>CP092883.1:52187781-52220216 GCA_030710605.1 Cordylochernes scorpioides | reverse complement strand
ATTGCTAGATAAGTATCTTATTCCGTGAGCTTTGGGCACATCCAAGGTTCCGGGAAATATGCGAAATAACTCTAGACCTTGTGTATATTCACCAGAGCTCCAAATTGTAGATTAATTCCTTGTTCCATATAGCATTGGACATATTTAAAACATTCTAGAATAAGGAATATATTTTAGATAACCATAGATATCGGGATCTCGTGTATCACGACAAGTCAGCCTGCTATTGAAGAGATTTCTTTCAGTTTAAATGACTAAAGGATCATTTTACCAGTCAAAATCCTGATAGCGGTTGTTGTCAAATCTCCTCCCGGCATCTTCGGTCGCGCAGACTGTGATTGAAAGGGACGCTAAGATCTTGAGATTCCCCCCCCCCTTATGTTACTTAGTCGAGGTTCATGTTTTCCTTTTGCTCTGTATGACACTCGTGGTAACAGACAAGTACACTCACAAACAAAACTTTAGGAAGTGGAAAGTCTTTGATGTCCCTGGTCGCCTGTTTTTTTTTTTATTTATTTTATTTTGTTTTTGAAGAAGAAGAAGAAGACAGAGGAAATTTTGTTCACACTTAGTTATCTCGTGTTTCTTCAATAAAGTATCCTCAGTAAAGGTCACTGTGTATCAAATATCTTTCAGAGTTATTGTCTGAATACCGATAAACATGTTAAAAGGTACAACTTCCTTAAGTTTTGTTCATGTGACTTGCTCGATATAACTTTGGACATTTTGGTACGTACAGTTTTAGATAGGAAATATACTAGACCTCCAACCTCTCCTCGCTCGACACTGGGTACAAGATGTGTGAAACTTCGAATGCCTTGCCTCAAACATATCAAGACAAGTACCGATATAGCTTTGGACAAATTGCAGCCTACTTTGAGCACCTACCCGTGCCAGGGACCTATGTTTCTACTCCTAAGAACACCCCAATATAAGATGGATTGACGGGATCAGGAATTAAAAATTATTGAGAAGATTGGGAAAGGGACGACAAGACCCGTTGAAGGTCATCAGAGAAAACAAAATAGAAGGATTTGTTGGGACATGTATTAAAAGGTAATGGATTGATGAAGAAAGTTATGGAAGGTGAAATGAATGAAATCAGAGAACGGCAGGAAGAAGAAGAATTGGACTGATGGACTGGATGGAAGAAATAAAGAATCACTGTATAGGATGACCTGATCAAGAGCTGAGAAACTCAAGAAGGCCTCAAAGATTTCAGATATAGATCGCGGCTTCGCTTAATTTCTTGTAAGTCATCATCTTCAAAGGGATTATCATTTAGACAAGTATGATTCCAATCTTAAGACCCCCCACGAATGCCGCCGCTATTTATCTCAGTTTGAGTGTAAATTGAGGTCTTAAAATGAATCACTCACGACAAGTACAGACCTCGAGATATCAAGCTAAGTACCTTGTCCTTGACAAGACGTCCGGTGATATTGTCGAGGTTACGTAACAGTTGTGTCTAGGTGCTCGGGGACGTTTCGGTAGCTTTCCATTTGAAGGACTTATCTTCTTCTCGGGTTGTTTACAATAGCGTCCGTCTCACGTGTACTGCCGCCACGTATTGTCGATCCCATCCTGTCTAAACATTTCACCCTGTTAGGTTAAAACACTACAATCTAGAACAAGCATGTCAAACTCAAATCCTAACACGGGCCAAATAAAAAAGTAATAAGATTATGTGGGCCGCAAAAAAAGAAAACAAGTAATTAAATTTTTATAGTAACATTTATGTAGGTTTATTTAAAAAAATACTAATAAGAAAAAAGAAAGTAAAGTTAATATTTTCTCCCTGATATTTGGCATCTCTTTTCTGCTACCATCTTTCCTACTTCGGGGGAAATCTTGTTCGCAGTGATTAATTTTAAAACTGACCCAAGGTGAACGTCAGTAATTCTCGATCTGATTGGAGACTTATTTCCTTTCATAAGTGAAAATAACTGCTCGCACACCGATAAGTACTTCCAAACATGGACATAATTTCATATGCTAATTTTCGAGTGTTTTCAAATCTGGCTGGCAAATATTTGTAAAATTCAGAAACGCCAACTTCAATGAATTTTGCCTTTAAATCTGAATCGCACTGGATATCTATTACCTCCATTTGCATATGATTAGGTACTGATTCTATATTTATCGAGAAAATCGAAGAAATCAAAGTAAACTTGCCTTCCAAAGATTTGAAATCAGAAAACCTTGTTTCAAATTAATTTCTAAGACTTAAAAATTTTCCGCATATTTTTGATACGATGCAGTTTCACCTAAACTTGATTTGTACATGTTGCATGTCGGAAAGTGCATTAAATCTTCGTTTTTCAACTGCTTTTCCCAAAGAACTAGCTTACATTTGAATGCATTAACTTGGTCACACATTGTTCGTGTTCGTTTAAAAAAAAAAAAAATAAATGGTGATCGACTGAAAGGAAAAACAATGGGGGGAAATAAATGCACAGAAACACAGTATAACAAAAGGATTTATTTCAAAGATTAAAAACAAAAGGGATAAAAACTATTATACTTATATAAAGAATTAATGGTAAAAAAAAACAAGAAAAATGGTTAAGCTAAATTATACTTATATCTATAGAATTATGTATTAAAAAAATAAACAAGGTTAAGCAAAAAAGAAAGTAAAAAAATTAACTAATCTCAGGGAAGGGAGATAAAAATAAATGGCGGAGGGGTGTCGACACAGTACCTCGTGGCAGCACCGTCGCAGGCTTGGCTTTCTCTTGTCTTGTCTTGTGCGATGTCCAATTGTCGCGCGTTGGTTGTCTAATTGTCACGACTCGTTGGTTGTCTAAGTGTCTTTTTCCGTCCTCAAGTCGCTGCTTGAGGGATACTCCAATGCGTCCTTTCCCGTCCACGAAACTCTGCTCGTGGGATTTTCTTCGACGTCTTTCCGTCCACGTGACTCTGCTCGTGGGATTTTCTTCGACGTCGTTCCGTCTACAAGACGCTGCTTGTAGGATTTTCTTGGCGTGTCTGCTCCGCCTGGCAAGGGAACTCAACTTTCCCCTCCGCTTCTAACAAGGGAATCCTGCCAACTGACCAAAAAAAGAATGTAACATGACGCTCCGTCGTCTCCGCCCACGCCGACCTTTGCCCTCGGTCGGTCCAAGCTGGGGCTATCTATAGATATAGATGTCTTGCTCGTTGTCTCCCTTCACCTAAGACCTTCCTTCTATGTACAAAAAGTAAAGGATCTATAAAATAGTTTTAACATTCTCCCACAAAATTTTGCTCTGAAAGAAGCCAAAATTAAGTATAAGACAAAAGAGCATATATATACACAATACACACAAGAGTAGATATGCCTATTACATTACATAAAATACACATAAAAGAATACACATATTACACCTTTTTTTTTTTTACAGGTACTTTCACTAGTCCTTTTGAATCGTCTCAACATTTATTTCTTTTGGATTTATCGAGAACTCTGAATTGGGCCAGAATTCTTTAGGTTTTTTCAACCATTCGGGGCCCTCCCACCATCTGCTTTGCACAAACTGGCTTGGAGGGCAACCTCGAGACAGAAGATCGGCCGGGTTCAACTGACTAGGAACGAACCTCCAATCGTTCAAATTAGTAGTGGCCTGTATTTCTCTGACTCGGTTTCTCACGGAAACTCTCCACTCAATTTCTCTCTTTATCCAACTTAGCGCGGTAGTAGAGTCAGACCAAAGAGTTGTTTCACATTTTCTCTTCAAGGCAGCTTGGATTGCATTGGCTAGTCTAGCTCCTAGCACCATGGCCATTAATTCCAAGCGAGGGATCGTAATACTCTTCATAGGAGCTAATCTGACTTTGCTCCAAATCAAAGTTAGAGTATTTTCTCGTCCCGTTTCGCTCCTTAAATAGGCTACAGCTCCATAGCCTATTTGACTAGCGTCACAAAAGATATGAACTTCTGTAGGGAAAATGAGATCATTCCACATATATCTCGATATCTTTATTAACTCTATTAATTTTATTTGATCCAACCAGGTTCGAAATTCCTGGGTCATACTTTCGGGTAGTGGTGTATCCCAACCTAGTTTCAGACCCCATGATCGCTGCAGTAACAACTTTGGTGGCAAGAATACTGGAGCGCAAAATCCAAGTGGATCAAATATCCGCTGAACCATGGACAGTACCAACCTTTTCGTTAATTTGGGTTGAATACTCAAATTGTCAGGGAGTTCGCATTTTAATGAATCTTCCATTTTATTCCAAACAACACCCAATATTTTTGTACAAGTCCCCTTTTCAGGGTTTTCCTCCAGAGAATATTCCCACTCTCGTAAGTCCATTTTAGCCCTGTCCATAATTTCAATTGCGGCCTTCTGAAATTCCTGCACTTCCTGCTTTGTTTCCAGCGAGGTAATACAATTGTCCATGTAGAAGGATTGAGCTAAAATCTTTGCCCATTGAACAAGTGGGCCTCTTATTGATTGAAGATGGTATTCTATTACGGCGTTCAGCACAAAAGGACTACAGTTTAAGCCAAATACAAGTCTCTTATGCCTGTAAGCTATTAGTTCTCTATCGCTCTCCTTTTCCCACCAAAGGAATCTAAGATAGTTCCGTTCAGATTCTTCAATCGCCACCATCTGGAATGCTTTTCTTATATCTGCCGTGACTCCAAATTTATTTTCCCGAAATCTTATCATCATTTCAGGGATTCTTTCCAATAAATTCGGTCCCTTTTCTAAACATTGATTCAAAGATAGTCCATTATGACCTAGACAAGAAGCATCGAAAACCGGACGTATGGGCGTCGTTTTAGATTCCATCTTGTACACAGGGCGGTGAGGTAAATAATAGCCTCTTCTCTCGAGAGGATTTTCCTCGACTCTTTCAATGAGTCCTTCAGTCAGCCAGTCTCTAAAGATCTGACTATATTCGGTCAACTTATTCTGTGAGTTCATTTTCTTAGTGCTTATATCTAACCTTTTTATCGCTATGTCAAGATTGCTGAGGATTGACTCCTTTTCTACCTTCCAAGGTAGACCTACAGAATATCTCTGATCACTTTGTCTTTGAATTTTTGTTATAAACTTTTCTTTTATTTCCTGGTATCTGGTCTCTTTGGAGCAAGTTTCAACAGGATCCCTAATGCCTAGTACTTCTAGATCCCACAAATCCTTTAAATCGCATCGCGTTGTTAGCAGATTCAAAGTCTGCTGCACATTGTCATTGCTATCAATAATTGGCGAATTGCCCATTAGTGTCCAACCTAATTTCGTTTCCACCGCAGTTAAATCTGCTTCAACTTGAACTATTTTTCCTGTCAAAATCATACCTAGATAGTTAGCACCAATCAATATGTCAATCTCTTGTCCTTTAAAATTGTCCTGAGACAATATTATGCCCTTAATCTTCAATTTTTCTAACCAGTCTCCTTTTGGCAAAGGTGGTATGGCGTCGCAAATTTTACGTTGATCCAGCGCCTCAATATGGATCACATCTCTTTTATTACCTAAATTCTCTAATTCTAACATAAATTCACCGTGCTTTTCTTCACCAATCTTATTACCTCCAAAAAGACTTTTAGCTATAGTTATTTCGCCTTTTCTCTCTATTCCTATACTCCAGACTAACGACTGTTTGATATACGAAAACTGACTTCCACTGTCGAGGAGAATTCTAACCCTTCTAGAGGCATTTGGGCCTCTTAACAGTGCTACCGTGGTCATCAGAAAGACCTGACCTGTGCAGGCTTGACTAGAAAGCGATACAATGGGTTCAGTTGCATTTTCCTTTGGATTTTCTCTTCCTGGTTTCGTTAACCGGTTAGAAGAATTTCCTTCACATAAAACTTCCAAGTGGTTTCTCCCACAGTTTTTGCACTCCAATTGTTCTCGGCACTGACTCTGTATGTGTCCCTTTCTTAAGCATTTGAAACATAGATGGGCACTACGTATTTTATCATTTCTCTCTCCCGGAGACATTTTCATTATGGAGCGGCATTGATGACTCGCATGATTTGTTCTTTCACAAAAGAAGCATTTTATATTAGTTCGCCCTCCGAACAGACTAGACACAGTGGCGGGTCTGAAATTGTTCCTTGTTCTGGTCCCATCATTGTAAGACCTTTTATAGGGTTCCTCCTGCTTAAAGCCTTTTTCCACAAATTTCAGCCGTTGAGCACTCCTTACTTCGGCTTTTAGAAAGTCCAATAATAACCTGAGCCTTTCTTGAGCTCCTCCAACCCCTTTATCTGACTCTTCCCGTTTTGCTAACTCTAGACCATAACCCGAAGAAGGATGCCTGTGCCATATTTTCAAAATATCCGAAGGTAATGAAGACTCGACAAGAGGGTATAAAAAAATACCCGACAACTGGGGATCAATGCCCAGTGTCTCTAACGACCGGAGGTGACTGCTCAGTTCATCGTACAGACTGCTTAAATTTCTATTTTCTTTCTTTACATTAGATATAACCGAATTCAATAAACGTCTGACATACAGTTCTGTCAGTATATTCGGGTCACCGAATCGCTCCTGTAGGGCTTGTACGGCCAAAGCATAGTTGGCGCCTGTAACGGGATAGCTTGCTACAACACGATAGGCTTCTGAATTTGGTACAATTGCTTGACGCAAATATAAAAACCGGTCGCTATCGGATAAATTCTTATTTTCGTGAATTTTCGAAAACTGCGCCCACCAGGGCAACCAACATTCCAGAGAGCCATCATAGCTTTTTAGGGCTAACTCAGGTAATTTCACATTTATTACAGTGTCCTCGCTAGCAATCGGGATTGTTTCTTCTTTATCGGGATTCCGTAGTACACTGACTTTCTGTTGAATATCAAACTTTTCCTCTTCATATTTATCGCATTCTTGCCATTCCCTATCAATACTTTCCTCTGTAATCCCTTCTTTCACTACCAATAAAGCCTGATATTTTTCGTTTAGATCTACAAGTTTCGTGTAATAAGACTCTAGTCTATTAAACTTAGAATAAATATCATTCCTATCAATTTGAGACTTTTCAAATTCTCCATTTATTTCATTAATAATTCTAGTGAAAGTACCTCTTATGGCTTTTCTGCGCTTTTTAATTGCATCCATTTCCTCCATATTTCCTTTAAATCGATCACGTCCGGCTCACCAAAATGTTCGTGTTCGTTAAAAAAAAAAAAATAATAAATGGTGATCGACTGAAAGGAAAAACAATGGGGGAAATAAATGCACAGAAACACAGTATAACAAAAGGATTTATTTCAAAGATTAAAAACAAAAGGGATAAAAACTATTATACTTATATAAAGAATTAATGGTAAAAAAAAACAAGAAAAATGGTTAAGCTAAATTATACTTATATCTATAGAATTATGTATTAAAAAAATAAACAAGGTTAAGCAAAAAAGAAAGTAAAAAAATTAACTAATCTCAGGGAAGGGAGATAAAAATAAATGGCGGAGGGGTGTCGACACAGTACCTCGTGGCAGCACCGTCGCAGGCTTGGCTTTCTCTTGTCTTGTCTTGTGCGATGTCCAATTGTCGCGCGTTGGTTGTCTAATTGTCACGACTCGTTGGTTGTCTAAGTGTCTTTTTCCGTCCTCAAGTCGCTGCTTGAGGGATACTCCAATGCGTCCTTTCCCGTCCACGAAACTCTGCTCGTGGGATTTTCTTCGACGTCTTTCCGTCCACGTGACTCTGCTCGTGGGATTTTCTTCGACGTCGTTCCGTCTACAAGACGCTGCTTGTAGGATTTTCTTGGCGTGTCTGCTCCGCCTGGCAAGGGAACTCAACTTTCCCCTCCGCTTCTAACAAGGGAATCCTGCCAACTGACCAAAAAAAGAATGTAACATGACGCTCCGTCGTCTCCGCCCACGCCGACCTTTGCCCTCGGTCGGTCCAAGCTGGGGCTATCTATAGATATAGATGTCTTGCTCGTTGTCTCCCTTCACCTAAGACCTTCCTTCTATGTACAAAAAGTAAAGGATCTATAAAATAGTTTTAACACACATGTTGGTAATGATCTGAACCTTTCCTTGCAGTTTCAAATTTAAATCCGACAAGTGTTTTGTTATGTCAACCATGAAGGAAAAATCTTGCAACCATACTTGATCAGAAAACAAAGTGGTGTCTTGATTCTTGGTTATTAAAAACTGACATATTTCTTCTTTCAAGTCCCAAAATTGTTTGAGAACCTTGGAGCATGATAGCCAACGTACCTCGGTATAGTATGATAAACCTGAATATTCGCTTTCTAATTCAGTTAAGAACAGAGAGAACTGTCGCTGATTTAAACCTCGAGATCTTATGAAATTGATGAATTTTTTTACAGGTGTCAACACATTTTCCATTTTTATTACCTTCGTACATAATACTTCCTGATGTATAATGCAATGCGTATGATGAATATTGGAACCATCAGAAATTTCACTTAGTTTTTTTCGCAGTAATGCTACGAAACCGTTGGTTTTCCAGTCATTGAAGGAGCTCCATCTGTTGCTACAGAAGTTAATTTTGATTGAGGTAAATTGTATTTTTGCAGAAGATCATAAACGCAATTAAATATATCTTCTCCTGTAGTAGTGCCATGCATCGGTACTAGTTCCAATAATTCCTCAAAAATGTTGAAATCCGTGTCGCAAGCTCGAAAAAAAAAAAAAACAGCTAACTGAGCTACGCCCCCAATGTCCGTACTCTCATCACAGGCAATGGAAAATGCTTCGAAACAAGATTATTTTTCTTTTATCTGATCATTTAAATTTCTGGCCATATCAGTAACTCTTTCCACAACGGTATTTCGAAACAAAGATATTGCTTGAAACGTCTTCACACTTCCAGGACAAACAATTTCTGCAGCTTTAATTAAACATTCCTTGATGAAATCACCTTCAGTAAAAGGTTTTGAGTGTTTAGCTATCATCTCCGATAAAACGTAGCTTGCATGCACCGCCGCTTCACTCTCTTGTGATACTTTGGTAAACATAAACTGTTGTTTTTTCATTCCCAACTTGAACTCTTTTAACTTTTCTTGTCTCATTAAACCTTCGTAGGTATCATATTTTGATTTATGTTGTTCATAATGACGTTTAATGTTATATAATTTTGGTACACTAATAGCATTATTACATATCAAGCAGATGATTTTATCTTTTACTTCAGAGCAAAAATACTCTAATTCCCACTTTTCTTGAAAATTCCTATGTTCGTCAGCAATTTTTCGTTTAGTTTTACTGCCACTTGGTTTTGATGAAGACATATTGAATACAAAGGTCTGAAAAAAAATTAGTAATCGCTAACACAAAATAATAAAACGTTTTAATTAATATTTTAAAATTTTTTTAAAAATTAATATTTTTTAACTTACCAGACACAGAATAACTGCACAAATTATTGAACGTAACTTAAAAAAAAAAAAAAAAAAAAATTCTAGTACTCCGAAAGAATATTTTCTTTAAACTTTAAGGCACACAGTACTTATGGCGATGTACATACGTTATGTATGTAGGTATAATATTATCAAAACTTACGACTTATGTATGGCGACCAGTGGTTCGTTATTAATAAATAAATTATGTATAAATACAATTTTTAAAAATTAGGCTACACATTTTTATTAATTTTTTTTAATTTATATATATTTTTTTATTTAAATATATTGTCTGGTGGGCCGCAAATTTATTCGTTGTGGGCCGCATGAGGCCCGCGGGCCGCGAGTTTGACATGCTTGTTCTAGAAAATTGTCGTAGAGTATCGGATTTCCATACTGGAACAACGTTCACCAAGCTGTTATAGAACGACAGCAAATCCTAATGACTGACGTTGACTTCAACTAATTGGCCAAATAGGGATGGCCTTCAAGTCCTGAATCAAATCCTAATGCATCTCTAAATTAGGTATTTCTCATAATTGGGTGTTGAATAAACCAAAGGTAGAGGAGACGACGTGGATAAATAAACTCATTGCTTTGGTCTCTTCTAACAACGAAATCCCCCGATTTCCTTCTGTCGTAATTTCTCATATTATTGATACAGGTATTGATATAACTATTTCTATATAATACACTGCGGCTTGTGATTGTAAAACAACACTTGAAGTTACACCGCATGAGTTTCTTTTCAATGAAAAATCTAAATTTATTTCAAGGTGAAATATTGACTATTTCTAACCTTTTTGGATGAGGTATGAAAGGGTGAATTATGAAGAGTAATGATGAACGGAAAAATAAAAGTGTCCAGGGATGACAGTTTTAGGCTCACAACTCTTAAGACGATAGGAGAAAGAATCCTAAAAAATTTTGCCTAATAGCATTCTCTAGATTTTTTTGAAATATAGGTATTATGATGCATTAGCGCCCCATCTGTTATGAAAATTCGAAACTATTATAGACGCGTATGATTCTTTTAAAATTAAACAATTTCTACTGCCTTTACTGCAATGGAAAAATTAATGGGAAGGCCTGGCTCATCTGTGATAAACCCAAAATGAAAACAGAAAAATGCAATATAACAGCGGTATGGTAGATTAAACTGACGAAACCGCTGGGAGGGTTCACCACTGATGAGCCAGGCCTTCCCGTTAATTTTTACATTGCAGTAAGGGCAGTAGAAATTGTTTAATTTTAAAATAATCATACGCGTCTATTTTAATTTCGAATTTTCATAAATATAGGTATGCCAAATATCAGCGAAATTGCTTCCAGGATTTAGACGCCAAATTATATGTTGAGGTCCCAGTAGCTGGTTGATGTTTAATGGATTTTGTCCCAAATATGAGGATCGAGATAGAATCAGGATGTTGGGGACCAGCACTCTTGTAATTGCACTTTTTGAGGTTATCTTGATGTGTTGTCTCATTAAACTTGAAATATTTGAGGCATCCAATCTTGAATCTAGATATTGCTGTGTGTTGCTCTCTAGTTAGAATATTCTAAGGTTATTCTTGATGGGAGATGTCAAGCTAATCCGTCGGAAATGGAAGATGGTAGAAAATGGTGCTCCGAAGATCATCAGAAGATCGACTATTAATCAAACTGGAGGTAAAACCTTGAAGAATGAAAGAATAGAGGTAGACCAAGAAAGGATGGTCTGATAGAATGGAATTAGAAGATGGTGAAGAGAATTGCTCACAACAGATGGTGTTCTACGATGGCCGATCCCCGTATCGGAGATTGCACTATACGAAAGAAGATAAGGTTATTTTAAGAACTTTAGCACCTAGAGTTCACAGTAGTGCTTCATTTACTGTCAGGACCTTTAGTTAAAACTGGTCGTTTGTAAAGTGCAATGCTAGAGTATCCCATGAGAGACCATACCATTATAAACATGGCTAAATCCGGTCTCTTCTTGAGTTGATCTCTTATCAGAGGATGTGTCATGTCAGGCCAAGTATGAGGAGTCTTTCAACCGAAACAGTATTTGATCACCCGCAGGAGACACCAGGTTAGCTATGGTCTCTTATTCCCCACTAACTGAATTTTACCTGTTCGATATGATGTCGGGTCGTGTTGTCGCCAGTATGACAGGAGATTGACGGCAATCTGTCGCCAGAGAAAACTAGAAGTTGACAAATTGGAACAAGGATGCTGCAATAAGACGCTATACTGTTGAACAGCGCTTCCCAAAGCGGCGTGTTGCGAGAGTTTCTTAGGCGCGGGGCCAAACTAAAATTTACTTTAGAAAATGTATTCATCCAAAACAAACATATAACGCAACCCAACACACACAACATGACCAGCACAAAACACACACGTATTTACAAAACAACAACCACAGCACTCACAACACAGTATACACGATCCAATCTAAATATGTATTCTATTACGTTTTGGTCTCTCGAAGCATAGCTCCCATCCTCCGACTCTCTCTTTCTCTCTCTTCAGTTATCTAAATATCACTTATAAAAACGGGGGGTCGGTGGAAGGATGGTCTAAACCGTTAGTTTGCGACCGCTACGACCCGGGTTCGATTCCCGCATTGGACACTTTTTTCTGATAAAAAAAAAAAAAAATGCTTCAGTGGCCCCCGATTCTTGCAAAAGTCCAACTTCACCAGCAAGTGCAAGTAACCAAACGGGGCTCTGGCACATTTGTAAGTGCAAAGTCGAACTGCTTTTCACATGTGTAGACATGTGGTGCACTTACAGTAAGAGCAGTCGCCTATTTCTACCCACCATGATTATCATGGCCTGTACCACGTGTACTAGGGATAAGCACAAAAGAAAAAAAAACTTATAAAAACACTTAGTTAATCGTGTAGTTTGTTACCTTGTGTTTGTTATATGTTATTGTTACAAAAGGTAATAAGACCAAATACAAAATCCAATATATAATATTGGAATTTTTATATGAATATATATTGAATAATAATGTATCCAAATAATTTGTTTCTAATCTATAATTCAAATTGTACCTAATAATTGTTATTGTTGTTTCTTATCCCCTTGTGCAAAGATTATACAAATTCCATGAATCTATGCTCCTCGAGCTGGTTTGATGATAAGTAGCAGCCTCTCCCAAAGGTCCTGTTTAGTACATCTAATGCAAGCCAAAATGGCGATTGTTATATCTACCTATATCGTTGTTGATATATCTCTCAATTACATCTACACTGTAGTGTCCTCTACACCAATCTACTATGTACCAAACCAAGAGGGTGCCCTCGTACTACATTTGTAGACAATTAAAATAATTTTATTGACATCTTATCGATACATGCAAAGTGCACAGTCTGCACTATTTAAAAAAGATAATATGCATTATATACACTATGTACAATGTACATGGCGCCTCTGCCAGCGCTGCAGAGTTTGGTGGAGAATCACCAGCGGGTCTCCAGCGACACCTCGTATTTCGCGATCTACAAATAATACGTAGATTGCCTACTTCGCCGCTGAGGAGATGGTGATGGGGACTACATTTGTAGATCAACCAAAGAGAGATATCAAAACAGTGCCATCATTTGAAAACACTGGCTATGGATTGATCACTTTGAAGGAACCTGATTGGCGGAGGTAGCACAACAGTCTTACTGGACTGATCTTATGATTTGAGTACACAGTTCTTAATTTGTATACGTTATGTCGCAAGGAATCTATTTTTCTTTTGGGTTGTGACACTGGAGAAAAACGATTGGTTACCATTGTTGTAGAGAATGTGGTCTAGGTTACCATTTTTAAAAAGGTTTCTCTATCCGGCACTTTCTAGGTTTGGGTGTATTTAAAGAAAGTATAAACTCTGAGGATTAGCAGGAATATAAAATACTTTCATCGAGCCTCATTGTACATAGCATATATTTTATTTATTATAATAATCATCATCATTGTAAAACGACATTTGAAAATTATCCCGCATGTGTTTCTTTTCAACGAAAAATCAAAACTTATTTTAAGGAGAAATAACGATTATTTCTAACCTTATGGAGTGAGTGAAAAAAAAAAAAAAAAAAAAAGAAAAAGGTGCCTACACAATTCAGCTCGATATAAACTATTATTTTTCCGTTTATCATTACTCTTTACAATTCATCCTTTCATACCTCATCCATAAGGTTAGAAATAATCGTTATTTCTCCTTAAAATAAGTTTTGATTTTTCGTTGAAAAGAAACACACGCGGGATAATTTTCAAATGTTGTTTTACAATCACAAGCCGCATTATATTATATTGTATTATAAATCATCATCATTGTAAATTTTTAATCTCTACTTAAAAAGTGCAGACTGTGCACTTTTGCCTATATTTTGACGGGATGTCAATAAAAATGTGTTATTTGTCTCGGCGGTACAACTACTACAATAGGAACGATACAGAGAAGATTAGCATGACCCCTGCGCAAGGATGACACGCAAAATCGTGAAGCGTTCTCTCTCTCTCTCTCTTCCTTATTTGTTAACCGAATGAATCTCTT
The DNA here is from genome assembly GCA_030710605.1 of Cordylochernes scorpioides. Classification (NCBI taxonomy): domain Eukaryota; kingdom Metazoa; phylum Arthropoda; class Arachnida; order Pseudoscorpiones; family Chernetidae; genus Cordylochernes; species Cordylochernes scorpioides. Next base: position 52,206,362 of record CP092883.1, on the reverse strand, counting down.
TGTAAGACCATATAGGAAAGTCTGTAGCTTCCACTGAATGACTACGCAGGTACGGTTTGTCAAATTATATTGACAAATATTTGCAATCTTATCATATCTTATCTCAGGTTTTAGTGGAAAGAATTTATGTTTTCGTTTGTTTGTGAACAAATCTCTCCCGCATTCTCATTGGACGAATGTGGCCATGTTTGTATATAAAGTGGGCTATGGTATGAGTCGAGGCCAGTGTGGTGGATGATTTTGTGTGGAGACACTTAAAGTGTTCTCTGCGTGCTATATCCGTGTCTGGCAATCTCGGCGCATACCTGTGTAACCACGGTCCGATCCCTACCTAAGCAGCAATAAAGCTAAGTACTGTTTTTTATTTTATTTAACAAATTGTGATTTATTATTTACCTTTTTTGTTGGTGTTGTACTTTTGAGTCCACGTGTTTTTTTTTCTGTGTTTAAGTTACTCTTACTGTAGGCCCTAGTTTATTGTATTTGTGTGATAACCCGTACAAAGTAACATTTTGTCATTGGCGAGCCCTGCCAGGATTACTGGTGTTTTGCACGTGTAAATTCCTGTAATTTTACGTGCGGGTTTTTTTTTTCTTCTTTGATTGTGTGGTTTATTACTATTTTTTGTACTCCATCATGTTTGTGAACTCTATGCTTAACCTGTCAGTGTTTAATGGGGTTGATCTCGAATCTTTCATTCGGGAAGTCGAGCTTAAAGCTCGAGTAGGCAAATGGGATCCTGAGGTCAAAGCACTGCTCATGTTCGAGGCTCTATCCCCTGAAGTTAGGTTTAGCTTAGAGGAGATGGGTATCCGTAACGATAGCAGTTTCAAAAGTATTGCTAGTAAACTGAACATATTGTACCCTAAGAAAGCGCGTGGTATTAGGGAATGCCTTAAATTAATAGAAGGTCTTAAGCAGAGAGTTGGGGAAAGTCCGATGGTTTTTAAAGAAAGATTCCTGGCCATTAGAGATAAAGTAGAGTACAGTTTTGACGATAGCCTAGTGTTCGAAATTTTCCTCGAAAATGTGCTCGATAAGTATAGAGAGGCTATTGTTCTCAGTGAGGCTAAATCAATAGAAAAAGCAGTCAGTGTCATGGCCACGGAGGATAGTGTAGAACACCGTTGCAGCTTTATGAAAGGGGTATGTTCAGTAGAAGGGGTTGAAGAAATAAATAGCATTAAGAGTGAGATGAAGATGCTTAGTGCCAGTGTAAACAGGATGAAGCACGAAAATGAGCAGTGTATTGCAGATCTTAGAGGTGAGATAGAAAAACTGACTAAATTGTTGGGCGAAATCAGGCTGAGTCCATCTGAGTGTAGATTAGGACATATAGCTAGTGATTGTTGCTCAAGACAGTCTTCTATGTTTGCCAACCGCAATACTCTTGACAATGCCGAGATAGTGAACATACGTTCATATGGCGGAGATCCGTATGGAAATCTGCCAAGAGTTAAGGTTAATATTAACGGCAATATGTGGCACCTGTTATACGATACAGGAAGCCAAGTCAGTATTATTGATTCCGAAAAGTGTAAGGTCTTGAAGGAGAATTGGGACGATGCACTTAAAACTTTACGTATAGTGTCAGTGACAGGCCAAGAGCAGACACTTACACGTGTTAAAACCTGTAGAGTTGGTAACGAAAACGGCATTGAGCTGGGAGAGATAAGATTTTGGCTAATGTCACTCGGAGATAAGGCCTACGACGGGATTCTGGGAATCAATGATATAAGGAGATTCAATATCCCGTTACCTGCCATACGGGAGCGTTGCAACATGATTTCCTTGAAACCAGAAGACCGAGATTATGTAGACCTTAGCTACGTTGCCAGTGTGCATAGACCGATGGTTTCAAGCTCCTTCGAGGAGAAATCAGTGAAGCGCATTGAAAACGAGGCTGTAAAGTTGCCACCTACTGAGTTTAACAGAAACTGTGAGTGTAGTGCTGGGTCTGTTAATAGTTTTAGAAAGCCTACTTGGGCTGAGAGGTTAAGGGTGATGCGGAAAGCAAAGGAGACTGTCAGACAGTTTATGTCAGGTAATTCTGCTAAAAAGCTTATGAATCCTAGGCCACCTTATTCCAGAAGTTTCGACAGAGGAGATCTGGTAATGCTAGCTGTTCCTAAGACTGAAGGTTACTCCAACGTCTATGGGCCTTTCCGTGTGGAAGCTAGGGTCTCCGATGTTAACTTTAGAGTAAGAGGGGTCACCATGCACGATGTGAAAGTTGTGCATGTCGATAGGATGAAAGCGTTTAGAAACAGACGTTAAGAAGAGCTTTTAGCTCTTGGACTTGAGAGAACTGAATGGAATTGGATCGTTCAGTTTCTCATCAAGTGAGCGTCTGTCTGTACCCAATGTCTCTACCTAACATGCCCAGCCGGTCCCAGATGAGAGCTTATTTGGTCCCCCATTGAACTCTGTATACTAAAGCATATTATATGCGTGTTTGGCAATCACTCATGGTAACTCACGTAGTTTGCGCAGATTTTGTTTTGAAGTTTCTGTTGGGAGGAACAAGATGGAAGGCACCTTTATGGAACGACCCGGATGTCTTCTACTCCTCTCTTTAGTTTTTTTTTTTTGTATCTTTATAACATGGCTCCCGTGAGCTTTTTTCCTCCCGAACAGCGGGAGGTTTTCCTTACGGGACAATGGGAATGTTTGGGAGATTTGTTAGGTTTTTTTTTTTTTGGAAAGATACCTTTTGTCAAATTATATTGACAAATATTTGCAATCTTATCATATCTTATCTCAGGTTTTAGTGGAAAGAATTTATGTTTTCGTTTGTTTGTGAACAAATCTCTCCCGCATTCTCATTGGACGAATGTGGCCATGTTTGTATATAAAGTGGGCTATGGTATGAGTCGAGGCCAGTGTGGTGGATGATTTTGTGTGGAGACACTTAAAGTGTTCTCTGCGTGCTATATCCGTGTCTGGCAATCTCGGCGCATACCTGTGTAACCACGGTCCGATCCCTAGCTAAGCAGCAATAAAGCTAAGTACTGTTTTTTATTTTATTTAACAAATTGTGATTTATTATTTACCTTTTTTGTTGGTGTTGTACTTTTGAGTCCACGTGTTTTTTTTTCTGTGTTTAAGTTACTCTTACTGTAGGCCCTAGTTTATTGTATTTGTGTGATAACCCGTACAAAGTAACATTTTGTCAGGTTAATCCTTCCATGGCCGACTTACTGATGAACAACCGCCTTGTAAAATCAAAAAATGATTTGAACTGAACTAATCCAACCTCCATTGAGAGACCTCCCTCCAGGAGAGACCATGAGTATCCATGTGGGTAATTCTACTCGACGTCCGCGTGCCGACCCTGTGCCACTGGGGCAAGGGCCACTTAGTTCTGCCTCGAGGCTGTTTCCGCCTGGCCCATTTCTTCCGGTTTTCCTTTCTCCCTTCTTCTCCGGAAACGAAGATTGTTATCTAATCCTCCTTCCCTCCGTAACAAAAGAGGTCGCCACCATCTAATTTTGACATCTTTCCCTGCGGTGTACTAGTTAGATTCCTATATACGGGCGGGGTGTTATACAGAGGGTTGGGCTGCTATTGCGACAGCTTGTCTTCGCAACCGCCTTCTCCACCGTTGACGGGTTTCAGAGTTTATCTGATTTCACGGTGTTTTCTCCAGAGCTCCAGAACTACTTGCCTTTCCCGGCAAGTAGTTCTGTACGCTCCAAGAGTAAGCAAATTAGCGGCCAAATTGGACCGCTTTTCAAAGTAGTGTTTCTGTGACAACAGGTGGTTATATAATGTGATGTGCGAAACGTTCCGTTGGTGGTGTCAGAACCTTCCCTCCTAATAACGATCGCATGCAGTCGCTATAAAACCTTCGAGATTTATGATCGCCCTCTTCTAAGGCCTTGTTCCTTATTCCAAAATCACTTTATTAGGTACCGCTCAAAAAGAGAAATTTGCAACAATGAATAATATATGAAGGTTATTCACATATTAAAACAAAGGGTCTAACGTTATTCGATCCCGGTTCATGGCTGTCGGGAATCGAAGGTTTTACCCACTCGTCCACCTTTCATTTAAGACCAACATTTTCCGATCCCAAGTCCCAAATATAATTCTATTTGAATGTTAACCAATATTGGAAAAATTGATTTTTTTCCCGCATTTAAAAACCCAATTGGATTTCACACAGAAATTTTTATAATTCATCAATTCAGTTTCATTTTTTTTTCAAAATTTATCATATTTAAGACAAAAATCTTTGTTTACAAATTTTGCGTATCTGCAGTTAATATAAATATAAAAGCTTCAATATTTTAAAATGGTTTTTATATAAATTCAATCTATTGTTTTTATAGAGAGACCACACACTATGTCGCTGCCAACTCAGACCCCGGCTGGGGATGGTGGAAATTATTTGACAGCGACTGATGGATGGATCACTTTAAATCGCGGATAGCACCTAGCGATGGATTACCAGGTATCTAAGAGAGGAAAGTTGTCGACAGTAATTACCGGTCTCGAACGAAACTGACGAAATTTGGAGTCGTCATTGATGATTCTTCAACTTCTTTTTTTTTTAAACTTCGTTTCGTGATTTCACAAGTACTTTACTTGTATATATAGAGAGGGAGGTGTCAATAAACTTCTCCCTAGTATAGGCAACAGCAGTGACTGCCAAAAAGTGGCGAGGAATATTGGAACAGCTCCTATAACCAGGATATAGGAAACAAGGGGCTGAAGCCAGGACCATCCCGTGGGCGGAACGTTCTCCCCAGCCGCTCTATCAGAGGAGGCGACTCAAGAAGGCCGGAAAACGGCAAACAATCCTACTGCAATCATAGTAACAAATTAAAACTTCCTATCATATTATTTTATATTTTGAGTCGAGATAATATTGAAAGATTAGTTATGAGATTTGGAAAGGAAGGGGTAAGGTAAGGTGGAAGAAGTATGAGGTGGGATGCATTGATCCTCAAGAAATATCGTCCCGGACCCAGACAATCTGAATACGTCTCCCTGGCTGTTTTAATGGCTGCAATACTTTGATCTGGTTGACAACGGAAAGCCACTACTTTCCGGGTATGCTGTTGAGGGTGGTGGTGGTGTCTTGTCCCATGGACATTTCCAGGAACCATTACCCCGTTAGTCAGCCACATTTCAGAGTTCCCTGTTCACGGTTACCATAGCGGCTCGGAGCTCACGACACCGTACTTCGTTCTACAGGGCAGTCCTTTACTTGTGCTGCTTCTCCCGCCCACCATGTAGAGGAGGACTTCTGGGCGGGTATACTGTTGAGGGTAAGGATGATGATAACACGCGGCAGCTCTAGTCAGACGATGGATGAACCTCACCAAGGGAAGGTCAACCAGCCAAGAAGCTAAATTCGCCAGCCCACCAAACAAACAAATGTTACTCTAGTATCAAATTCAACAGAAAGGCGACACATAGCTGAGCGTCATGTTTGTTTTGGCTTGCTGCTAGGTATCCTGGGGACACTAGATTACCCATCATTCCACTACGGATAAGCAAGCGTAGATAAGACCGGTGTAAACATTGAAAGATAAAACTCGCAACGTAATTGCTGGGATGACCTTTTGCCCGCAGCCTTCCTCACCTAGCCCTTATCACTCAGTTGTTGACTGTTTTTTTGGAAGACATCAATAGGCTAAAACCATTTACCATTTAGTAACTTAAACCTACCACAAAAGGGGTTTACGAATTCGTATCTTTCTCAGTATATCAACACCCAAACTGAAACACATTATTTTCTCTACGAACAATCTAAATGGGAGATTTAAAGGCTCCAATACTTCGCCATTCATCATCAAAATTTTTTAGAAATTTCAAAAAGACGATTTTTCGTACATTCACAATCTGTATTACGCCCTCTAAAAGGTACTTGAATATTGTAAGAAGGAAAGATTTGAAGACTCTAACGTTTTTTGGTCATCATCTCACCCCACATAGACTTGTTTCAGATTTCAAAAAGGAGACAGTACATTCATAATCTGTATATTAAATGCTAACAAAGAGTGTTCGAAAAGAACGTGAAGAATTGAAGTTTCTAATACAAGGTTGTCCCAAAAGTTCGTAAAGACTTTCCATACACTTCCTTAAGTTTTATCCATGAGTATACCATGGTATATATGTGTGTGCATGTAGAGAGTCTTTGATGTCATCTTTTTTTGTTGTTGTTTTTGAAGTAAACAGAGGCATTTTTTTGTTCACATTTGTTTATCTTGTGTGTCTTCAATAAAGTTCACAGTGTATCAAATATCTTTCAGAGTTTAATAAAAGAAAATAAGAGCTAATCCAAATAATTTATTAGTGTGTGACGTTTCGGCAACAACATTGTCACCATCATCAGACAAAAGAATAAACATTTAATCTTTTGTCTAATGATGGTGACAATGTTGTTACCGAAACGTCACACACTAATAAATTATTTGGATTAGCTCTTATTTTCTTTTATTATAATCTATAATCCAAATTGTGCTTCATCATCTTTCAGAGTTATTGTCTGAATCCCGATATACATGCTAAAAGATACAACATCCCCAAGTTTTGTCCATCAGTGTATAACTGAGGGCTAGTGGTATTCCCTCCTAACCCTGACTGTTGACCCAGGGCGGCTCCCCAAGTTCCATAACCCGTCCATCTCTACAACTGAACTCTACTCCGAGCTGGGGACCCTCATAGTGGAGGGCCGGCTGCCACGTGCAGGGCCCCGAGGCTACGGGGAGGGCCCCCACTGTCAGGGGGCCGAGCACTGCTGTGACCAGTCCCTCTTGCAGGTACCTTCACCCTAATCATTTATCCTATATATTGTAGCGTAGAAATCAAGTCTTTGTATATCTGGAGAGTGAAAGTATTTATTGATGACGTCACCACGACCAGTCAACAAATATTAACAAATCAACCAAACTTTCTACAGCTAGAGAATATCGAGCAAGCAAGCTAGGCAACTAAATGATGATTTTACAAATATAAAATAATAAATCTGTTTCCAAATATTTTCATTGAATAATTAAATTAAATAATAAATTATTTTAAAACGAAAATTGCAAATATACCGCGAATGTTTCTTTTATAAAAATCAAAATTTATTTTCAAAGAGAAATAGCGACATTTCTAACTTTAAGGATGAAGTATGGAAAGGTGAAACATGAAGAGTAATGGCGAACGGAAAAATAAAAAGTGTCCAGGGGCGGGAATCGAACCCACACCCTTCTGCTTACCGGGCAGGTGCCTTGTCCACTCAGCTACCCTGGACGTATTTTTCCGTTCGTAACTAATACTTAAAATGCCACAATATTAACTATAACAAGACTCAGAACAAAACACTATAAAAGAATGAAAATACATCCAGATGGCACAAGAACCTATAGGACATGCAACAACTGTCCTGGTGTGGAACTAACACCTACCCATATATTCTCATGCCCAGCAATGGCCGCAGCCTTGCAGAAAATTGACATGGACCCAGAGCAGCAGCTTTACACACCCAAGATGAGGACATTGCAACTGCTATGATAGAGATGCATGGAGACATCTGAAGCTCTTCATTGGACACAGCAACAACAACATTTATCCAGTCTTCCAATGGGACAGAGGATTATGATCTTTAAACACAAGGTAATAAGACCAAATCCAAATAAATAGTGTGTGACGTTTTGTTAACAGCATTGTTACCATCTTCAGACAAAAGTACCAAATCTTACATATAAAACAACACTATTACCGAAACGTCACACACTATTTATTTATTTGGATTTGGTCTTATTACCTTGTGTTTATAATTATATATATGGTTCTGCTCTACCTTTAATCTAGTTGATTTTCACACTTTGTGTAAGGTCCCTTTATTTTCCTGCTTAAAGAGGTCAATCTATAGATAATTCAGTTCTATAACAGTAGAACCTCTCCATGAGAAGACACTCGTGCTATAGAAAACCTCTCTATAAAGGACAGTTTTCATTACCAAAATGACCATTTTTACTATTTAGCAACTTTCCGGTAAGAGGAAACCTCTCCCTAAAGGACACTTTGGCTCTGAAATTAGGTGTTGTCCTTTACAGGGAGGTTCTACTGTATAAAAATAAAAGAGTGTGTGAGACTATCTATCATACCTCTGGTAAAAACATAAGGGGAGAAGGTAGGAGGAAGATCTTTACTGCTAGAACTCTTGGGATTGGTGGAGGGTATGATGTAGCCACATTCAATCATCATCAGGGGTGTTTCCACGGTGCGGTCCAAAACAGCGATATATTCTAATTCTTTCTAATCACCAGATGTCACTAAAACCACATAGTATTGTAGTATTTTTTCTCAGCTGTGCCTTCGTTGGAATTTTGGATTGGTCCTCGAAACTTTTTAGCTGTTCGCATTAAAAAATATTAAAAATAAAGAAGGCATCTCCTGACCACGAGCACATGTGCTTTTTAGATGGCAGAGCGCCATCTAGTGGAGCAAAAATAAACTAAACATTTATTTAGCTTGCTCTGTGATATTTGGCCAACCCAATTTCTTGATAAATCAAGAAAAGCCATCCACGAACGCGTTTCGCGCTGTTGGAGCTTGTCAGCGTGGAGTAGGCTGTAACCTATATTAAAAAATATATTATTTTCAAAATACAAGAAAATAAGACCTAATTTCACCTTAAAACCTAAAAAAAGTTGCCTTTCTAGGATTCTTAGGGTTGGACTGAGATGACTGTGAATGAGGCATTCTCTGGTATAATGGCTGGTGTGGTAAATTGTAGCTACAGGATACGTGTGTGATCCAGTGCCAGCTCTTCAAGCAGCGCCAGGAGCACATCTTCCTTCTGTGGCGTAACTCCATCCCAATGTGCATCGAGGTGCTTCTGTACCCGGACTGCTGCAGCACAGAGATCTCAGGAGTCACAGCTCCTCTGCCTGCTGACATGCCGTATTGTCTGTTGGAGCAGTGGACTCTCCATCTCACTCCTACCAGGTCTCTGTCTTCTCCCTGCTTCACTCTCTCCTTGACTGGTGTTTACAGATAATATTACACTGGAATACAGTAGAACTACCTCCCTGTAAAGGATAACACCTAATTTCAGAGCCAAAGTGTCCTTTATGAAGAGGTGTCCTCTTACTGGAGAGTTGCTGAATAGTAAAAATTGTAATTTTACAAATGAAAACTGTCCTTTGTAGAGAGGTGTCGTCTAGCGTCAGTGCCCTCTCATGGAGGTTCTACTGTAACACTGACTTTATTGCAACTTGGTTAAAACATTTTATTTCTATAAAGAATTTTTAAAAAATATATACAGTACAACCTCCATGAGAGGACACTAACGCTAGAGAACACCTCTCTACAAAGGACAGTTTTCATTTGTAAAATCACCATTTTTACTATTTAGAAACTCTCCGGTAAGAGGACACCTCTCTATAAAGGATACCTTAGCTCTGCAATTAGGTGTCCTTTACAGGAACGTTCTATTGTATTTATTTAATGCAAGCTTTCAGATGTGACATACTTCTATAGGCTCATAGTTAGAACTTTATCATGCCTTCTGGTGAAAGCCTTGTGAATGTGACAAAAGATCAATTTTTCTTCTCTTCTTGTAAAAAAATAAGGGGAAATAAAATATATAAAGGTAGTCTTTCTATTGATTAAAAAATATCCTCCCGGAGAAATATCTATCTATATTTGCTATAGAATTTACTTGACCACTTTATCAACTAAACATCTCTTTAGCAAATTCTAAAGATTTAATCTATCTCTTGTTATGAAACTCCTCCTTACCATCAAGGCCCAATGCTAGCAATGAATAGAAATCTCTACTGCTGTACATGACTGGTACAGAGCAGGAGGGACAAGTTCTGTCCTCCCAATAGAACAACAGTCTTTGATTTCCAGACTTAAGTCTGGTCATCTACCGACAATGACTTTCCAGAATGGTTGCAAGGTTTTCCCACTATGTACTAAGTGTCAACCTGCAACCAAAACACATTATTAACTGTATTGATTCATCCATTGATGAGCTCTACTTTTCCCCAGTAGACACCATCTCTTATGATTGAGTGGAGATAAGAAAGAAAATGTTCTATCTCTTATGGATACCATGAAATTAAAGCACATCTATTAGCCTGAAACATGGTCTACAGGGGAGTATTCTGAACTTGCCAAATCTGCTGCCCCGTGGTTTTGTCACCCACTTGAATCTGCTACATTACACAGATGGTCAATAGATGATGCAAAGTTTTTACCTCTATTTAGATGGGATTTTTGGGATATTTTTCAGACCGATGGTGTAATCGGAGACCTTTCTCCTGTCTGGGTGCCGGCTGTCACTCATTCTAATTTTATTATTTTTTTTTAGTATTACATGATAGCCAAACTGGCGATTTGAATTGTGTCTACAGTTTTGGTTGTTACATTATAACTATATTACATATGGGGATATTAAGTATTTATTGAAATATATTCCAATATATATATCTAAATTTGAAACTATTATAGACGTGTACGATTATTTAAAAAAATAAACAATTTCCACCAATTCCACCATGGTAGATTAAACTGGCGAAACCGCTGGGAGGGTTCACCACTGATGAGCCAGGCCCTCCCTTTAATTTTTCCATTGCAGTAAGGACAGTAGAAATTGTTTTATTTTAAAAAGAATATTACGCCTCTAAAATAGTTTTGTAATTTGATAACAGATGGCGCGCTAGTGCATCGTAATATAATCCTTTTATAGTGTTACTGATACTAGACTCTTTGAATGGGTATTTTAGATGAACTATGGACATAAGCTTTGAGGACAGCATGAGCCAGGCCTTCCCATTAATTTTTCCATTGCAGTAAGGGTAGTAAAAATTGTTTATTTTTAAAAAGAATCATACACGTCTATAATAGTTTCAAATTTTGATAACAGATGGCGCGCTAATGTATCATAATATAAATATATCTCTGCGGAGTTCTAGATGATAGAGTAATGAGGGGGGGTGTCCAGAATTGTCCCTGCGGGTATCCCCAGCCCTCAACAGCTGGTGCAAGCAGTCCGGTCCTACCTCCACTTCTCCCAGATGTCAGCCTGGCTCAGTTCCTCTCAGGGCAAGGCCCCTCACAACATCCACTACAGGTACTGCTGCTCTTTACACTACGTAGGCTCTTACAGCTACATAGGCTCTTACAGCTACATAGGCTCTTACAGATGGGAATTTTGCCTTGAGGATATTGATCAGGCTAATGACTCTCGTCAGTCCAGGGTGGACTTTATTCTATGCAATCCACAAAGGATCATATGGAATCTTCACAATCTGCCAATGAGGTGTTTAGCTGTCAATGTGGGTAGAAAAAATTTATGGCCAAAATATTGATGAGACAAGACCGGAGATGTAATACTCAGTTAGTTTATTTGGTGCAGTATCATGGTCCAGTCCAGGAAGGTCATGATGTTTGGGGTCTTGTCAGGCCTGTTGTAGGAGGGGTTGGAGCTGTGACATTTCTCAATCACCAGGTCAAGATCCAAACAGGATGAAGATAAATTGATTACTGGTACATTGTATTTAATACATTGGCGCAAAAAGGTGATCAATGGTCAAATACAATTTATACCTGTCATCTCTGTGAAGCTCTTTCTCTCTGATAAAAATAATTAAACAAAAATTAAAATAATTTTTAACAGTCACGTGTACTATTGGTCGGCTACTTGTTGATTCATAACAATGCTGATGGATAAACACAAGGTAATAAGACCAAATCCAAATAAATAAATAGTGTGTGATGTTTCGGTAACAGCGTTGTTACCATCTTCAGACAAAAGTTACAGTACTTTTGTCTGAAGATGGTAACAACGCTGAAACGCCACACACTATTTATTTATTTGGATTTGGTCTTATTACCTTGTGTTTATAATCTATAATCCAAATTGTACCTTATCAATGTTGATGGATATTTTTCTAGGAGGAAATCAATCTATAAAAATAAAGGTCACCTCTTCCATCAAAATAGATATCACATCTTGACAGTCATCGCAAACTAGCAGCCTCAGGTCGGTGAAAAAGCCACAACACCAGCTTTGGCAAACTGAGAAGTGTTCACCTGGAGACCATGGTTTCGGGCTAAATGGTGTCTAGTAGTTTTGACGGATATTTTGATGGGAGAGACGAACTTTATTTTTATAAAATAGGGTTATGTTGATCTAAAATTTCACTTTGAAAAAAGATACATTGCTTCTCTGTCTTTACCTATCAACTTTCATACATATAGAGGTAGAGTAGTTGTTGATTGATTTGACAACCATCAATACTGGGTGAAGTAGAATGTGGTGTGTGCCTTTTTGTCATTATGACTGGGAGCACTACTCAGTAACACTTAGCTCCAATATGAAATGGCCATCTCTGACATGAGGAACAGACACCAAGGGCAGCCGCTCCTAACATGGAGTACAAACGCTGCTCATTTGGTGTCCCTCGATAAGGAGTCCCTCCAGGCTACTATCAGCTGGGCCAGCTGAGCCCATGTTTTTAGCGAACTTTTTACTGCTCCCCTTCCTCCAATTCTCTCTTTGCAAGCTATCTATTTTTAATTATTGTTTAGTCAAGTGGGAATGGTGTTTGTGTTAGGATGTGTGTCCCGGGAGAAGCATTCTCCTGCCAGTTTGGGGAGGAGCCTGAAGTCCACACCTTCCCCGTGGCCAACGTGGGGCGCTACAGTCTGCTCAAGGTGCAGCTGAAGGCTCGGCCTCGGTCACAGAGACTGCCTGCCCTGCCCTGTGTCAAACACCGCCCCCCAGTGGTGGAGAGATTTCTCAAGAAGGCTCCTCCTCCCCCGGATGAGGCCCTCCTACAGGAGCGGAGAAGACCGCCCTCCCCTCCCAAAACTCCGCCCCCAGACCCGCCTCCTCCCATCTCCAGACTTCCCATCCGGAGCAGGATAGAGGGAGATGTGGGCGGGGCTCGGACCAAAACCTGGACCTACATTCAGCATCGCAGGCTCCTCCTTAAACAAGTGAGATTCCTGTTAGATAGCATTGTTTGCTAGATAAGTCACACAAGTGAGATTCCTGTTAGCATTATAGCATTTATTGCTAGATAAGTCACAATTTGGAGTATTATCATCCCTAGTGTACACATGGTACAGGCCATGATAATCATGATGGGTAGAAATTTCGCATCTGCTTTTACTGTAAGTTCACCACATGTAATTTGGTTTATAGATTAGACAACACAAAGTAATGACACCAAATAGTGTCTGACATTTTGGTAACAGTATTGTTACCATTATCAGATCATAACAGGACCATAAGGCACAATTTTTATTATATATTAGAAACCCAAAGTAATAACACCAAATACATAAATAGTGTGTGATGTTTCGGTACCATCATCAAACCATAACAGGACCATAAGGCACAATTTGGATTGTAGATTATAATTACAAAAGAGTAATAACATCAAATAGTGTGGTGACGTTTCAGTAACAGCATTGTTACCGAAACCTCACGCATACTATTAATTTATTTGTAATTTATCTTAATACCTTGTAGTTCTAATCTATAATCCAAAAATTGTGCCTTATAATAATAATAAAAAAAAAGAAACTAAATTGTGATATTTTTGTAAGTTTCTTGATAAGGCACAATTTGGATTATAGATTATAAACACAAGGTAATAAGACCAAATCCAAATAAATAAATAGTGTGTGACGTTTCGGTAACAGCGTTGTTACCGAAACGTCACACACTATTTATTTATTTGGATTTGGTCTTATTACCTTGTGTTTGTAAGTTTCTAAGTGAGGTGCTCTTATATAATTATAGATTTCTTTTAAAAAGCAAGAAAATAAGACCTAATCCAAATAATTTAATAGTGTGTGACGTTTTGGCAACAACATTGTTACCATCATCAGACAAAAGAATAAAATGAGCCTGAAAAACCATAGTTTGGCGTGAAAATATATAAATAGTATGCGCAGAATGGGCGGGGCGCATCATCATCAAGTGTTTGTTGTCCACAAATCCGGTTGTTTGCATCGTACAGCATAGAAGGCAACGAAGGACCCATTTTATTCTTTTGTCTGATGATGGGGACAATGCTGTGGTCGAAATGTTACACACTATTAAATTATTTGGATTAGGTACACAAGGTAATAAGACCAAATTCAAATAAATAAATTGTATGTGACAATTCGGTAACAACGCTGTTACCGAAACGTCACACACTATTTATATATTTGGATTTGGTCTTATTACCTTGTGTTTATAATCTATAATCTAAATTATGCCTTATTATTTGTATTAGGTCTTATTTTCTTGTATTATAATCTATAATCCAAATTGTGCTTTATCATTTCATATAAAAAGAAAACTATTGTTTTTGTAGTTATTAATAGTGTTGTACTGACGGCTGTATGGTGTTGCAGGCTGCAGTGGCAGCTGCCTCAGGGTCGAAGGGTGTGCTGACAATCCCCACAGCAGAGAGCAAGGCCAAGTTCCGCAGGTCCCTCGACTCAGCCACCTGTATGGTGTTCCATCAGAACAATGGACTCCCCCTCACCTCCAGTCCTGTAAGTACCTCACTTCCCGGTGGTCAAGACTTGCTAGCTCACACAGGCCATCTGTGAACCATCAGGTAACCTAAAATCCAGAGAGATAAGTAAATTTCTCTCTTCTTCTTCTTTCTTATCTTCTAAACGAAAGTCTTTGATTAGGTAGGTGTAAGCCTGTAGTTCAGTGTGGGTCGTTGAAGGAATGACAATTTCTTCAATAGAAAGGTCTTCTTCTTCTATCTTATCTCCACTCAATCATATTAGGGCATCAAGCTTGTAGTAGCTTAAGACTTGACATCCATCATGACTGGGTGAAGTAGAATGTGTCTGCTTTGTCATTAAGACTGGGAGCACTACTCAGTGGCAGGCCAACTTAGCTCCAAAAGAAATGGCGCCTCTGACATGAGGAACAGACGCCATGTACAGCTGCTCTTAACATGGAGTACAAACACTGCTCATCCTGTATCCCTGGATTAGGAGCCCTTACAGGGTACTATCAGCTGGGCCAGCTGAGCCCAGGTTTTTTAGCAAGCTTGTTACTCCTCCTTTTTCATCCAGGCTTGGGACCGGCAAAGGTGGAGTTAAAAGAAAGGTCTTTGATGAGGGTCAGGAGCCCTCCCTCCTCCACCGGCCTGTCTTCATAAGTAAATTTAAAATGTGACTTTTTATGTGTAACAGCACTCTCTCTCTGTTCCCAACTTCAGATATAAGTATATACTTATGGAGACAAAACTTAAGGAAGTTATACCTTTCAGCATGTATATTGGGAATCAGATCATATCTGGGGGTTGGTGGAAGGGTGATCTAAACCGTTGGTTTTGGACCGCTACGACATGGATTGAATCCCGCATTGGGCACTTTTGAGATAAGAAAAGAAGAAGACCATAACTTATGAAAGATATTTGATACACAGTAAACTTTATTGAAGACATACCAGATAACTAAGTGTGAACAAAATTGCTTGTCTTCTTAAAAAAAAATAATAGACAAAGGGCAACATCAAAGACTTTCCACTTCCTTATGTTTTGTCCATGAGTGTACTTTTGTCTTGAGTTGTAATGAGTGTACTTTTGTATTCTTCTTCTTCCTTTTCTTTTTTTTTTGTTTTTCCAGGCACCACACCCTCTAAAGCAGTCTGTTTAAAATGCCATTGAATCAAGTCATTTAACATTATTGGAAACAACATTTGTATGGAGGGGGACAAAGGTACTATACCAGAAAATTCTGGTTGAACCAAGTATGGTCATCCGTAGTGATACACCATCTCTCTCACTCCCGCATGGAGATTCCAGAACTGAACGGAAGCCTGTTGTGTTTAGGCTCCCATCCGCAAATCTGGGACCTGCTTTGACTTTGACAGTTCACTCACCAGTGTCTCTGCTATCAAGAGGTGAGTGCTTGCCTTGGTCTTGGTTTAATCTCTCAGTTCTCTCACTCTCTCTGGTTAAAGATGGAAGGAAGAAACAACCAGTCCCCCAATGTAGTCCCAATTTACACTTTTCCCTTCAGACCATGTGTCTTTGTGTGATATTAAGTCTTCATTGATCTATTAACATGGTTTTGAACATTCACTTAGTTGCTTGTAATGTGCTCATGAGAGATCTATTTCCCTATGAGAGCCACAGCTTGTAAAGCTCATTGTTGCTGTCATGGATCTTAAGCATTTCAGTTAGGATTTCCCTCATTATATTGAATGGGATCCTTAGTAGCTTTACATCCTTTTTCTTGTAGCTTCAAGAGCGACTAGGTAGTAATAGCTTCTATGGGGACATCATCTTCTTGGAGGGAAGTCTTAACACGGCAGTGGAATCCTGGAATCAATCATAATCCATGGCATCAATGTCTGCTACGATCTTTAGTTTGTCTTCCCTAATCTACCCAGCATCTGCACCAAAATGTCACTTAGTAAAATGTGAGAAGGCAAACACATGAGGATGACAAAACCAATTTAATTTAATCAAACCAATTACCTAATTACAACAAATGAGAAATATGCTGCCTAACAAACTATCTAAATTAATTATCTGTTAATTAAAAATTGAAAATTAGTTGCCTATACACTATATATGCCCTTTACATTACATACACGCTCGAGGAGCATGAACTCATGGAAATTGTGCAATCTTTACACAAGGGAATAAGAAACAACAACACATTACATACACAGGAAGTTAGGAAGACATCCAATGAACTGGCTTGAAGAGGTCAAGAAAGCTACTGGAAGGTCACTAAATGAGCTGAAAGTAATGGTTGCCAACAATTGGAGAATATTTGTCCATATAGTCATCAAAATATAATACTTGATTTGATGCACACCAACAACAAATACACATGAGTTATGATAAAGCACAATTTGAATTATAGATTATACAATATAATGCACTGCGGCCTGTGATTGTAAAACGACACTTGAAGTTACACCGCATAAGTTTCTTTTCAACGAAAAATCAAAATTTATTTCAAGGTGAAATATTGACTATTTCTAACCTTTTTGGATGAGGTATGAAAGGGTGAATTATGAGGAGTAATGATGAACGGAAAAATAAAAGTGTCCAGGGATGGGAATGGAACCCACATCCAAAAAGGTTAGAAATATAGTCAATATTTCACCTTGAAATAAATTTTGATTTTTCGATGAAAAGAAACTCATGCGGTGTAACTTCAAGTATAGATTATATCTACAAGAAATAAGACCTAATCCAAATAATTTAATAATGTGTGTTGTTTCGGCAACAAATTTGTTACCATCATCAGACAAAAGAATGGATTTTTTTTTTAAATGTAAAAATATAAAAAATGCATTTATTATTTTGATGATGGTAACAATGCTGTTACCAAAATGTCACATACTATTAAATTATTTGGATTAGGTCTTATTTTCTTATATATCTACACATGAGTTAATTGGGACTATTGATAATTGGGACTAAATTTTTCACTTTCTTAACAAGTCTCAATAAAGGAGAGAGTTGACAATATAATGGCACCCCCCATTTCATTCATGTCATAACGCCAGTTTTTATTATCCCACCCCCTCCTCCCCTTCTTTCTCATATCTTGTGATAGCTAGTACCTACCATCTTTTGACGGAGTTGATGAGGACCTTGGTGGTAAGTGCTTCTATTTCTTGCACATATGAAGTGAACTTTTATATGATGGGGGTCAGTGGAAGGATGGTCTAAACCGTTGGTTTTCTACTGCTATGACCCAGGTTCGATTCCTCAATTGTGCACTCTTTTTTATAAAAAAAAAAAAATTGCTCCAATGGCCCCCGATTCTTCCAAAATTCCAATCCCACCAGCGAGTGCAAGTAAACAAACGGGACTCTGGCACATTTGTAAGTGCAAAGTCAAACTGCTTTTCACATGTGTAGACATGTGGTGCATTTAGAGTAAAAGCAGTTTGCCTACTTCTACCCACCATGATTATAATGGTCTGTACCAAGTGCACTAGGGATAAGGCAAAAATAAACTATTATATGATAAGGCACAATTTGGATTATAGATTATAAACATAAGGTAATAAGACCAAATCCAAATATATAGTGTGTGAGGTAACAGTGTTGTTACCATCTTCAGACAAAAGTTTTGAATGAGAAATTTTACCACAGCATGTTTTAAATAGTTACTGTTATCAAGTGTGTAAACAAGATAGCAAATACATTGTGTGTGATGTTTCGGTAAAAAAAAAAAAAGGTTTCTCAGAAAACTATCTTCTTCTTATCTGCTATCTTGTGTTCACACACTTGATAACAGTAACTATTTAAAACATGCTGCAATATATATTTTCCTCATTCAGTACTTTTGTTTGAAGATGATAATAACACTATTATTGAAACGTCACACACTATTTATCTATTTGGATTTGGTCTTATTACCTTGTGTTTATAATCACTTATTCCCAATCTTTGTTATTCAGACTTGTGACTGTGTGTGGTTACTGGTGGTTCTACTGTGGTAAATGAACAGGGATTGATCTCTTGTGACACTGGGGTTGGTTGTGTCCTAGGGCCCTGTTTGAAGAGGAGGAATGCTGTGAAGGGGCACGGTGCCACCCAGGGGCCAGCTCTCCTGCCACCACTAGCG
>CP092883.1:52167500-52187681 GCA_030710605.1 Cordylochernes scorpioides | reverse complement strand
TAAATATTATCAAAGATATGAAATGATTTTAAAACATCATTATCACATTATATAATACAATTTTTACTTGAAAAAAATGGCTCTAATACCTTGTTGTTTCAAAGCATTCTTCCAAGCATTGCACCATTCAAATAAAGTTAGTGTTTTTCTTCCCTTTCATGTTTCCCCATATTCTTCTAGGTCTAGATTTCGTTTTTTTTTTAACCTGCCATGCAAAACATTGCTGACTTTAAAATCACCATAGTTAATGGCATAAAAATAATTTTTGTTTCATCACGGGACCGTTTATTTGGACTTTTTTTTTTTTAAGTTCTAAAACGTACGATCGCGATCGCGGCAAAAGTTGAAGTTGATTCCTCTTTGTAACAATTTTTAATAACTTTATATTTTATCTTTTATAATAGAAAAGTTATATTCTCTTATTTTAATATGTTCTTAACATTTTGCCTATGTTGTTTCACTTTGAAAAGTTCTGAAAATGGCCTTTTTTTTTAAAATGAAATAATGCTTTTGTTTTTAAAATGCCTTTGTTTTCTTCATTTTGGAAGCCATTTGCATTTTTTATATTTCAAATTTAATGGATGCAAAGATATTCTAATTAATAAAAAGTATAATGTGTAAAAATTTATACAACATACAGCAAAAATAAAGTGCAAAAATCAAACAAACAATGCCGCTAAATTTATTGTTTTGAAATCGCGATCCGCGAGCTTTAAACATGCTCAAAATTTTGTTTTTTAATTTTTTTTTTTAAATTACAATTCTAAGTTCGTTATAAGCATAGTATTTTTAATAGATTTTATCATTTTGGGACCAAAATTGGGTTCGTTATAGCGATAGTTCGCTAGTTTGAAAAGTGAAAAGTTCGTTATAGCGATGGTAATTTTAATGGAATGGAATGCGGATTTTCGATGGGTTCGTTATAAGGGAAGGTTCGTTATAGCCATGGTTCGTCTTAGCGGGGTTTTACTGTATATTGAAATATACTACAACATATACATATATAGAAGCATAGGGCGTCTCTCCCGTCAAAGTAAACGTCAAAGTCCACCCTAGACTGACGAGGGCCATTAGCCCGAAACCATGGTCTCTAGGTGGACACTTCTCAGTTTGCCAAAGCTGGTTTTGTGGCTTTGTCACCGACCTGAGGCCGCTAGTTGCAGCGACGGTCAATAGATGGCGTCAGGTTTTGACGTTCACTTTGATGGGAGAGGCGCCCTATGCTTCTATGGATCAATTTCCTCACGGAAAATTTTCCATCTATATATATATATCTCCGCGGAGATCTAGATGATAGAGTAATGAGGGGGGGTGTCCAGAATTGTCCCTGCGGGTATCCCCAGCCCTCAACAGCTGGTGCAAGCAGTCCGGTCCTACCTCCACTTCTCCCAGATGTCAGCCTGGCTCAGTTCCTCTCAGGGCAAGGCCCCTCACAACATCCACTACAGGTACTGCTGATCTTTACACTACATAGGCTCTTACAGGTACATAGGCTCTTACAGATGGGAATCTTTCCTGGAGGATATTGATCAGGCTAATGGCTCTCGTCAGTCCAGGGTGGACTTTATTCTATGCAATCCACAAAGGATCATATGGAATCTTCATAATCTGCCAATGAGACGTTTAGCTGTCAATGTGGGTAGGAAAAAATCTATGGCCAAAATATTGATGAAACAAGGCCGGAGATGTAATAATCAGTTGGTTCATTTGGTGCAGTGCTCGGCTTGTGGTCCAGTCCAGGAATGTCATTAAGTTTAGGGTCTCATCGGGCCAGTTGTAGGAGGGGTTGGAGCTGTGACATTTCTCAATCCCCAGGGTCAAGATCCAAACAGGACAAAGATTAATTTATAATTGGCACGTTGTATCACATTGCTGCAAAACAGTGGTCAATGGTCAAATACAATTTATACCTGTCATCTCTGTAGAGCCGTTTATCTCTGATAAAAATAATTAAACAAAAATTAAAATAATTTTTAACAGTCACATGTACTATTGGTCGGCTACTTGTTGATACATAACAATGTTGATGGACATTTTTCAAGGAGGAAATCAATCTATTAAAATAAAGGTCACCTCTTCTATCAAAATAGGCGTTAAAACTATATGCCATCTATTGACTGTCACCATAAACTAGAAGGTCTCAGGTCGGTGACAAAGCCACAACACCAGCTTTGGCAAACTGAGAAGTGTTCACCTGGAGACCATGGTTTCAGGCTAGATGGTGTCTAGTTTTGACGGATATTTTGATGGGAGGGGCGAACTTTATTTTTATAAAATAGGCTTATGTTGATCTAAAATTTCACTTTGTAAAAGATACATTGCTTCTCTGTCTTTACCTATCAACTTTCATACATATAGAGGTAGAGTAGTTGTTGATTGATTTGACAACCATCAATACTGGGTGAAGTAGAATGTGGTGTCTGCCTTTTTGTCATTAAGACTGGGAGCACTACTCAGTAGCACTTAGCTCCAATATGAAATGGCCATCTCTGACATGAGGAACAGACACCATGTGCAACCGCTTCTAAAATTGAGCACAGATGCTGCTCATTTGGTGTCCCTCGATAAGGAGTCCCTCCAGGCTACTATCAGCTGGGCCAGCTGAGCCCATGTTTTTAGCGAACTTTTTACTGCTCCCCTTCCTCCAATTCTCTCTTTGCAAGCTATCTATTTTTAATTATTGTTTAGTCAAGTGGGAATGGTGTTTGTGTTAGGATGTGTGTCCCGGGAGAAGCATTCTCCTGCCAGTTTGGGGAGGAGCCTGAAGTCCACACCTTCCCCGTGGCCAACGTGGGGCGCTACAGTCTGCTCAAGGTGCAGCTGAAGGCTCGGCCTCGGTCACAGAGACTGCCTGCCCTGCCCTGTGTCAAACACCGCCCCCCAGTGGTGGAGAGATTTCTCAAGAAGGCTCCTCCTCCCCCGGATGAGGCCCTCCTACAGGAGCGGAGAAGACCGCCCTCCCCTCCCAAAACTCCGCCCCCAGACCCGCCTCCTCCCATCTCCAGACTTCCCATCCGGAGCAGGATAGAGGGAGATGTGGGCGGGGCTCGGACCAAAACCTGGACCTACATTCAGCATCGCAGGCTCCTCCTTAAACAAGTGAGATTCCTGTTAGATAGCATTGTTTGCTAGATAAGTCACACAAGTGAGATTCCTGTTAGCATTATAGCATTTATTGCTAGATAAGTCACAATTTGGAGTATTATCATCCCTAGTGTACACATGGTACAGGCCATGATAATCATGATGGGTAGAAATTTCGCATCTGCTTTTACTGTAAGTTCACCACATGTAATTTGGTTTATAGATTAGACAACACAAAGTAATGACACCAAATAGTGTCTGACATTTTGGTAACAGTATTGTTACCATTATCAGATCATAACAGGACCATAAGGCACAATTTTTATTATATATTAGAAACCCAAAGTAATAACACCAAATACATAAATAGTGTGTGATGTTTCGGTACCATCATCAAACCATAACAGGACCATAAGGCACAATTTGGATTGTAGATTATAATTACAAAAGAGTAATAACATCAAATAGTGTGGTGACGTTTCAGTAACAGCATTGTTACCGAAACCTCACGCATACTATTAATTTATTTGTAATTTATCTTAATACCTTGTAGTTCTAATCTATAATCCAAAAATTGTGCCTTATAATAATAATAAAAAAAAGAAACTAAATTGTGATATTTTTGTAAGTTTCTTGATAAGGCACAATTTGGATTATAGATTATAAACACAAGGTAATAAGACCAAATCCAAATAAATAAATAGTGTGTGACGTTTCGGTAACAGCGTTGTTACCGAAACGTCACACACTATTTATTTATTTGGATTTGGTCTTATTACCTTGTGTTTGTAAGTTTCTAAGTGAGGTGCTCTTATATAATTATAGATTTCTTTTAAAAAGCAAGAAAATAAGACCTAATCCAAATAATTTAATAGTGTGTGACGTTTTGGCAACAACATTGTTACCATCATCAGACAAAAGAATAAAATGAGCCTGAAAAACCATAGTTTGGCGTGAAAATATATAAATAGTATGCGCAGAATGGGCGGGGCGCATCATCATCAAGTGTTTGTTGTCCACAAATCCGGTTGTTTGCATCGTACAGCATAGAAGGCAACGAAGGACCCATTTTATTCTTTTGTCTGATGATGGGGACAATGCTGTGGTCGAAATGTTACACACTATTAAATTATTTGGATTAGGTACACAAGGTAATAAGACCAAATTCAAATAAATAAATTGTATGTGACAATTCGGTAACAACGCTGTTACCGAAACGTCACACACTATTTATATATTTGGATTTGGTCTTATTACCTTGTGTTTATAATCTATAATCTAAATTATGCCTTATTATTTGTATTAGGTCTTATTTTCTTGTATTATAATCTATAATCCAAATTGTGCTTTATCATTTCATATAAAAAGAAAACTATTGTTTTTGTAGTTATTAATAGTGTTGTACTGACGGCTGTATGGTGTTGCAGGCTGCAGTGGCAGCTGCCTCAGGGTCGAAGGGTGTGCTGACAATCCCCACAGCAGAGAGCAAGGCCAAGTTCCGCAGGTCCCTCGACTCAGCCACCTGTATGGTGTTCCATCAGAACAATGGACTCCCCCTCACCTCCAGTCCTGTAAGTACCTCACTTCCCGGTGGTCAAGACTTGCTAGCTCACACAGGCCATCTGTGAACCATCAGGTAACCTAAAATCCAGAGAGATAAGTAAATTTCTCTCTTCTTCTTCTTTCTTATCTTCTAAACGAAAGTCTTTGATTAGGTAGGTGTAAGCCTGTAGTTCAGTGTGGGTCGTTGAAGGAATGACAATTTCTTCAATAGAAAGGTCTTCTTCTTCTATCTTATCTCCACTCAATCATATTAGGGCATCAAGCTTGTAGTAGCTTAAGACTTGACATCCATCATGACTGGGTGAAGTAGAATGTGTCTGCTTTGTCATTAAGACTGGGAGCACTACTCAGTGGCAGGCCAACTTAGCTCCAAAAGAAATGGCGCCTCTGACATGAGGAACAGACGCCATGTACAGCTGCTCTTAACATGGAGTACAAACACTGCTCATCCTGTATCCCTGGATTAGGAGCCCTTACAGGGTACTATCAGCTGGGCCAGCTGAGCCCAGGTTTTTTAGCAAGCTTGTTACTCCTCCTTTTTCATCCAGGCTTGGGACCGGCAAAGGTGGAGTTAAAAGAAAGGTCTTTGATGAGGGTCAGGAGCCCTCCCTCCTCCACCGGCCTGTCTTCATAAGTAAATTTAAAATGTGACTTTTTATGTGTAACAGCACTCTCTCTCTGTTCCCAACTTCAGATATAAGTATATACTTATGGAGACAAAACTTAAGGAAGTTATACCTTTCAGCATGTATATTGGGAATCAGATCATATCTGGGGGTTGGTGGAAGGGTGATCTAAACCGTTGGTTTTGGACCGCTACGACATGGATTGAATCCCGCATTGGGCACTTTTGAGATAAGAAAAGAAGAAGACCATAACTTATGAAAGATATTTGATACACAGTAAACTTTATTGAAGACAGACCAGATAACTAAGTGTGAACAAAATTGCTTGTCTTCTTAAAAAAAAATAATAGACAAAGGGCAACATCAAAGACTTTCCACTTCCTTATGTTTTGTCCATGAGTGTACTTTTGTCTTGAGTTGTAATGAGTGTACTTTTGTATTCTTCTTCTTCCTTTTCTTTTTTTTTTGTTTTTCCAGGCACCACACCCTCTAAAGCAGTCTGTTTAAAATGCCATTGAATCAAGTCATTTAACATTATTGGAAACAACATTTGTATGGAGGGGGACAAAGGTACTATACCAGAAAATTCTGGTTGAACCAAGTATGGTCATCCGTAGTGATACACCATCTCTCTCACTCCCGCATGGAGATTCCAGAACTGAACGGAAGCCTGTTGTGTTTAGGCTCCCATCCGCAAATCTGGGACCTGCTTTGACTTTGACAGTTCACTCACCAGTGTCTCTGCTATCAAGAGGTGAGTGCTTGCCTTGGTCTTGGTTTAATCTCTCAGTTCTCTCACTCTCTCTGGTTAAAGATGGAAGGAAGAAACAACCAGTCCCCCAATGTAGTCCCAATTTACACTTTCCCTTCAGACCATGTGTCTTTGTGTGATATTAAGTCTTCATTGATCTATTAACATGGTTTTGAACATTCACTTAGTTGCTTGTAATGTGCTCATGAGAGATCTATTTCCCTATGAGAGCCACAGCTTGTAAAGCTCATTGTTGCTGTCATGGATCTTAAGCATTTCAGTTAGGATTTCCCTCATTATATTGAATGGGATCCTTAGTAGCTTTACATCCTTTTTCTTGTAGCTTGAAGAGCGACTAGGTGGTAATAGCTTCTATGGGGACATCATCTTCTTGGAGGGAAGTCTTAACACGGCAGTGGAATCCTGGAATCAATCATAATCCATGGCATCAATGTCTGCTACGATCTTTAGTTTGTCTTCCCTAATCTACCCAGCATCTGCACCAAAATGTCAAATAGTAAAATGTGAGAAGGCAAACACATGAGGATGACAAAACCAATTTAATTTAATCAAACCAATTACCTAATTACAACAAATGAGAAATATGCTGCCTAACAAACTATCTAAAATAATTATCTGTTAATTAAAAATTAAATATTTTATATGGCTATACCATGTATATGCACCTTACATTATATACATGCCCGAGGAGCATGAACTTATGGAAATTGTGCAATCTTTACACAAGTGGATAAGAAACAACAACACAATACATATACAGGAAGTTAGGAAGACATCCAATAAGCTGGCTAGAAGAGGTCAAGAAAGCTACTTGAAGGTCACTAAATGAACTGCAAGTAATGGTTGCCAACAATTGGAGAATATTTGTCCATATAGTCATCAAAATATAAAATTTGATGCACACTTGCACCAATACACATGAGTTATGATAAAGCACAATTTGAATTATAAATTATATCTACGAGAAAATAAGACATAATCCAAATAAATTAATAATATGTGTCATTTCGGCAACAGCATTGTTACCATCATCAGAAAAAATAATAAATGGATTTTTAAAAAATGTAAGAATATAAAAAAAATGCATTTATTCTTTTGTCTGATGATGGTAACAATGCTGTTACCAAAATGTCACATACTATTAAATTATTTGGATTAGGTCTTATTTTCTTATATCTACACGAGTTAATTGGGACTA
The DNA here is from genome assembly GCA_030710605.1 of Cordylochernes scorpioides. Lineage (NCBI taxonomy): Eukaryota > Metazoa > Arthropoda > Arachnida > Pseudoscorpiones > Chernetidae > Cordylochernes > Cordylochernes scorpioides. The sequence goes on along the minus strand of CP092883.1, from coordinate 52,180,438 downwards.
TTGATAATTGGGACTAAATTTTTCACTTTCTTAACAAGTCTCAATAAAGGAGAGAGTTGACAATATAATGGCACCCCCATTTCATTCATGTCATAACGCCAGTTTTTATTATCCTACCCCCTCCTTCCCCTCTTTCTTATATCTTGTGGTAGCTAGTACCTACCATCTTGTGACGGAGTTGATGAGACCCTTGGTGGTAAGTGCTTATATTTCTTGCACATATAAAGTAAACTATTATATGATGTGGGTCAGTGGAAGGATGGTCTAAACCGTTGGTTTTCGACTGCTATGACCCGGGTTCGATTCCTGAATTGGGCACTTTTTTCTGATTTAAAAAAAAAAATTGCTCCAATGGCCCCTGATTCTTTTAAAATTCCAATCCCACCAGCGAGTGCAAGTAAACAAATGGGACTCTGGCACATTTGTAAGTGAAAAGTCAAACTGCTTTTCACATGTGTAGACATGTGGTGCATTTAGAGTAAAAGCAGTTTGGCACAATTTGGATTTAGATTACAAACACAAGGTAATAAGACCAAATCCAAATAAATAAAGAGTGTGTGATGTTTCAGTAACAGTGTTGTTACCATCTTCAGACAAAAGTACTGAATGAGAAATTTTACCACAGCATGTTTTAAATAGTTACTGTTATCAAGTGTGTAAACAAGATAGCAAATACATAGTGTGCGATGTTTCGGTTAAAAAAAAAAAAAGGTTTCTTATTTGCTATCTTGGTTCACACACTTGATAACAGTAACTATTTAAAACATTCTGTGATATATATTTTTTCTCATTCAGTACTTTTGTTTGAAGATGGTAACAATGCTGTTACTAAAATGTCACACACTATTTATTTATTTGGATTTGGTCTTATTACCTTGTGTTTATAATCACTTATTCCCAATCTGTGTTATCTATCTGTGGTAAATGAACAGGGATTGTTTGTGACACTGGGGTTGGTTGTGTCCTAGGGCCCTGTTTGAGGAGGAGGAATGCTGTGAAGGGGCACGGTGCCACCCAGGGGCCAGTTCTCCTGCCACCACCAGCGCCCTCCTCGGCAACTTTGAGGTAACACACTTCCAGTTACTTCAACATACACTCCCTGTCTGTGCTGGAGAATTGGCTGGATTATAAGTTGTGTGGTTGGCAGTTGTCATGTAGACAGATTTTGCTTACTCTCTCACCTTGTTATTTCATATTTATTTCTCAGTAGTATACTACAGTCTTCATGCTCAATTGTTCTACACTCATGGACAAAACTTGAGGAGTGGAAAGTCTTTAATGTCATCAGACATCTATTTTTTAATGGAGTGTCAAAGGCAATTCTGTTCATACTTGGTTATCTTAGGTGTCTTCAATAAAGGTCACTGTAATATCTTTCAGAGTTATTGTCTGAATCCCAATATACATGCTAAAAGGTTCAATTTCCTTAAGTTTTGTCTATGAGTGTCGTCTTTGAATTGAAAAGAGCAAACTTTAGGAGTGATTTTCATATATAAGCCATCTATTGATCAGTCTAGAATTCCTCTCTAATGAAGAAATAATAGCAATTCTTTCTCCAAAATGTTTTATATAAAGATAAATACAGTAAAACCCCGCTAAAACAAACCTGGGATATACTGAACGTTCCCTTATATAACAAACCTGAATTAATCTCCATTTTTATTTTATAATATAGTAAACTATAAAATGAAAAGATATAAAAGCACGAATGTTTCTTTTTTTTACATAATACAAACTTCTACTGTCCTTACTGCGATGAGATTTTTTCATCGCAGTAAGGACAGTAGAAGTTTGTATTATGTATAAAAGAAACATTCGTGCTTTTATATCCTTTCATTTTATATATAGATGGCGCGTTATTGCTTTGTGTTAATAGTAAACTATGACTATAACGTACCATAGCTATAGTGTACAAGTTCAGTCCCATTGGGGTTCACTATAGAGAGGTTTTACTGTACACATATACAATATAAAAACCAAAGACCCAAGATCACTAATATACCAGCATACCACAAATACAGGGCATACATTCAATCTAGAAACCCCTACCTGCCCCTACTGTAATATACCGTCCAAGTCAGGAATCCCTCATATCCAAACATAAGAACACTATCAACATCCCAGAACTGTCATACTTCAAATCAAGGGTCGGTGGAAGGCTGGGTAAACCGTTTGGTTTTCGACCACTAGGACCCGGGTTCGATTCCCGCATTGGGCACTTTTTTCTGTTTAAAAAAAAAAAAAAAAAAAATGCTCCAATGGCCCCCGATTCTTGCAAAAGTCCAACCCCACCAGCGAGTGCAAGTAACCAAACGGGGCTCTGGCATTTGTAAGTGCAAAGTCGAACTGCTTTTCACATGTGTAGACATGTGGTGCGCTTACAGTAAAAGCAGTCGCTAACTATCCACCATGATAATCATGGCCTGTACCACGTGTACTAGGGATAAGCAAAAAAAAAAAAAAAATCAAGATTAAATAGCCATCATTTTTTAAAATTTATTTAACAATTGCAGAATACATGCTATAACCACAAATCGGATATTTGCGTGTGAAATATATACATTTAAATGAAAGAAAAAGTAGTTTAAAGGGATATTTACATATCAGTATGCAAATTGATTACATTAGTAGTCACTTATTTAGTTAAGTACATTCTGCAGAATTTGTTGAATCTTTGGTGTATGTCCTTAGTGTAGACCACATATTTGTTATGGGAAGTTGATTTAGTTCCCTAAGGTCAGCGGGCAGTCAGTTAATAAGTGTCTGGGGTTCTGTTCTTCGCCTCCACACGAGCATCCAGGTAGCATCATTTAGTAAATCTCATCCCCCGTGCTCACTCTTAATTTGTAGTGTGTCGATTTAATAGTCCAGCGATAGCTCAGAAAAGTATTTCAGTGTTTATTAGTGTAATTTATCTTGTAATATAAGAGAAGAAAGGAGAGAAAGCTATAAATTATTTGCCCATCGCGCGACGTCAGCGGCCGGTGCACACTTCGAACGGCTGTTGTTACCTTTTTTTCGTAGAGTAATAAAGTTGGTTTATCTTTTTTTTTTTTTCTTATTTTCGTTAATTTAAGAAAAATAATAATAACAATTATTATTACTCATTAGTTACATTTTTTTATGGGGAAGTCCATAAAGGAAGACAAAAAGGACAACACCCTAGAATGTCTATTGGGTTCTGATTGACTTCAGCTGATCTGCAGCGCCACACAGTACTATTTCCAGGCCCCACTTGTATGTTTGCCATGGTCTGTCATCCCAGCAGGCTGGAAGGAAGTCTCTCGGTTCCTACAAATTGTTACTTTGCCTGTTGAAGAGTGAGAACTTGAAAGCTCATGCTGTTTTTAATCTTCTTCTTTCTTATCTCCATTCAATCATATTAGGATATCAAGTTGTGATGCTGTCTGTTTGACAACCATCATGACTTGGTGAAGTAGAATGCCTTTGTCATTAAGACTGGGAGCACTACTCAGTGGCAGGCCGACTTTGCTCCAAAAGAAATGGCCGCCTCTGACATGAGGAACAGACGCCATGTGCAGCTGCTCCTAACATGGAGTACAAACGCTGCTCATCCTGTATCACTGGATTAGGAGCCCTTACAGGGTACTATCAGCCGGGCCAGCTGAGCCCAGGTTTCTTAGTGAGCTTGTTACTGCTCCCCCTCCTCCTTTTTCATCTGGGCTTGGGACCGGCAAAGGTAGAGTTGCTGTTTTTAATAAAGGAACTTATTGCACAATGTTTTGATATAACTGTATTATCTGTTGAGATACAGCCAAAGTAAGTGACCAAGTTGTGAGCTAACTGGTGTGTACCCGCAGGAGTCTGTACTCAACGGACGGTTGGAGCCGGCCAGTACGGTGGAAGGATTCACAGCAGAGATTGGTGCTAGCGGATCCTTTGTCCCGCGCCACATGCGCCGTCTGGTCACTGTCTTCTTCTACAACCTACACTCCTCTGACAAAGTCACTGCCCCCTATCTGGTAACTTTCTACCTACCTACTCACCTGTGTGTATTCTTACAAGTCAAGATTCCACTTATCTTTGACACAATGCTCATCATGTTAATTTTAGCTCGGATAAATCTTTTATGTTGTTAAGGCACAATTAGGATTATCTATATATATAAAAATGAATGTATGTGTGTGTGTGTCTGTCCTTTATGCCTGACCAAACCACTCATTGGATCGCCATGAAACTTTGGGAAGTTATTTAGTATAGTACTGGGAAGGTTTCTAGCAAATAAAATTTTTGAAATAACTTTTCGCCTAGAAATAATCAAGATAAATATTCTAATTTATCTGTTATAATTCAACAATCTGCTCTAAATATTATCATGATGATACGATGATTTTGTAATGTAGAAAATTAGGAAAGACAAAATTCAGGATGACACGGCAATTCATTTGAGACAAGAATAATGATACAATTCAAAGGCAAGATACTATTCCTTTAACTTCCAATTACCGAGGGAACCAATTAATATTGATTTTATTCAACTTATCGAGTATTTTTTCAAGGGACCGGGAAAAAATATTCACTTTATCGAGAGATTCGTTAAACAAACCTTTACTCGGGTAAAACCCGGGCGAAGCCGGGTACATCCATACAAGAATAATGATACAATTCCAAGGCAAGATACTATTCCTTTAACTTCCAATTACCGAGGGAACCAATTAATATTGATTTTATTCAACTTATCGAGTATTTTTCAAGGGACAGGGAAAAAATGTTCACTTTATCGAGATATTCGTTAAACAAACCTTTACTCGGGTAAAACCCGGGCGAAGCCGGGTACATCCATACAAGAATAATGATACAATTCCAAGGCAAGATACTATTCCTTTAACTTCCAATTACCGAGGGAACCAATTAATATTGATTTTATTCAACTTATCGAGTATTTTCAAGGGACCGGGAAAAAAATGTTCACTTTATCGAGAGATTCGTTAGACAAACTTTTACTCGGGTAAAACCCGGGCGAAGCCGGGCGGGTCCGCTAGTATATATATAAATGAATGTATGTGTGTCTGTCTGTCCTTTATGCCTGACCAAACCACTCATTGGAACGCCATGAAACTTTGGGAAGTTATTTAGTATAGTACTGGGAAGGTTTCTAGCAAATAAAATTTTTAAAATAACTTTTCGCCTAAAAATAATCAAGATAAATTTTCTAATTTATCTGTTATAATTCAACAATCTGCTCTAAATATTATCATGATGATATGATGATTTTGTAATGTAGAAAATTAGGAAAGACAAAATTCAGGATGACACGGCAATTTATTTGAGACAAGAATAATGATACAATTCCAAGGCAAGATACTATTCCTTTAACTTCCAATTACCGAGGGAACCAATTAATATTGATTTTATTCAACTTATCGAGTATTTTTCAAGGGACCGGGAAAAAATGTTCACTTTATCAAGAGATTCGTTAGACAAACCTTTACTCAGGTAAAACCCGGGCGAAGCCGGGTACATCCGCTAGTAGATTATAAACAAAATGTAATTAGACCAAATCCAAATAAGTAAATAGTGTGTGACATTTTGGTAACAGCGTTGTTACCATATTTAATGAGAAAATTTCTATAAGAGACAATTTAAAGAAGCTTTTTTTCATTCAAAAGAAATGTGTTACAATTAACAGAATGTTACGATGTACTAGAGCGCCATCTGTTATCAAATTATAAAACTATTTTAGAGGCGTATTATTCTTTTTAAAATAAAACAATTTCTACTGTCCTTACTGCGATGAAAGGCCCTCCCTTTAATTTTTCATCGCAGTAAGGACAGTAGAAATTGTTTTATTTTAAAAAGAATAATACGCCTCTAAAATAGTTTTATAATTTAATTAACAGAATGGAAGAAAGAGGAAATATCAATGATATTTATAGATATGTTTTTAATTATATCTTTAAAAAAAGTGGGTTTTTTCTACTTCTAATTCTATGAATAATATTTTAGGGTTCTTAGAAAATCTGCCACCATGTTTACACACTTGATAACAGTAACTATTTAAACCATGCTGTGGTAAAATTTCTCATTCAGTACTTTTGTCTGAAGATGGTAACAACGCTGTTAACGTCACACACTATTTATTTGGTCTTATTACCTTGCTTTTATGATGTTGTTGCTCTATATTGATGGGTCATAGCCTGAAAGATTTCAACTAAAGCTGGTCTTGTTACCAACCAGAGTCCAGGACTGGTGTTTTACTGTAATCAGTTCTTGTAGATAACAGTTATTTTATTCAGTACTATGGATGACCATTATATTGTAACAAAGTAAAACAAGGTAATAAGACCAAATCCAAATAAATAAATAGTGTGTGACCTTTCAGCGTTGTTACCATCTTCAGACAAAAGTACTGAAGATGGTAACAATGCTGTTACCGAAATGTCACACACTATTTATTTATTTGGATTTGGTCTTATTACCTTGTTTTATAATCTATAATTCAAATTGTGCCTTATCAATTGTAACAAAGTATTTATTATTTTAACTTCTTAGGTCCATTGAAGTCTATCAAAAATGATAAATTTGGATTATAGATTATAATAAAAGAAAATAAGACCTAATAATTTATTAGTGTGTGACGTTTCGGCCACTACATTGTCACCATCATCAGACAAAAGAATAAAATCTGATTATGGTGACAATGTTGTTGTCGAAACATCACACACTAATAAATTATTAGGTCTTATTTTCTTTTATTATAATCTATAATCCAAATTTATCATTTTTGATAGACTTCAATGGACCTAAGAAGTTATTCTATTTATTAACACAAAGCAATAATGTGCCATCTATACATATAAAATGAAAGGATTTAAAAGCACGAATGTTTCTTTTATACATAATACAAACTTCTACTATCCTTACTGCGATGAGAAAATATATTGGGAGGGCTTGGCTCATCAGTGGTGAACCCTCCCATTTAAATTGGCGAAACTGCTGGGAGGGTTCACCACTGATGAGCCAAGCCCTCCCAATATATTTTCTCATCGCAGTAAGGGCAGTAGTAGTTTGTATTATGTATAAAAGAAACATTCATGCTTTTAAATCCTTTCATTTTATATTCTATTTATTATTTAATTAACAGAGTATTATTTCTTATGTTTATATTTTGCTACTCTGTAAACTTCCCTCATTGCTTATCTTTTGTTTATCATTCATAGTTTGTTCTTGCCTTAAATAAATTGCTGTGTCATCCTGAAGTTTGTCTTTCCTAATTTTCCTCGTGGCAATGTTATCCACAATTGTATTCTCTAGGTTTTAATAAGATCATTTTATTCGCGATTGAACATTGTGGCCCATTGTATGTATTACATTCCAAACATGATGCGATGTCAGCCATCTCTGTCTTGAGCTCGATGTACCATCTTGGCGACCTTTAAGCCAGTGAGTTTCTTTAATTGGTCCACGAAGCCTGTCGGTGGCGTCCAGGTATGCGTACCCAGACTGGTCAGTATGGTGTACTCCATTCCCCTACGTCACGCGATGTGACCGAAGAATCTCAAACAATTCCGTTGTACAGAAGTCGGTCATCTTCCGAAATCGATAATTGTGATAGTATCGATGTCCAAGGTATACTTCACCAACATCTCAAACGCATCGATTTTCTTCTCTAACGATGATGTTATAGTCCATGACTCTCTGAAGCATAAATAGCCACTGAGAAAACTAGTTCCCGAACTAGTCTCTCCTAGGTATTGCAAACTTCTAAATTCCCCACTTTTCACCAGACAAAACTTCTATAACACATCTTGTTGGTATAGAGTCCCAGCCAATTGGTTCTTCTCTATCTTAAAAAGTTGATACTATACAACTTCTCCCTTAATGAGAAGCCACTATTGTGACGTGTCCCATTGTAACCAAACCTCAATTAAGAGATACCCTCCTGGACTCAAAAAGACTGATTAATTTGTAGTGTAATAGACCATTGAGATACCACACTGTATGTGTGAGTGTCATATGATTACACACAAAATAAACAACCACTCCTAGATGATAAAGCACAATATTTGGACCATAGATAATAGATACAAGAGAAAATAAGACATAATCCAAATAGATTAATAGTGTGTTACATTTCGGTAACAGCATTGTTACCATCATCAGACAAAAAATACATGTATTCTTTTGTCTGATGATGGTAAAAATGCTGTTATCGAAACGTTACACACTTAATTTATTAGGAATAGGTCTCATTTTCCCTTAACAAATCATAGAGTTGTGGATCTCACCTATGCCATGGTGTTCTAGGGCCACATCAACCTGGGCAAGAAAGGCTATCAAGTTCCCAAGGCAGGCACCATACAGGTGGTAAGTAATCAACTTGGATACCTTAGTAACATGGATAACTTCATAGAGAAAACACATAGTAAACTTTTGTGATAAAGCACAATTTGGATTATAGATTATAGCTACAAGAAGACCTAATCCAAATAAATTAATAGTGTGTGACATTTCGGTAACATCATTGTTACCGAACAGCATTGTTACCAAAACATCACACACTATAAATTTATTTGGATTAGGTCTTATTTTAAACAGTAAACTTTTTTCAATTCATTACCTCTAGGGATATTGAATTAAAGTCTGATAAGGCACAATTTGGATTATAGATTATAAAACAAGGTAATAAGACCAAGTTCAAATAAATAAATAGTGTGTGACGTTTTGGTAACAGCGTTGTTACCATCTTCAGACAAAAGTACTGAATGAAGATGGTAACAACGCTGTTACCGAAACGTCACACACTATTTATTTATTTGGATTTGGTCTTATTACCTTATGTCCATAGTTTTCTTGAAAACCATTTCTGAGATTCCACCCTTCAGTGCTGCGTATATAAGCAGAATCGTCCAATACAGTATTAGAGCTGTTAGAAGTGGTCTGGTAGATTAAATTGGCGAAACTGCTGGGAGAGTTCGCCACTGATGAGCCAAGCCCTCCCAATATATTTTTTCATCGCAGTAAGGACAGTAGAAGTTTGTCTTATGTATAAAAGAAACATTCGTGCTTTTAAATCCTATCATTTTATATGTATAGATGGCGCGTTATTGCTTTATGTTAATCTTATTACCTTGTTGAATTAAAGTCAGAGTATGTTGAATTATAGTTGATTAAATTAACCCTTTTACACTTCCAGACCGCAAAGTCATACTTTCACCAAAGTGTGCCTGGATCATGGTGCCATGATCAACGAAAGCTGCACCCCTACACCCCATTCCATGAGATGAACTCATGGAATTTGTGTAATCTTTACACAAGGGGATAAGAAACAACAACAACAACACTTCCAGACAGACACACTAGTGTATGTTGCCAGTCAGTGATGGTACCATAGACTTACTGACTTTCTTTTTCCACAATTTACCCAGTGAATGAAAGCCTGAATTAATCATAAAACAATATCACACCACATCTATATATAAAAGAAAGGAAATCATTGAAGCACAAATGTTTATTTTACATATAAAACAAACTTCTACTCTCCTTACTGTGATTAAACATTTTGGAAGGGCTTAGATTATCAGTGGTGAATCCTTCTAACAGTTTCACCTATTAATATAAAGCTTGAATACAAGATAATAAAGACCAAATCCAAATAAATAAACAGCGTGTGACGTTTCTGTAACAGCGTTGTTACCATCTTCAGACAAAAGTACTTTCATTCATTCATTCATTACTTTTGTCTGAAGATGGTAACAACGCTGTTACCGAAATGTCACACACTATTTATTTATTTGGATTTGGTCTTATTACCTTGTGTTTAAAAAATATTTTTTAGTTCTTTTGTCTGAAGATGGTAACAACACTGTTACTGGAACGTCACACACTGCTTATTTATTTGGATTTGGTCTTATTTACCTTGTGTTTATAATCTATAATCCAAATTGTGCTACCTTATCAAAAAGCTTGAATATTGAAACATTGGATAGAATTGAAACTGCTAATAGTTAGGACTGGTTATATAATAGGTACTCATTTCTGTCTCTAAAGTAAGATCCAATGAATATTGGACTATATCAAATAATATAATTGTATTAGTAAATTAAATTTAATTGCCATCTATCGTTAAAATTTACACAAATAAATTTACTGGCAATGCGTTTCTTTTAAATATCATCAAATATTATCTCTACAGACCTTACTGCAATGATATGAGATATTGAATGAGAGGGCTTGGCTCATCAGTAGTGAACCCTCTCAGCGGTTTCCCCAAATTAATCTCTAGACCGCTTTACTATTGTATTGGATTGGTATATTCCAAACCAATCCATTGCAGTAAGGTCTGTAGAGATAATATTTGATGATATTTAAAAGAAGCGCATTGCCAGTAAATTTATTTGTGTAAAATAATTGTATTGTAATACGCATAGAATCAAAAAGGATGAGTTTCTTTTATTGGGAAAAACGTTTCTAGCTTTCGGGCGTAAGCGGCCCTTCCACAGGAAATAATGAAACAATTTCAAGTTAAGATGTATATACACATATATATAACAGGTAATTTTTGCATATCTAGGATTAATTATGAAGTATTATATTTTATTATTTAAGGAAAAATTATTGTTATGTAAATTAGTCAATTTGCTGATATTATTATTAAATGCATAATTGTAAAATGGTGTGATGAAGAAAAACGGAAAAATCTATTTTAGTTTTTGGACCAGCCTATCATATGTCTCTGGGATGTCTATATGTCTGTTTATACTATTATATTTTGTTGATATCAATGCTTCTAGTATTAATCTTTTGTTAATACTAGAAGCATTGATATCAACAAAATATAATAGTATAAACAGACATATAGACATCCCAGAGACATATGATAGGCTGGTCCAAAAACTAAAATAGATTTTTCCGTTTTTCTTCATCACACCATTTTACAATTATGCATTTAATAATAATATCAGCAAATTGACTAATTTACATAACAATAATTTTTCCTTAAATAATAAAATATAATACTTCATAATTAATCCTAGATATGCAAAAATTACCTGTTATATATATGTGTATATACATCTTAACTTGAAATTGTTTCATTATTTCCTGTGGAAGGGCCGCTTACGCCCGAAAGCTAGAAACGTTTTTCCCAATAAAAGAAACTCATCCTTTTTGATTCTATGCGTATTACAATATATTAAAAGGATTAATCGTATTAAAAATAATTGTATGTTTATTGTATTTCAGCTCATTTTTTACAGCTATACAAGCCTGCACAATTATAAATTATAATACAAGAAAATAAGATCTAATAGTTTATTAGTGTGTTTATTAGTAGTATTATGTATTAGTGTGTAGTAATATAAACACACTAATAAATTATTTGGATTAGGTCTTATTTTCTTGTATAGCTATACAAGCCTATTATTCATATGAGATCTGAGCATGGGATCATGTGCAGACTCTGTTCAACCCCCACGGCACAGTGGTGAAGATGTTCGTGGTCCGCTACGACTTGTCGGACATGCCCCCCAGCTGCCAGACCTTCCTGCGCCAGCGTACCCTCTACATGCCCACAGACGCCACTGAGGATGACTCAGAGGCTCGCAAGTGGCTACGCTATCTCATCCATCTCAGGTCTGATTCTTTCAGTTCTTTTTGGCTCTAATATAGCTATAAGCAACGGGGTTCTGGTACATTTGTAAGTGCAAAGTCGAACTGCTTTTCACATGTGTAGACATGTGGTGTACTTACAGTAAAAGCAGTTGCCTATTTATACCCACCATGATTATTATGGCCTGTACCCACATGTACTAAGGATAAGCAAAAAAAAAGATCATAAGACCAAATCCAAATAAATAGTTAGTATGTGACTATTTTCAGTCTTTTGTCTGAGGTTGCTAACAATGCTGTTACCGATATGTCATATACAGTTAAACCTGTCTATAGCGCCCCCTCTAAATAGCGCCTTCCTCTCTATAGCTCCTGATTTTAAACATTAAAATATTTAATTAAAAAGGCATATATTGGATCAAAATATCATTTATTTTACCAATAATAATAATAATATATGATATTTTGATTCAATATATGCCTTTTTAATTAAAGATTTATTTATGGATTGCTCTATTTTCAAAACATTAAAATGTAAACATTTTACATTAAAAGTGACCTGTCTATAGCACCCCCTCTCTATAGCATCCTATTTTGTTAAGTCCCAAGAGGGGGCGCTATAGACAGGTTTAACTGTATTTTTTATTTATTAATTAATTTTTTTTTTCATTTTATTAATCAACCAGGCGCAATATTGAAATATTTGCGCTTATTACAGAGGAAACAAACAAAACAACAAACAAATTAAAACTACAGATTAAAAATTTACATATTTACATGTTTTGAAAATAGAGCAATCCATAATTAAATCTTTAAATAAAAAGGCATATATTGGATCAAAATATAATTTATTTTACCAATATTTCAGTTGGCTGAATGCCAACCTTTATCAAGGTGTTATAAAATTTTAAAGCTTTTTTTAAAGCTATTTTAAAATGTTATAACACCTTGATAAAGGTTGGCGTTCAGTCAACTGAAATATTGGTAAAATTAATGATATTTTGATCCAATATATGCCTTTTTAATTAAAGATTTACATGTATTAATTGACATAGTTCATAAAATTTATATAGACAAAGTGGTTGATGTAAGGGAGTTAAATGATTTAGATCAGGGAACAAACGATGTCTCACTTCTGTAAAGTTCGGACAGTCGTAGATAAGGTGAAGAGCAGTGTTTATTTATCTGGATTTAGTATTATTATCTTGTAGTTCTAATGATAAGGGCAGCATTTGGATTATAGATTATAAACACAAGGTAATAAGACCAAATCCAAATAAATAGTGTGTGAAATTTCGGTAACAACGCTGTTATAGAAACATCATACACTATTTATTTATTTGGATTTATTACCTTGTGTTTATAAT
>CP092883.1:52148590-52167400 GCA_030710605.1 Cordylochernes scorpioides | reverse complement strand
CTAATACAGTACTTTTGTCTGAAGATGGTAACAATGCTGTTACCGAAACGTCACACCCTATTTATTTATTTGGATTTGGTCTTATTACCTTGTGTTTATAATCTACTAGCCGAATGACCCGGGCAACGCCCGTGTTTTACCTGATTGAATGTTTTGATTCAAATACTATTTGTTACAATTATAAATTGGCGCCTTAAATAAATGCATATATTAGTTAATACCTATAGCCTATGTGCTTTATCTGCCTATGTACTGTTGGCTTCCGTAGGTAAGACGCTCGTAACTGTATATAGAATAACTATAGCCTACCGCCCGCCATGCGAGCGCACAGGGAGGTCACGTGCTTGCCGGCAGCCAACGGGCACGCGCCGCCGGCAGGGGGAGGTGGGGGGGGGGGGGGGGGGCATTACGTCACTCAAGGTCACCGTCACGCCACGTGGTGGCGCAGCAAACGATGACACGTGATCGTAGCCGACCAATAGGAGGGCGCCGGCAAACCGTGACAGAGTCGGCTGACGGATTAGGAAAGACGCTCGTAACTGTATATAGAATAATCCAAATTGTGCCTTATCAACTAAGGCAAGCCATCTAAATATAAGAAACCACTTTTGTTCTCTTTCAAACTTTCTACTGACCTTTCTGTTATGAAAAAAAATATTGCGAGGGACTGGCTCTTCATTGGTGATTCCTTCCCAGCTGTTTTGTCAGGATTAAACTTGTGATGGAGTGGTTATCCACTGATGAGTCAAGCCCCTACCAATATTTTCTCCATCTCGGTAAGAGAGGACAATATAGGAAGTTTATCTTATTTGAAAAATAAATTTAAAAGTCTTGTTAAATGGTTTCTCTTCTTTGGTTTATAACTACAGTATAACCTCCATGGGAGGACACCTCTCTACAAAGGACAGTTTTCATTTGTAAAATTACAATTTTTACTATTTAGTAACTCTCCGATAAGAGGACACCTCTCTTTAAAGGACACTTAGGCTCTGCAATTAGGTTTTGTCCTTTACAGGGAGGTTCTACTGTATATATACTGTAATATATAAAAAAAATGCTATGTTTTAGTGGTCAGGATATGCCTCTAATTTGTTTTTTTTTTTACATCAACACTTGATCATTTTTACAGGGAGGTTCTACTGTAAAAGGTGAAAAAATAAGACCAAATCCAAAGAAAACAAAATGTTTGTTTAAATGATAAAGCACAATTTGGATTATAGATTATAATAAAAGAAAATAAGACCTAATCCAAATAATTTATTAGTCTGTGACATTTCGGCAACAACATTGTCTCACCATCATCAGACAAAAGAATACAATTTTGAATAATTTAAATTAAAAATTCTGATGATGGTGACCATTGTTGTTGCTGAAACATCACACACTAATAAATTATATGGATTAGGTCTTATTTTCTTTTATGTTTGTGTAATTAGATTGATTTATTTGATGTATCTTTCTATTTCCTCTTGTTACACCTATACTAGTCTGGACTCTGAAGTCTGGTGTGTCTACAGGTTCCTGAGTACCAAGTCCGGACGTATCTACCTCCACACTGACATCCGTGTCATCATCTTCAACAAGAGCGACCTAGACGCCGCAGCCATCCATGGTCACACACCCTATGAACTCCGTTCCTTCACCCAGTATCCTCTCAACCCCAAGTTCTCTCCTCGTAAATAGCCTTGTTGCAGAGGTCCCGTAGAGGACCCATGTTGAAAATCTAGTTGTTTATTTCTCTCACTTCTCAACTTTCTTTCTATTATTCCCCCTTCTTTCTTTTTCATTCTTTGATGCATTTTTTAACAAGAAACTTTTAAGTTTTATTGAAGTGATCTCATTATAAGCATCCTTTTTTTTTTCTTTTGCATTTCAACTTTTTTTCCCCCTCTTCTTTTTCTTCTTTCCATCTTTGTTACCTTGTTATAAAAGTTATTTAAATCTCCCTTGTATTTGTGTTATTCTCTTATCCTTTCTTGATTCTTTCTATAAATGATCTTTTTTTTTTTTTGTTTTCTTTTCTTCCTCTTTTTCTTCTTTCCATCTTTGTTACCTTGTTATAAAAGTTATTTAAATCTCCCTTGTATTTGTGTTATTCTCTTAATCTCCTTCTTGCTTCTTTCTATAAATGATCTTTATGTTTTCTTTTCTTCCTCTAAAGAAAAAGTAGGAAATTTTTGCGTTGTTTTTCCCTTTCCACAGATTTAATAATAATAAAAAAGTTGTTGAGCACTTTGTTAGATTCACTTGAGCAATGTAACTGTGGTTTTTCTCAAAGCAATATCTTACTGTAATCTTGTTAGATAAGAAATATGTGCCATTTTTCTCTCTTCACTCTATCTCTATCTATCTCTATCTCTTTCTTGTCATCCATATAGTGGAGATATATTTGTAAATAGCTTATACCTATATATATAAAATATATATATATACTATATGCATATATAATACATAAAATACTAAATAAACTTGTATATTTAACATTAGAATGTGTAATCTCTCTTCTTATTACAATCTCACCATCTCAGTTTTAATACAATAGAACTACCTTCCTGTAAAGGATAATACATAATTGCAGAGTCAAAGTGTCCTTAGGTGTCCTCTTACTGGAGAGTTGCTAAATTATAAAAATGATAATTTTGACAATAAAAACTGTCCTTTGTAAAGAGGTGTCTGCTAGCAGGGTGTCCATCAAATACAGTAGAACTACCTCCCTGTAAAGGATAACACCTAATTGCAGAGCCAAAGTGTCCTTTAGAGAGAGGTGTACTCTTACTGGAGAGTTACTAAATAGTAAAAATGGTAATTTTGTAAATGAAAACTCTCCTTTATAGAAGTCTTCTAGCGCAAGTGTCCTCTCATGGAGGTTTTACTGTAGTACTTCTTCAGAAATAGACAGCGCCAAATACAGTAAAACCTCTCTGTAAAGGACAACACCTAATTGCAGAGCTAAAATGTCCTTTAGGAAGAGGTATCATCTTACAGGAAAGTTGCTAAATAGTAAAAATTATAATTTTGCAAATGAAAACTGTATTTTGAAAAGAGGTGTCTTCTAGCCTGAGTGTCCCCTAAAGGGTGGTTCTACTGTACTATTTCTTCAGAAAAAGACAGCACCAAATAACACTGACAAGATTTAGAACAGGCCATCTCAATCCATTGAAGATAGAAAGAAGAAACTCCTGGTAAGATTGACCTCTCCTGCAGAATCATTTAGCTCATTACAGTAGAACTTCCAAAGATAGACTGTCTAGAAACATGGATACTCCTGGTCTCTCTTGGAAGTAGTTTCTCATTGGAGGTTGATTTTGATCTAGACAAATTGTTTTTGATGTTACCAAAGTGGTCAATCAGGGAGGTATCTCTTATCAAATAGGTTGTTTATAGGAGGTTTTAATGGGTAGACTTTAAAACATACCTAGAGTTATGTGAGGTGGATACTATTTGACATGGAAAGATGTTTTGACTGAATATGCAAATTTTAAAATATTTACAGCCAGTAAAGGAACATGTAATCCTGCAACGTATCTTAACTGATCAACTGGGAAGTAATTCTATGTCTTAATATTGTTGCGTTGTTGGTTGACAAAGAATAACTTCCGTGGGTACAAAGGATCTTTAGGACTTTTTTTTTTAAGCCTAATCGATAAAATAATTACAGAAGAGTGCAAAAATAAAACAACAATAAATAAAACAGCAGTTACAAACTCACCAACTGCAGCACGGTGAGGGAAAGCAGGAGCAGAACAGGAGACAGAAGTTGGTAGAACCTTCTAGAATATTCCAGGAAGTACACCGGCGTCGGCGGTAAGCAGCAGTCCGACCTCTTGAGACAGCAGTTTGCTTGGAGTACACCACGTAGCTTCGTTCTTCTCCTTCTTTTTCTTATCTTTCTTCCACCTGGCATGAGTTTCTCATCCCTATATATCCCGGAGTAGGTCTTTCCAGAACGGTCATGGTTGGTTAGCCAATCAGAAAGCCACCAGCGCTGAGCCTTGCGCAATCGCTACTGATTGGCCAATCAGTTGTTCTCCGATTTTTCTACATTTTTCTTGAATGTTCTAGAACATTCTCTCTCCATTCTGGAATGTGCTTCTCTTTCTACGTAACACTGCCCCCTCCTTAGGACTGATTGTCCCGAGCAGTCCATTGTTCTGGAACAGAACCCCTGAAGGGTGCCAACCGGTTGTAGTGCACCACTTTGGGTTTAGACGTCGGGGTCTTCTGAATCCGAAAAGATGACATCATTGAGGCACTTGATGATCTTGTAGGGTCCTTCC
Source organism: Cordylochernes scorpioides (assembly GCA_030710605.1). Classification (NCBI taxonomy): domain Eukaryota; kingdom Metazoa; phylum Arthropoda; class Arachnida; order Pseudoscorpiones; family Chernetidae; genus Cordylochernes; species Cordylochernes scorpioides. The sequence goes on along the minus strand of CP092883.1, from coordinate 52,163,123 downwards.
CACTGGTACTGAAGTTTAGAAGAAAGTCCTTTCTTCCGTTAAGGATTATGGAGCCAAACCATTTCACCCTCTTTGAAAGTCTTGTGGGAAGTCTTGACGTTGTACCTGTCTTTCATTTTCTCACTGGAAAAGTGAAGATTTTCTCTTGCCCACTGGTGAATGGTCGGCATCCTTTCAAATGGGGCACCTACATTGTAGATCTTCAACTTTTCTTTGGATCTTGATCTCCCTTTCTCACTGAACATCGTGTACAGTTTCTGCAACATTTTTTCGACATCAGCTCGACTTTCTGGCCAAAAAAATCTTTCTCTAACTTTGGCCAATGTTTTTCTGATGCCGAAGTGACCTCCCGTGGGACTGCTATGCATCTCCTGGAGAGCCAAAGGTACATGAGATCTGGGTAACACCAACTTCCAGGATTCATGCTTTCCATCCTCGCTCTCCCATTTCCTGTATAAGACACCATCTCGCAGGGTCAAAGAATTCCAGAGGTTTCAGAACTGTGCGGGGGCCACATCTTCCCAGGATGGTTTTTCATCTGATTCCTTCTAATTTATCACTGGCAAGAGATCTCAGTCTTCACGTTGAGCTTTTCCTAAAGCTTTGCCGGTCCAGTGTTGCTCTTCCACTTCATCACTTTCTAGCACTGTAACTTGTCTTACGCAAAATCTCTCTTCAGCACGAGCACAATGTCCACTTTGTGGAACACACGGCCTTCTTGATAAGGCATCAGCATTATCGTTCTGTCTCCCGTGGTTCTTCTTAGGGGCTGAGGGGGTTTTAGAATTTTCCGGACAGTTTCTTCTCATGTGGCCGTATTGTCCACATCTCGAGCAGTCGGTATCACATCGTGGTTTTACTTTTCTGGGGCAAGTTGAAAAAATGTGATCAAGGGATCCACACAAGTCCAGTTAGCGACCTCTTTTTCCTTCAGGTTTATCCTTAGAGTTATCTGGACAGTTTTTCCTTATGTAGCCATCTTTTCCACATTTCCAGCAACCTGTATCACTGCGCTATTTTACTTTTCGGGGGCAAGTTGAAGACTCATGGGTTCGACAGGTCCAGAAGCGACCCTTTTTTCTTTCTGGATTATCCTATTTAACTTGTCTAGCCACGCGATAACTTTCTATTGTGGCTTGTTGGGCAGCTTCATGGCTTGGACTAGGGTTTCTTGTAGAGTAGTCGCACTTAATAGTCTGGCAAACTTCTGGGTTTCAGGGTCTCCGATGGCATCAATAAACTGGTGTTGGGCCATAAAGTCTTGTATTTCTGGAGGGCATGTTGGAAAGGCTAATCCTGCCAGGCGTCGGATGTCGTTGACCAAATCCTGAAAACTTTCTTTCTTATCTTGTAGTCTATTCTTGAACTTTACTACATAAAGCTGTTGGTAATGTTCTTCTCCATATCGGGACTCCAACGCATCAATCAGGGCGTTGAAGTCTAGGCGAAGTTGTTCCGGAATCATCTGGAGTACATACACTACAGGTCCACGAAGTGCAGCAGCCAAAAAGCTTGCCATATCTCTAACGTTCCATCCGTTCGCTTGGGCAACCACATCGAACTGGGTTTTGAAGGAGGTCCATGATGATTGTCCATCAAAGGTAGGAACTTTGACAAGAGGCCTACCCGTATTGTTATTTTCTTGCTGGAAACCCGGAGATCTTGGATGGCCCGTTTCCAAGCAGCAAGTCTCTCTTCTAAAGCAGATATTTTATCTTTCATTTCTTCTTTTACAGAGGAGATTTCATCTTCAAAGCATTTGAACTTAAGCTCCAAGCTTTCTTTTAGCTCTTGATGTTGAGCTTGAAGAGCCTGGTTTTGAGTTTGAAGAGCCTGGCTTAGAGCTTCACAAGTTTCTTGATTTTGAGCTTGGATCGCTTTCAATATTTCTTCCATTTTTCTGGTAAGTACCATAAATTTTCAGGATTCACCTAAAGATCCCACTTCTGACACCAAATATTTGCGTTGTTGGATGACAAAGAATAACTTCCGTGGGTACAAAGTGATGTATATTCATAATATTTATTATTTAATTATTTATGACCATTGACCGGAATGCAGAATTTGCATAGGTAATTGTTATTATTATTATTAGAATGTAGCTTGTGCTGTAACGATCATTAAATCTTTAGTAGGTCAAATAAATGTGTGATCCTTAAATTTTAAATACACCACAGCTGGCGACGAGGATAAAAAAGTAAGTCGAATGATGTCAAATATTGTTCCATTTCCTGCTTTTACGCCAGATCAAGATTTTGAAATTTTCGTGAAATGTTTACGTTTTGCGTTTGCTGCGAATGATACTTCGTTAGCTAAACAAGTACCAGTTTTACTGGCGGTGATAGGCCCAAAGTTATTTAAATTGGCCGAAGATTTAGTAGCGCCTGAAAAGCTGGAAACAAAATCATTCGATGAAATTGTCGCACTTCTAAATAGACATCTCGCACCTACACCTAGAGTCATACCAGCTAGATATAAATTTTTTAAGTCAAGCCAAGAAGATGAAACTATATCTCAATTTATGGCAACATTGAGGGGTCTAGCAGAGCCTTGTAAATTCGGAAGCATGTTAAATAGATTAAATGAATATGGCCTCAAGGCTAACAGGGAAAAATGCAATTTTTTTCCAAGAAAGTCTTGAATATTGCGGTCATGTGATCGATAAAATGGGTTTGCATAAAACAAATGATAAGATAAGGGCTGTTTTGGATGCTCCAGAACCACTAAATGTAACTCAGTTACGAGCGTTTTTGGGCTTAATTACCTATTATCATAAATTCATCAGAAACGCTGCAGTGTTTTATCGCCCTTATATGCTCTTTGTGTTGTTATCCAAGACGAGGCAAGATTAACTAAGCATTAGTTTATTACCTATTATATTATGTTTGTCATATACAAGTCAAAAGAGATCACTAGCAGAGTATTATTCCTTTTGGTTTCCAGAGCTCAACATTCTATGAGCCTAATACTCTGCACACTCTTCTAAAAAAGGGAACAAAATGGCATTTTTCAACAGAATGCCGAAAGGCTTTTAGGCAAATCAAAGAAATTATCTCTTCAGATCAAATATTGATTGCTTATGACCCTAAATTGCCTATCCGTCTGTCGTGTGACTCAAGCAGCTACGGACTCGGTGCTGTGTTGTCTCAAATTGATGTCGACGGAAATGAACGTCCCATATATTTTATCTCAAGGACCTTATCTCAGGCTGAAAATAAATATTCACAGATTGATAAGGAATGCTTAAGTATAATTTGGGCTTTAAAGAAATTTAATAATTACCTTTTTGGAAGAAAATTCGAATTAATAACTGATAACAAACCCTTGCACCATATACTAAACCCCAAGCGGGAAATATCATCGAACATGTCTGCACGACTACAGCGATGGGCATTGATCTTGTCTTCATATAACTTCACAATTGAGTGCAGGAAAACTGGAGACCACGGCAATGCCGATGGACTTTCTAGATTGCCACTGAAACAATATGAAGAAATGGAAGAAGATGCTGTAAATACAGTTCACATGATTAAACAATGTGAAGAATTGCCGCTCACATCGAGTCACATTAGGCGAGAATCTTGCAAGGACTCAATCTTGAAAATAGAATACCAGAACACATTGTATGGTTGGAAAGATAAGCCATCAAATACCGAATTGCTCTCGTTTTATTTGCGAAGAGAAGAATTAACTGTAGAGCAAGGAATCCTACTTTTGGGAACACGAGTAGTTATTCCAAGGAAATTCAGAGCGAAAATTAAAGCTGAGTTGCACCAAGGACATCTAGGTGTTGTAAAAATGAAAGCACTGGCGCGAAATTTTATTTGGTGGCCTGGAATAGATCGTGAAATAGAGGAAATTACTAGAGTCTGCAGAGAGTGTAATATAAATAACCATACGTTAAAGCAAGAAAGTGTTCACAGGTGGGAATCTGCTCCTACACCATGGTATCGAGTTCACTTGGATTTCGCGGGTCCATTCATGAACAAAATGTTCTTAATTGTCATTGACAGTTATTCGAAGTGGCCGGAAGTTATTATAATGAATTCCACGACCGCGGGAAATACTATCCGAGTTCTGAGAGACATATTCTCGCGTTATGGTATTCCTGACCAAGTGGTCACGGATAACGGCCCTCAATTCGTTTCGGAAGAAATGAAATATTTTTTTAAATCAAATGGAGTTCATCATTTGAGGTCTGCTCCTTATTTTCCAGCTACCAATGGTTTGGCAGAACGTTTTGTACAAACTCTGAAAAGAGGCTTAAAGAATATGAGAAATGAAGAATTAAATAAGAGTTTGGCAAATTTTCTGTTCACATATAGAACAGTACCACATTCGAGCACTAGGGAAGCCCCAGCAGTCCTTTTCTTAAAGCGGATGCTTAAATGTAAGTGGAACCTATTGAAGCCAAAATTGGAAGTCAAACCAGGATTTAAAAAGGGATATTCCCCTGATTTTGAGGAGGACGAGGATATCTTAGTCAGAGACTTTCTGGGTCCAAATAAATGGAAGGAGGGAAAAATTATGAAGAGACTTGGAAAGTGTTTTTACACTGTTAAATTGAATGACGGCAGATTATGGAGACGGCACGTATGCCAATTAAGAAAAAGTTACATCGCGCCTAGTCCAGCTTCCGAGATATTTCTGCCAGAGCAACTGATAAATTATCCAAGAAATGAGAGCCGTGCAGAGGATGGTTCTGTGGAGATCCCAGTCTCTCCCAGTAAAGAGAACATTCCCTCCTCTTCAGGAATATCTGCACCAGAGGAGCCCGGTTCCGCAGCTTCGGCGTCGGACCAGGATAGGACGCCCCAGCGGCGGTATCCTATGAGGGACAGGAGACCTCCCGAGAGATTTGGATTTTGAAGGAGGGTAAGGAGCTGATGTATATTCATAATATTTATTATTTAATTATTTATGACCATTGACCGGAATGCAGAATTTGCATAGGTAATTGTTATTATTATTATTAGAATGTAGCTTGTGCTGTAACGATCATTACATCTTTAGTAGGTCAAATAAATGTGTGATTCTTAAATTTTAAATACACCACACAAAGGATCTTTAGGACTTTTTTAAAGCCTAATCGATAAATAATTACAGAAGAGTGCAAAAATAAAACAACAATAAAGAAAACAGCAGTTACAAACTCACCAACTGCAGCACGGTGAGGAAAAGCAGGAGCAGAACAGGAGACAGAAGTTCGTAGAACCTTCTAGAATCTTTCAGGAAATACACCGGCGTCGGCAATAAGCAGCAGTCCGACCTCTTTAGACAGCAGTTTGCTTGGAATACACCACGTAGCTTCGTTCTTCTCCTTCTTTTTCTTATCTTTCTTCTACCTGGCATGAGATTCTCCTCCCTATATATCCCGGAGTAGGTCTTTCCAGAACGGTCATGGTTGGTTAGCCAATAAGAAAGCCACCAGCGCTGAGCCTTGCGCAATCGCTACTGATTGGCCAATCAGTTGTTCTCCGATTTTTATACATTTTTCTTGAACGTTCTAGAACATTCTCTATCCATTCTGGAATGTGCTTTTCATTCTACCCAACAATATTTTTGCATGAATCTCATTTTGTTTACTCACATATTCACTCCGCCATTGCCTGTTCCAAGCCCAGATGAAAAAGGAGGAGGGAGAGCAGTAACAAGCTTGCTAAAAAACCTGGGCTCAGCTGGTCCTGCTAATAGTACCCAGTAAAGGCTCCTGATCCAGGGATACAGGATAAGCTGTGTCTGTACTCCATGTTAGGAGTGGCTCTACATGGTGTCTGTTCCTCATGTCAGAGGCGGCCATTTCTTTTGGAGCTAAGTTGGCCAGCTACTGAGTAGTGCTCCCAGTCTTAATGACAAAAACAGATGCATTCTACTTCAGCCAATCATTATGGATGTCAAATCTCCAATGATGAGCTCTACTAATCCCCAGAAGACACCATCAAAAATCCTAAGCTCAAAAGGCTTGATACCCTGATAGGATTGTTGAGTGAAGATAAGTAGAAGAAGGAAGACATAGACGATGCCTTGCAAACAGGCTTGTCACAGCATATGACAGTATTTGAAAGAAGACAGGTAACGAGAGAAAAGGAGCTGGTTGGTCAAATAAAAAGATCACTCAGCATTTGGATAGGAGGAATGCCACCTCTTCCTCGATCGAATGGGTACAGAACAACAGCTGATAAAGTTCATAAAACAACGAAAACTGACGTTTGCTGGACATGTGATACGCGGATCAGCAGTAGAGACATTACTGACAGTGTTGGAGGGAAAGCTCCGGAGGAAGAGATCGAAGGGAAGGATATGACGGGGATACACAGACGATATAAAACAAAGGACTGGACGACACACCTACGAGGAGATGAAGAGGATGGAGGAGTACTGGGAAGTATGGAGTCACCATGTGGCCCACCCTTAGTAGAGAAAGGCATTCCTCCACTCAATAATATTAAGGTATCAAGCTTCTAGATCTTCAGTTAGTGTCTGCTGATGATGAGTAGAACTCACCAAAGGAGATTTTATATCCATAAAGATTGGGAGAAGTAGAATGAGTCTATTTTTGTCATTAAGACTGAGAGCACTATTCAGTGACAGGCCGACTTAGCTTCAATATGAAATTGCCTCCTCTGACATGAGGAATAATCGGCACGTGCAGTTACTCCTAACATGGAGTACAGACTCATCCTGTATCACTGGATCAGGAGACCTTACATGGTACTATCAGCCTGGCCAGCTGAGCCCAGTTTCTTAGTGAGCTTGTTATTGAGCCCCAGTGAACAGAAAAGACATATCTGGAGACGTCTAGGACCGGGGTGGAATTTGAACCTGATTGTCGCCTACCACATGACTCAACAAAGGTGACTTCTGGTCTGCCATTTCCTTTGATAGCCTGACATTTTGGTTGTCATCTTCGGCAATCTTAGAGCAGAGCAATACATCGATGAGATTCTAGGACCAGTTGGCTTCATATCACGGCATCCTGGGCTTACAGCAGGATAATATACTTCTTGTTTGTCTAACATTAGCCAGCATGATCGCTAGATCTCTCCCCAATTTAGCATATTTGGGGTTTGATGGTTAGGAGCCTTAGCGGATCGGCAAGCTCCCGCCTATCTACCGCTACAATTGGAGAGAAATTGGTAAGTTGTTCCACAGAAGAATATCTGCCAACTCTAAACTTTAATACTAATTTGAATAGATACCTTTCTGAGAAAGCAAGAGCATTATGTTAACCCTCAAAATAGAGAAAACACCCTAATCAATTCTTTGAACTTTTGCAACGTCCAGCCACTAAAACTAAACTCCAGATCATGGTGCTGTGGTGTATCCCCGATCAATTCTTTGAGCTATTGCAACGTTCGGCCTATAAAACTAGAGTCCAGATCTTGGCGCTGTGGTGTAGCCCTGATCAATTCCTTGAGCCTTTGCAACGTTCAACCACTTAAACTAGGGCCCAGATCTTGGCGCTGTGGTGTAGCCCTGATCAATTCCTTGAGCTTTAGCAACGTTCGGCCTCTAAAACTAGAGCCCAGATCTTGGCGCTGTGATGTAGCCCTGATCAATTTCTTGAGCTTTTGCAACGTTCGGCCTCTAAAACTAGAGCCCAGAGCTTTGCGCTGTGGTGTAGCCCTGATCAATTCCTTGAGCTTTTGCAACGTTCGGCCTCTAAAACTAGAGCCTAGATCTTGGCGCTGTGATGTAGCCCTGATCAATTCCTTGAGCTTTTGCAACGTTCGGCCTATAAAACTAGAGTCCAGATCTTGGCGCATGGATGTAGCTCCGATAAATTCTTTGAGCTTTTGCAACGTTCGGCCTCTAAAACTAGAGTCCAGATCTTGGCGCTGTGGTGTAGCCCTGATCAATTCTTCGAGCTTTTGCAACGTTCGGCCTCTAAAACGAGAGTCCAGATCTTGGCGCTGTGGTGTAGCCCTGATCAATTCCTTGAGCCTTTGCAACGTTCAACCACTTAAACTAGGGTCCAGATCTTGGCGCTGTGGTGTAGCCCTGATCAATTCCTTGAGCTTTAGCAACGTTCGGCCTCTAAAACTAGAGCCCAGATCTTGGCGCTGTGATGTAGCCCTGATCAATTCCTTGAGCTTTTGCAACGTTCGGCCTCTAAAACTAGAGCCCAGAGCTTGGCGCTGTGGTGTAGCCCTGATCAATTCCTTGAGCTTTTGCAACGTTCGGCCTCTAAAACTAGAGCCCAGATCTTGGCGCTGTGATGTAGCCCTGATCAATTCCTTGAGCTTTTGCAACGTTCGGCCTATAAAACTAGAGTCCAGATCTTGGCGCATGGATGTAGCTCCGATAAATTCTTTGAGCTTTTGCAACGTTAGGCCTCTAAAACGAGAGTCCAGATCTTGGCGCTGTGGTGTAGCCCTGATCAATTCCTTGAGCTTTTGCAACGTTCGGCCTCTAACACTAGGTTCCAGATCTTGGCGCTGTGGTGTAGCCCTGATCATTTACGTGAGCTTTTGCAACGTTCGGCTTCTAAAACTAGAGCCCAGATCTTGGTGCTGTGGTGTATCCCTGATCAATTCCTTGAGATTTTGCAACGTTCGCGGCCTCTTAGAGTCCAGATTTTGTAGCCGTTGTGCCGCCTTGATTAATTCCATGAGTCTTTTCCACCCGCGGCCTCTAAAACTAGAGTCCAGATCTTGGTGCTGTGGTCTAGTCCTGATCAATTCCTGGAGATTTTGCAACGTTCGCGGCCTCTAAAAATCAGAGGCCAGAACTTTCAGTCAGAGTGTCGCCTTGATAAATTCCTTGAGCTATGCAGTGTGCGGTTACTAAAACCGGCAACCGGAATTCGCATTCTTCGGCAATGCCCCGATCATTTTCTTGAACCTTCTTGAGAATCACAGCTTCATATCAGTGCTTATTATCACTTTGAGCGAAATTTTGATAACATTATCCTAGCTTGAGATTCAATATTCCTCATAGCTCTACACGCTCTTAAATTATGGCTTCAATGTTATTAACTGTGTCCAGTAACTATATGAGAAAGTTTCATTTAACTATATTCATAGCTCTATTGTTGCTTGGTTTTCTTTAACAATCCAACACATTTTCAAAAAAAATATTAACTAAATATATTTCATTTATTTCGTCTCAATTTACAGGTGTTACATTCGAGCACAGCTCGCGAGTCACCTTGTCCTGGCTATTTACACATGGCGAGTTGGTGGAGTAGAGATAGTCTCACCGGACCTTGCAGGATGGAAAGAAAAAAAAAAATTGTCAGAAGTGGGATTCGAACCCACGCCATCGGCCATCCTGACATAAATAAATATATGAATATATTTTGTATTTTATAATCTGTACCCTAAACATCTTACCCAATTTACTCACACCAATAAACGAAATAAGTCCAAACAAAGCTTTAATTCACATTACTAATCAATATCAAATTTCTTGTTCAAAATTCAATTCCACTCTTGGGAAATGTCTCACTCAGCTTTCTCTCTTTATCTAATAGGTTGCACAAACTCTAGTTGCAATTTTAAGGAAAGTGAATATTCATGTATGAAAGGGGTATCTCTTTATTAAAACAAATATTTGAAACAGGGCATTCGTAAAAGGAATCGGTGCCCTTTATCTCACTCTTTCTATCTCTTTATAGAGTAAAAACAACTTGCAGATATATTCCTCGTAACAAAGTTCACAGATGTCCAAACCTCTGTGTAAGTCATGCTGACAGACTTGAGGAGGACTACACGAAGAAAGAAAGTTTGTACAGATAACCTCCAAAGAACGACCCATATGATTCAATTTCCCGAGCGAAACCACCTTTATAAAATAAAATAGGACTTGGTCAAATATAATCCAACCTCCAGTGAGAGACCGCCTCCAGAAGAGACCAGGACTATTCATGGCTTAATGGATCTTTCATGGCAGGTTCTACTGTAGTAGGTCACTTCAGGCTGCATCACGACATTGGAATTACGGGTTAAGAGGTTTGTGAGTACAATTGGTTTTCCCAAATGACTAGGATTTGAAATATGGGAATCGTGTTGTTTAGTTCTTCAAAATAAAATCCACCTGGGAATATTGACAATATTGAAAATACAAACATGTCTATTTTCGATTTTAGACACAGTGAACAGAGATTTCCAGTCTTTCAAATCTGATTTGATCGTAAATTCGAAATATATTTTTTATTTTAAATTAATTATAATTTATGTGAATTGTGTATCGAAGTTGGGAGAATATTGATCATAAATGATATTTGGTGGTGTTATATATCTGGTAGGTCTTGAGTCGATTCTGGAATGGGGGGGTGTTAGGTAGAATAAGCTAGATGGAGAAAAATAGAGCAAGATGATAATTTATAAAAACTCCAGTTTATGACACTTAGTTGAAGAACCAAAATGTCCTTTAGAGAGAGTTGGTTTTACCGGAAAGCAGCGAATTGATAAATATGGCCATTTTAGCAATGAAAAACTGTCCTTTGTAGAGAGGTGTCCGCTAGCGCGAGTGTTCTTTTATGGAGGTTATTCTACTATATTGGTGATGAAAACTGTCCTTTGTAGAGAGGTGTTCGCTAGCGCGAGTGTCCTTATATGGAGGTTGTTCTACTGTATTGGTGATGAAAACTGTCCTTTGTAGAGAGGTGTTCGCTAGCGCGAGTGTCCTCATATGGAGGTTATTCTACTGTATTGGTGATGAAAACTGTCCTTTGTAGAGAGGTGTCCACTAGCGCGAGTGTCCTCTCATGGAGGTTGTTCTACTGTATTGGTGATAAAAACTGTCCTTTGTAGAGAGGTGTCCTCTAGCGCGAGTGTCCTTTTATGGAAGTTGCTCTACTGTATTGGTGTGAAAACTGTCCTTTGTAGAGAGGTGTCCTCCAGCGCGAGTGTCCTTTTATGGAGGTTGCTCTACTGTATTGGTGATGAAAACTGCCCTTTGTGTAGAGAGATGTCCGCTAGCGCGAGTGTCCTTTTATGGAGGTTGTACTACTGTATTGGTGATGAAAACTGTCCTTTGTAGAGAGTTGTCCTCTAGCGCGAGTGTCCTTTTATGGAGGTTGCTCTACTGTATTGGTGTGAAAACTGCTCTTTGTAGAGAGATGTCCGCTAGCGCGAGTGTCCTCTCATGGAGGTTGTTCTACTGTAATGGTGATGAAAACTCTTTTGTAGAGAGGTGTCCACTAGCAGAAGTGTCCTATCACGGAGGTTGTTCTACTGTGTTGGTGATGAAAACTGTCCTTTGTGAAGAGGTGTCCACTAGCGTGAGTGTCCTTTTATGGAGGTTGTTCTATTGTATATAGACTCGATCTTTTAACTTTATCTTCGCAACTCTGAGAGTTTTAAAATACTACCTTTATTTATTACAGGTGAGAAAAATATTGAGATAATATATTTATTGTATAGATACACAAGAGCTCTCTATACCAGTAGGTCTAAATAAAAAAAAAAAAGAAACAAAATTCATGAAGAAATCCTTTACAAAGCAATTAAATTTATATACCTTCGAACAATATCCATTGAAATATGTTTTATCACATTTTTACCTAATGCTGTAACAAAAAAAAAACTTTATTTTGAAATTTTCATTTCTTCCTTTTTAAAATTATGCTAACTCGAAATTCAATGAAGCGGGGGGGGGGGAGGGAATAAAAACGCGCTTGCCTTGTGTAAGACAAAAAAAAAAGATTTTTCTGACGTGTGTAGGAATATTTTAAACTGTAATTCTCACTCTGGGAATTCAATAAAATCTCAATTTAGAGAAAGAAATTCTCTATATAAAAGTTCTTTATATAAATTCACCATTGTGATTTCATTGAAATAAATATCAAAAGAACATTTATTTATCTCCGCTTTTTGACCAAATATCAGCTCGATTGTAGCGCTCGAGTGGCCAAAGTTGGAACTAAAATTGATTTAGTAATATTTACGTCCCGTTTAGAAAGTGAAAAAAGAATATTTTTTAATATTTATTTATGGTTATCTATACACCACACACAAAAAAAAACGTGACCTCACTTTAAACGGGATGTAAAAAATATATTAAACGCCTTTTTTTAGTTCCCACTTCTGCCACTCGAGAGCCACCGTCGAGCTGATATTTGGTCCATAAAACTCGCTTAGTGTTTATAAAACAATTTATCTCTTATTTTAAAATTTGACTTGCCTCAATTCTCTCGAGTGTAAAATTCCTAGTTTCGCCATTATTTTTATAAATAATCTGTATTTTCACAACTTTCCGTACAAAGGCCACTTTAAAATATAATGGATTCTAAAAGAGCAATCAACAACAAATAAATATATTTTTTAAAATATAGTTTTGTGTTTTTAAACGATTCGAAAATTTTCAAATTAAAAAAAAAATCAGTAGTTTTTTTAAATAAAATATTTCGACTTTATATAAAGCGTGTTTAGAATTTTTAAAAATTCAACGCTTGGATGTTTTTACAGTAAGTGTTTAAAATGTAAGAGAATTAATGATTTTTTTAGTGTTATAAAATATACACGTTTGAACAAGTAATTTCCCTAAAATCATGAAATCAATATGGATTGCATCCATATTTTCTCTTGTGAGATATATGTTTTAGAAAAGCTAAATATATAGTGTTACTTTTAAATAAATGACTATAGAGTATTTTTCAAACAGGTTTTAGAATGCCAATATGTTTTTAATACAACACATTTATAACGTTTTATTTTATATATGTACATATATTTTGTAGAGGTAATATAAAATCAAAAATATATTTTAAAATAAAAGTATAAGAAATAAATGATTTAAAATTCTAGAAAAAATATAAATATATATGCGATATAATATACAGTAATCTACACATATATTGTATATATATCAAATAATTTTAAGATAAATATTTTAGTAAAGAGAAATTTTAGCTCTTCTTTAAACTTGTTTTTTTTTTCCACAAAAAAAAAAAATCGAAAAATATGGCACACATAATTGTAAAAATATAAAACTAAAAATATATTATAAGACAATTTGAATTTAACTTTTTTTTTCACTTTTATCGGTACAAATTTTGAAACATTATAAATAATATTTATAAAATAAAATATAAAAAATTACAAAAACATATTCACAAGTACCTATTCACATACTTATGTATCACTTTTAAAACAATAATTCATTAAAAAATTTTTGAATTGTTCAACTTAAGTTATGTCTTTTTTGTATTTATTCTATTTTTAAACTAACAATGATTTCATATATTTCATTTTTAATATGTAAAAATTGAAATACAGTCCCAACTTCTTTTTATTTACATCAAATATATCAATACCTTTAAAAAAAACTTGAAAAAAATTGAATGAGCATAAAAAAAAAAGTTCAATATGTAAAACCTTGCCAATCACAGCTATAATTTTAACATGATCGTAATTATGTAACATTTATACAAAGGCGATTTCTAAGGTTTATTTGTTTTTAACATTTCTTTTTTCATTTAGTCTAATTAAGAGATGCATCATAACACTATTGAATAAAATATTTAAAAAATTAAATGATATAAATATACTTTATGAATAATATGATAATTAATACAATTTGAAGTTAAACAGAATATAAATTTCTTCTTTTAATAATTCTATATTTAATATCAACACCTCTATCTCTCTGAAAATTTTTCTATTTTCTCTTATTTTTTCACACACTAAATTTACGCAAATTTGGCCTTAAATACCCATTTCTCGATTTCTCAGGGAGACTCTAGGAACAAATTGTGTGTGTATAATATTTAGCTACAAATCAATTAAAATTTAATCTAAAGGTTGAGTTATAGTCTAGAAATAGAGAAATAATATTTATTCTTCTTTTAAAATCAGTTTCTTAATATATTTAATATATTTAAATATGGAGTTTATAGAAATGAAAAATTTTGATCAGAATCAATATTGAATATTCGAAAAAATCAAACAGTATCATATAAATGTGAAAAAATAATTAAAAGGATATATATTAAAAATATAATAATTATTAAAAATTTGAAAATAGAGCAAACCATAAATAAATCTTTAATTAAAAAGGCATATATTGGATCAAATAATCATTTATTTTACCAATATTTCAGTTGGTTGAACGCGAACCTTTATCGAGGTATTATAACATATTAATGTGTGTCAACAACAAACTCAGCGCCACATAACTGAGTTTGTTGTTGACACACATTAAATATGTTATAATACTTTGATAAAGGTTGGCGTTCAGCAAATTGAAATATTGGTAAAATAAATGATTTTTTGATCCAATATATGCATTTTTAATTAAATAATTATTAAAATTTATTAAAATTATTATTAAGTATATTAAAAGGATAATAATAATGAAAAGGAATAATTAAAAATCAATGATAGTTTATATTTATTCCGATAGATGGCGCAATCCATCAGCAACTTTCAGTTGCATGATAAGGAGATGCCTTTTTATTACGTATCATATAAATTATGGATTAAATTTCCTAAAAAAATGTTGCTACTAACGCCTAACGCCTATATAACTGTATTAGGATATCGTTAGTTATCTTTTTTTTTTATCAATGACCTTGTAATTTAATAGA
>CP092883.1:51975961-52148490 GCA_030710605.1 Cordylochernes scorpioides | reverse complement strand
CCCTCCTCGGCAACTTTGAGGTAACACACTTACAGTTACTACAACATACACTAGGGGATTGGTGGAAGGATGGTCTAAACTGATGGTTTTCGAACGCTACGACTCGGGTTTGATTCCTGCATTGGGCACTTTTTTCAGATAAAAAAAAAAATGCTCCAATGGTCCCCGATTCTTGCAAAAGTCCAACCCCACCAGCGAGTGCAAGTAACCAAATGGGGCTCTGGCACATTTTTAAGTGCAAAGTCGAACTGATTTTCACATGTGTAGACATGTGGTGCACTTACAGTTAAAGCAGTCGCCTACTTCTACCCACCATGATTATCATGGCCTGTACCACATGTACTAGGGATAAGCAAAAAAAAACAACAACATACACTCCTTGTCTGTGCTGGAGAATTGGCTGGATTAGAGGTTGTGTGGTTGGCAGTCATCATGTAGACAGATTTTGCTTACTCTCTCACCTTGTTCTTTCATATTTATCAAGACCTCAGTAGTATAGTAAAGTCTTCATGCTTAATTGTTCTACACTCATGGACAAAACTTGAGGAGTGGAAAGTTTTTAATGTCGTCATTAGTTCATTTTTAACGGAGACAGAAGCAATTTTGTTCATACTTGTTTATCTTAGGTGTCTTCAATAAAGGTCACTGTAATATCTATCAGTGTTATTGTCTGAATCCCGATATAGATGCTAAAAGGTACAACTTCCTTAAGTCTTGTCTATGAGTGTGCATCTTTAAATTGAAACGAGCAAACTTTAGGAGTGATTTTCATATATAAGCCATCTATTGATCAGTCTAGAATTACTTTCTAATGAAGAACTAATGCCCTTTTTCTCCAAAATGTTTTATATAAAGAGGAATACAGTAAAACCCCGCTAAAACAAACCTGGGATATACTGAACGTTCCCTTATAACAAACCTGAATTAATCTCCATTTTTATTTTATAATATAGTAAACTATAAAATGAAAGGATATAAAAGCACGAATGTTTCTTTTTTTTACATAATACAAACTTCTACTGTCCTTACTGCGATGAGATTTTTTCATCGCAGTAAGGACAGTAGAAGTTTGTATTATGTATAAAAGAAACATTCGTGCTTTTATATCCTTTCATTTTATATGTATAGATGGCGCGTTATTGCTTTGTGTTAATAGTAAACTATGACTATAACGTATCATAGCTATAGTGTACAAGTTCAGTCTCATTGGGGTTCACTATAGAGAGGTTTTACTGTACACATATACAATATAAAACCAAAGACCCAAGATCACTAATATACTAGCATACCACAAATACAGGGCATACATTCAATCTAGAAACCCCTACCTGCCCCTACTGTAATATACCGTCCAAGTCAGGAATCCCTCATATCCAAACATAAGAACAGTATCAACATCCCAGAACTGTCATACTTCAAATCAAGGGTCGGTGGAAGGCTGGGTAAACCGTTTGGTTTTCGACCACTAGGACCCGGGTTCGATTCCCGCATTGGGCACTTTTTTCTGTTTAAAAAAAAAAAAAAAATGCTCCAATGGCCCCCGATTCTTGCAAAAGTCCAACCCCACCAGCGAGTGCAAGTAACCAAACGGGGCTCTGGCATTTGTAAGTGCAAAGTCGAACTGCTTTTCACATGTGTAGACATGTGGTGCGCTTACAGTAAAAGCAGTCGCTAACTATCCACCATGATAATCATGGCCTGTACCACGTGTACTAGGGATAAGCAAAAAAAAAAAAAAAATCAAGATTAAATAGCCATCATTTTTTAAAATTTATTTAACAATTGCAGAATACATGCTATAACCACAAATCGGATATTTGCGTGTGAAATATATACATTTAAATGAAAGAAAAAGTAGTTTAAAGGGATATTTACATATCAGTATGCAAATTGATTACATTAGTAGTCACTTATTTAGTTAAGTACATTCTGCAGAATTTGTTGAATCTTTGGTGTATGTCCTTAGTGTAGACCACATATTTGTTATGGGAAGTTGATTTAGTTCCCTAAGGTCAGCGGGCAGTCAGTTAATAAGTGTCTGGGGTTCTGTTCTTCGCCTCCACACGAGCATCCAGGTAGCATCATTTAGTAAATCTCATCCCCCGTGCTCACTCTTAATTTGTAGTGTGTCGATTTAATAGTCCAGCGATAGCTCAGAAAAGTATTTCAGTGTTTATTAGTGTAATTTATCTTGTAATATAAGAGAAGAAAGGAGAGAAAGCTATAAATTATTTGCCCATCGCGCGACGTCAGCGGCCGGTGCACACTTCGAACGGCTGTTGTTACCTTTTTTTCGTAGAGTAATAAAGTTGGTTTATCTTTTTTTTTTTTTCTTATTTTCGTTAATTTAAGAAAAATAATAATAACAATTAGTATTACTCATTAGTTACATTTTTTTTATGGGGAAGTCCATAAAGGAAGACAAAAAGGACAACACCCTAGAATGTCTATTGGGTTCTGATTGACTTCAGCTGATCTGCAGTGGCCATCTGTACTATTTCCAGGCCCCACTTGTATGTTTGCCATGGTCTGTCATCCCAGCAGGCTGGAAGGAAGTCTCTCGGCTCCCACAAATTGTTACTTTGCCTGTTGAAGAGTGAGAACTTGAAAGCTCATGCTGTTTTTAATCTTCTTCTTTCTTATCTCCATTCAATCATATTAGGGTATCAAGTTGTGATGCTGTCTGTTTGACAACCATCATGACTGGGTGAAGTACAATGCCTTTGTCATTAAGACTGGGAGCACTACTCAGTGGCAGGCCGACTTAGCTCCAAAAGAAATGGCCGCCTCTGACATGAGGAGAAGACGCCATGTGCAGCTGCTCCTAACATGGAGTACAAACACTGCTCATCCTGTATCCCTGGATTAGGTGTCCTTACAGGGTACTATCAGCCGGGGCAGTTGAGCTCAGGTTTTTTAGTGAGCTTGTTACTGCTCCCCCTCCTCCTTTTTCATCCGGGCTTGGGACCGGCAAAGGCGGAGTTGCTGTTTTTAATAAAGGAACTTATTGCACAAGGTTTTTGATATTTTATAACTGTATTTTCTGTTGAGATACAGCCAAAGTAAGTGACCAAGTTGTGAGCTAACTGGTGTGTACCCGCAGGAGTCTGTACTCAACGGACGGTTGGAGCCGGCCAGTACGGTGGAAGGATTCACAGCAGAGATTGGTGCTAGCGGATCCTTTGTCCCGCGCCACATGCGCCGTCTGGTCACTGTCTTCTTCTACAACCTACACTCCTCTGACAAAGTCACTGCCCCCTATCTGGTAACTTTCTACCTACCTACTCACCTGTGTGTATTCTTACAAGTTAGGATTAGAGTTATCTTTGACACAATGCTCATCATGTGCCAATTTTAGCTCGGATAAATCTTTTATGGTGTTAAGGCACAATTAGGATTATAGATTACAAACAAAAGGTAATTAGACCAAATCCAAATAAGTCAATAGTGTGTGACATTTTGGTAACAGCATTGTTACCATATTTAATGAGAAAATTTCTATTAGAGAAAATTTAAATAAGCTTTTTTTTCATTCCAAAGAAGTGTGTTACAATTAACAGAATGTAAGAAAGAGGAAATATCATTGATATTTACAGATTTGCTTTTAATTATATCTTTAAAAAAAAAAAAGTGGGTTTTTTCTACTTCTAATTCTATGAATAGAAAGTATATAGTAGAAAAGTACTGAGTACTTTTGTCTGAAGATGGTAACAACGCTGTTACCGAAACATCACACACTATTTATTTATTTGGATTCGGTCTTATTACCTTGTGTTTATGAATAATATTTTAAGGTTCTTAGAAAATTATCTTCTTCTTATCTGCCACCACGTTTACACACTTGTGATAACAGTAACTATTTAAAACATGCTGTGGTAAAATTTCTCATTCAGTACTTTTGTCTGAAGATGGTAACGTCACACACTATTTATTTGGTCTTATTACCTTGCTTTTATGATGTTGTTGTTCTATATTGATGGGTCATAGCCTGAAAGATTTCAACTAAAGCTGGTCTTGTTACCAACCAGAGTCCAGGACTGGTGTTTTACTGTAATCAGTTCTTGTAGATAACAGTTATTTTATTCAGTACTATGGATGACCATTATATTGTAACAAAGTAAAACAAGGTAATAAGACCAAATCCAAATAAATAAATAGTGTGTGACGTTTCAGCGTTGTTACCATCTTCAGACAAAAAAGTATTGAATGAGAAATTTTACCACAGCATGCTTTAAATAGCTACTGTTATCAAGTGTGTAAGCAAGATAACAGATACACACTTGTTTACACACTTGATAACAGTAGCTATTTAAAACATGCTGTGGTAAAATTTCTCATTCATTACTTTTGTCTGAAGATGGTAACAACACTGTTACCGAAACGTCACACACTATTTATTTATTTGGATTTGGTCTTATTACCTTGTTTTATAATCTATAATCCAAATTGTGCTTTATCAATTGTAACAAAGTATTTATTATTTTAACTTCTTAGGTCCATTGAAGTCTATCAAAAATGATAAATTTGGATTATAGATTATAATAAAAGAAAATAAGACCTAATAATTTATTAGTGTGTGACATTTCGGCAACAACATTGTCACCATCATCAGACAAAAGAATAAAATCTGATTATGGTGACAATGTTGTTGTCGAAACATCACACACTAATAAATTATTAGGTCTTATTTTCTTTTATTATAATCTATAATCCAAATTTATCATTTTTGATAGACTTCAATGGACCTAAGAAGTTATTGTATTTATTATTTAATTAACAGAGTATTATTTTTTATGTTTATATTTTTCTACTCTGTAAACTTCCCTCATTGCTTATCTTTTGTTTATTATTCATAGTTTGTTCTTGTCTTAAATAAATTGCTGTGTCATCCTGAAGTTTGTCTTTCCTCCACGTGGCAATGTTATCCACAATTGTATTCTCTAGGTTTTAATAAGATCATTTTATTCGCAATTGAACATTGTGGCCCATTGTATGTATTACATTCCAAACATGATGCCAGTCATCTCTGTCTTAAGCTCGATGTGCCATCTCGGCAACCATTAATCCAGTGAGTTTCTTTAATTGGTCCACGAAGTGTGTCGGCGGGCGTCCAGGTATGTGTTGCGCAGACATCTTTCCAGTCAGTATGGTGTACTCCATTCCCCTGTGTCGCGCGATGTAACCGAAGAATCTCAAACAATTCCGTTGTACAGAAGTTGGTCATCTTCAGAAATCGATAGTTGTGATAGTATTGATGCATTTGTCCTACGTACTGTCCAAGATATACGAAGCATTCTTCGCCAACAATATACATCTCGAATGCGTTGATTTTCTTCTCTACCAATGATGTTATAGTCCAAGACTCTGCAGCATAAGTAGCCACTGAGAAAACTAGCGCCTGGACTAGTCTCTCCTAGGTATTACAACCTTCTAAATTCCCCACTTTCCACCAGACAAAAACTTCTATAATACATGTTTATATTGTTTGATTTATAATTTTGTTTTAGTAAGTTCAATTCTAATATTTGCTGCCTCATTAGGGATAAGAATTTTGAATATTTCTTCTGTTTTTGAAATAATATCCAATTTTTTTCTTTTTGTTTCAGATTTCTCCCCCAAAGGTGAAGGTATCTCAAATGAAGTTCTAGACTTGCTTAGCAAAAGATTATAAATATATATATATATATAGCCTTTATTGGGCACACGTGCCATACAGGATTCTCCCGGTAGGACAAAAAAAAAAAAAAAAAACAAATTAGCATCATAGTTATATACAAGTATTGGGTATTGACCTCGACCAATTATCGAGTTGGATCCGGTGTCTGTGCTAAATATTTTGATTGAGCTGATTTCCAGTATTTATAAAAAGCGAATGCAAAGGGTCTGGATTTTACAACTTTTGCCATTAAAACATAAGGCGAATTGCTATTATAGCCGGTCTCTTGACGAAGAATTTCTCTCTCTTCTTCCATTGCCGTACAGTAGAACATGTAGTGTGGAAAGTCGAGACTAAATTCACCGTTGCATAAGGTGCATTTTATGGTCTTAGTTTTCAATAGTGAAACATGATTAATTCTCTGTAATGCAAAAAGGCTTCTTACTTTTGCAATGATTCTCTTTAAGGTTAGGGGGATATTATAATTCAGATAGCATTCCATTGTAGGTGATGAATGAAAGTATTTATAGTGAGAGTAGAGTACTGATTTTCTTATTCTTACATAATCCAGCTGCAAGGACTGATCGGTTGCCGTTCTAATGAAAAAGATTATAAATATACTTTGGGGGAAATCTGAAACAAAAAGAAAAATTTAATATTAATTCAAAAAAAAGAAGAAATATGCAAAATTCTTAACCTTAATGAGGCAGCAAATATTAGATTTGAAGTTACTAATACACTAAAATTCTATAATACATCTTGTTGGTATAGAGTCCCAACTAGTTAGTTCTTCTCTATTTTAAAACATTGATACTGTATAACCTCTCCCTTGATGAGAAGCCACTATTGTGAAGTGTCCCATTGTAACCAAATCTCAAATAAGAGATCCCCCCAGGAGAGACCAGTTTTATACATGTGTGGTATTATGGTAAATGACCACAAACACACTTCACCAATAAATAACTAGTTTATTAAATTTATTCAATCTCAATTTGCAGGTGTTACATTCGAGCACAGCTCGCGAGTCACCTTGTCCAGATTATTTACACATGGCGCGTTGTAATGCTGGAGTGGCCCCCGGAACCTTACAGGAGGGCAGTTGTTGGGTGTTTGGCTGTCAGCTAGCCATTGGGTCCAGGTCCTCGGATTCGGTGGCTGAGGTCACCTTGATTTTGAACAATTTCTTGTATAGTTGGATTTGATGATTTTTGAAATAGTTAATTAATTTTTTTTTAGTCAAAGTACATATTCTTTTGAAATATAAGGAACTGGGTAGTTAAGAGAAAAATTAATTAAATTAAGAACTAAATATAGTTTTAGGAATAGAAAAATATAAATATAAACATAAAAAGGTTTGGGAATAAATAAACATAATATCCAATTAGCTAAGGTTTGTCTTAACAGCACCATCTATGACCAGTTTTAGAAACTATTTATCCTACACATCTTCTTCTTCTTCTTTCTTATCTCCACTCAATCATATTAGAGTATCAAGTTGTGACCCTTGATGGTGTCTGTTTGACAACCATCATGACTGGGTGAAGTATAATGCGTCTGTCTTTGTCATTAAGACTGGGAGCACTACTCAGTGACAGGCCGACTTAGCTCCAAAAGAAATGGCCGCCTCTAACATGAGGAACAGACGCCATGTACAGCCGCTCCTAACATGGAGTACAAACGCTGCTCATCCTGTATCCCTGGATTAGGAGCCCTTACAGGGTACTATCAGCCGGGCCAGCTGAGCCCAGGTTTTTTAGTGAGCTTGTTACTGCTCCCCCTCCTCCTTTTTCATCCGGGCTTGGGACCGGCAAAGGCGGAGTTATCATACACATGATTTTTAGGAGGTCTCTCTTAGGAAGTTGATCTATTCAAGCAAAGTCAGACTTTCATCAAAGTGTGCCTGGATCATGGTGTCATGGTATCCATTTTGACTGAAAAAAACTGTTAATTTGTAATGCAATATACCATTGAGATACTACTGTGTATGTGAGTGGCATATGATCCCACACATCTAACAATAACTCCTAGATGATATAGCACAATATTTGTTGTTGTTGTTTCTTATCCCCTTGTGTAAAGATTACACGAATTCCATGAGTTCATGATCTCATGGAATGGGGTGTAGGGGTGCAGATTTCATTAATCATGGCACCATGATCCAGGCACACTTTGGTGAAAGTCTGACTTTGCCTGTAATTTGAGGCTGTTTCTAACTTGGAAGCCTTTGCTGCTGACTCTAACATGAGTACAGACACAGCTCCTCCGTATCCCTGGAGTGGGACCATTGCTCAGGTACATCAACCGGGTCAGTTGAACTCAGGATTTTTAAAGAGGGAATGTGGTTACAGCATCAAGTCTACCAGAACAAGACTTGATTGTGTAGAGGGTTTACTGTATTTACAATATTTGGATCATAGCTAATAGATACAAGAGAAAATAAGACATAATCCAAATTAATTAATAGTGTGTGATGTTTTGGTAACAGTGTTGTTACCATCATCAGACAAAAAATAAATGTATTCTTTTGTCTGATGATGGTAAAAATGCTGTTATTGAAACGTTACACACTTAATATATTAGGATTAGGTCTCATTTTTCCTTAACAATTCATAGAGTTGTGAATCTCACCTATGCCATGGTGTTCTAGGGCCACATCAACCTGGGCAAGAAAGGCTATCAAGTTCCCAAGGCAGGCACCATACAGGTGGTAAGTAATCAACTTGGGTACCTTAGTAACATGGATAGCTTCATAGAGAAAACACATAGTAAACTTTTGTGATAAAGCACAATTTGGATTATAGATTATAAACACAAGGTAATAAGATATTTATTTATTCAGATTTGGTCTTATTACCTTCTGTTTGGGGGGGTCGGTGGAAGGCTGGTTAAACCGTTTGGTTTTCGACCACTACGACCTGGGTTCAATTCTCGCATTGGACACTTTTTTCTGTTAAAAAAAAAATGCTCCAATGGCCCCGATTCTTGCAAAAGTCCAACCTCACCAGCGAGTGCAAGTAACCAAATGGGGCTCAGGCACATTTGTAAGTGCAAAGTCGAACTGCTTTTCACATGTGTAGACATATGGTACACTTACAGTAAAAGCAGTCGCTAACTACCACCATGATTATCATGGCCTGTACCACGTGTACTAGGGATATGCAAAAAAAAAAACATGTGTTTACAATAAACCTTCTTTAATTCAACACCCCCAGGGATAGTAAATATAAATCAGAGTATGTTGAATTATAGTAAATTAAGACTTTCACAGTTCCAGACAGACACACTATTGTGTGTTGGCAGCCAGTGCTGACTTTCTTTTGCACAACATAGTTTACCCAGTGAATGGAAGCCTGAATTAATCATAAAATAATAACACGCCACATCTATTTATAAAAGAAAGGAAATCATTGAAGCACAAATGTTTCTTTCACATATAAAACAAACTTCTACTCTCCTTGCTGTGATGAAAAATATTGGGAGAGCTTAGATTATCAGTGGTGAACCCTTCTAACAGTTTCACCTATTAATAAAAAGCTTGAACACAAGGTAATAAGACCAAATCCAAATAAATAAACAGTGTGTGACGTTTCAGTAACAGTGTTGTTACCATCTTCAGACAAAAGTACTAAAAATCTTTTTTAGTACTTTTGTCTGAAGATGGCCTTGTGTTTATAATCTATAATCCAAATTGTGCCTTATCAAAAAGCTTGAATATTGAAACATTGGATAGAATTGAAACTGTTAATAGTTAGGACTGGTTATATAATTGGGACTCATTTCTGTCTCTCAAGTAGGATCCAATGAATGAGTCATAGCACTATATCAAATAAAATTGTATAAAATTTTACACAAATAAATTTACTGGCAATGCACTACTTTTAAATATCATCAAATATTATCGCTACAGACCTTACTGCAATGATATCAGATAATATTTATGGTCTGTAGAGATAATATTTGATGATATTTAAAAGAAGCACATTGCCAGTAAATTTATTTGTGTAAAATTTTAACGATAGATGGCAATTAAATTTAATTTACTAAAATAATTGTATGTTTATTGTATTTCAGCAAATTTATACAGCTATACAAGCCTATTATTTATATGAGATCTGAGCATGGGGTCATGTGCAGACTCTGTTCAACCCCCACGGCACAGTGGTGAAGATGTTCGTGGTCCGCTACGACTTGTCGGACATGCCCCCCAGCTGCCAGACCTTCCTGCGCCAGCGTACCCTCTACATGCCCACAGACGCCACTGAGGATGACTCAGAGGCTCGCAAGTGGCTACGCTATCTCATCCATCTCAGGTCTGATTCTTTCAGTTCTTTTTGGCTTTAATATAGCTATAAGCAACTGGGTTCTGGTACATTTGTAAGTGCAAAGTCGAACTGCTTTTCACATGTGTAGACATGTGGTGTACTTACAGTAAAAGCAGTTGCCTATTTATACCCACCATGATTATTATGGCCTGTACCCACATGTACTAAGGATAAGCAAAAAAAAAAGATCATAAGACCAAATCCAAATAAATAGTTAGTATGTGACTATTTTCAGTCTTTTGTCTGTGGTTGCTAAAAATGTTGTTACCGATATGTCATATACAGTTAAACCTGTCTATAGCGCCCCCTCTAAATAGCGCCTTCCTCTCTATAGCTCCTGATTTTAAATATTAAAATCTTTAATTAAAAAGGCATATCTTGGATCAAAATATCATTTATTTTACCAATAATAATAATAATAATATATGATATTTTTGATCCAATATATGCCTTTTTAATTAAAGATTTATTTATGGATTGCTCTATTTTCAAAACATTAAAATGTAAACATTTTACATTAAAAGTGACCTGTCTATAGCACCCCCTCTCTATAGCATCCTATTTTGGTAAGTCCCAAGAGGGGGCGCTATAGACAGGTTTAACTGTATTTTTAATTAATTAATTAATTAATTTTTTTTTTTTCATTTTATTAATCAACCAGGCGTGATATTGAAATATTTGCGCCTAATACAGAGGAAACAACAAACAAATTAAAACTACAGATTAAAAATTTACATATTTACATGTTTTGAAAATAGAGCAATCCATAAATAAATCTTTAATTAAAAAGGCATATATTGGATCAAAATATCATTTATTTTACCACAATATTTCAGTTGGCTGAACGCCAACCTTTATCAAGGTGTTATAACATTTTAAAGCCTTTTTAAAGCCATTTTAAAATGTTATAACACCTTGATAAAGGTTGGCGTTCAGTCAACTGAAATATTGGTAAAATAAATGATATTTTGATCCAATATATGCCTTTTTAATTATAGATTTACATGTATTAATCGACAGAATTCATAAAATTTATATAGACAAAGTGGCTGATGTAAGAGAGTTAAATGATTCAGATCAGGGAACAATCGATGTCTCACTTCTGTAAAGTTCGGACAGTCATAGATAAGGTGAAGAGCACAGTGTTTATTTATTTGGATTTAGTATTATTATCTTGTATTTCTAATGATAAGGGAAGCATTTGGATTATAGATTATAAACACAAGGTAATAAGACCAAATTCAAATAAATAGTGTGTGAAATTTCAGTAACAACACTGTTACAGAAACATCATACACTAGAAACATCACACACTATTTATTTATTTGGATTTATTACCTTGTGTTTATAATCTAATACAGTACTTTTGTCTGAAGATGGTAACAACGCTGTTACCGAAACGTCACACCCTATTTATTTATTTGGATTTGGTCTTATTACCTTGTGTTTATAATCTATAATCCAAATTGTGCCTTATCAACTAAGGCAAGCCATCTAAATATAAGAAACCACTTTTGTTCTCTTTCAAACTTCCTACTGACCTTTCTGTGATGAAAAAAAAAATACTGCAAGGGACTGGCTCTTCATTGGTGATTCCTTCCCAGCTGTTTTGTCAGGATTAAACTTGTGATGGAGTGGTTATCCACTGATGAGTCAAGCCCCTACCAATATTTTCTCCATCTCAGTAAGAGAGGACAATATAGGAAGTTTATCTTATTTGAAAAATAAAATTAAAAGTCTTGTTAAATGGTTTCTCTTTCTTCTTTGGTTTATAACTACAGTAGAACCTCCATGGGAGGACACCTCTCTACAAAGGACAGTTTTCATTTGTAAAATTACAATTTTTACTATTTAGTAACTCTCCGATAAGAGAACACCTCTCTCTAAAGGACACTTAGGCTCTGTAATTAGGTGTCCTTTACAGGAAGGTTCTACTGTATATATGCTATCTAAAAAAATTGCTATGTTAGTGGTCAGGATATGCCTCTAATTTGTTTTTATTTACATCAACACCTGACTATTTTTACAGGGAGGTTCTACTGTAAAAGGTAAAAAAAATAAGACCAAATCCAAAGAAAACAAAATGTTTGTTTAAATGATAAAGCACAATATGGATTATAGATTATAATAAAAGAAAATAAGACCAAATCCAAAGAAAACAAAATGTTTGTTTAAATGATAAAGCACAATATGGATTATAGATTATAATAAAAGAAAATAAGACCTAATCCAAATAATTTATTAGTGTATGAAGTTTCGGCAACAACATCGTCAGACAAAAGAATAAAATTTTTGAATAATTTTAATTAAAAATTTTGATGATGGTGAACATTGTTGTTACCGAAACATCACACACTAATAAATTATTTGGATTAGGTCCTTTTTTCTTTTATGTTTGTTTAAATAGATTAATTTATTTGATGGATCTCTCTATTCCCTCTTGTTACACCTATACTAGTCTGAACTCTGAAGTCTGGTGTGTCTACAGGTTCCTGAGCACCAAGTCCGGACGTATCTACCTCCACACTGACATCCGTGTCATCATCTTCAACAAGAGCGACCTAGACGCCGCAGCCATCCATGGTCACACACCCTATGAACTCCGTTCCTTCACCCAGTATCCTCTCAACCCCAAGTTCTCTCCTCGTAAATAGCCTTGTTGCAGTGGTCCCGTAGAGGACCCATGTTGAAAATCTAGTTGTTTATTTCTCTCTCACTTCTCAACTTTCTTTCTATTATTCCTCCTCTTTCTTCTTTCTCTTTCATTTTTGATGCATTTTTAACAAGAAACTTTTAAGTTTTATTGAAACGATCTCATTATAAGCATCCTTTTTTCCTTTTTGCATTTCAACTTTTTTTCCTTCTTCTTCTTTTTCTTCTTTCCATCTTTGTTACCATGTTATAAAAGTTATTTAAATCTCCTTTGTATTTGTGTTATTCTCTTATCCTTTCTTGATTCTTTCTATAAATTATCTTTTTTATGTTTTCTTTCTTCCTCTAAAGGTAAAGTAGGAAATTTTTGCCTTGTTTTTCCCTTTCCACAGATTTAATAATAAAAAAAAGTTGTTGAGCACTTTGTTAGATTCACTTGAGCAATGTAACTGTGGTTTTTCTCAAAGCAATATCTTACTGTAATCTTGTTAGATAAGAAATATGTGCCATTTTTCTCTCTTCACTCTATCTATCTCTATCTCTTTCTCTTGTCATCCATATAGTGGAGATATATTTGTAAATAGCTTATACCTATATATATAAAATATATATATATACTATATGCATATATAATACATAAAATACACTAAATAAACTTGTATATTTAACATTAGATTGTGTAATCTCTCTTCTTATTACACTCTCAACATCTCAGTTTTAATACAGTGGAACTACCTCCCTGTAAAGGATAATACATAATTGCAGAGCTAAAGTGTCCTTTAGGGAGAGGTGTCCTTTTACTGGAGAGTTGCTAAATTGTAAAAATGTTAATTTTGTAAATGAAAACTGTCCTTTGTAGAGAGGTGTCATCTATCATGAGTGACCTTTCATGGAATAGAGTACCAAATAGAGTAGAACCTCCCTGTAAAGGACAACACCTAATTGCAGAGCCAAAATGTCCTTTAGGAAGAGGTATCCTCTTACAGGAGAGTTGCTAAATAGTAAAAATTATAATTTTGCAAATGAAAACTGTCTTTTGTAGAGAGGTGTCTTCTAGCCCGAGTGTCCCCAAAGGGAGGTTCTACTGTAACACTGACAAGATTTAGAACAGGCCATCTCAATCCATTGAAGATAGAAAGAATACATTCCTGGTAAGATTGACCTCTCCTGCAGAATCATTTGGCTCATTACAGTAGAACTTCCAAAGATAGACTGTCTAGAAACATGGATACTCCTGGTCTCTCTTGGAGGTAGTTTCTCATTGGAGGTTGATTTTGATCTAGACAAATTGTTTTTGATGTTACAAAAGTGGTCAATCAGGGAGGTATCTCTCATCAGATAGGTGGTTTATAGGAGGTTTTAATGGGTAGACTTTAAAACATACCTAGAGTTATGTGAGGTGGATAACATTTGACATGAAAAGATGTTTTGACTGAATATGCAAATTTTAAAATACAGTAAAACCCCTCTATAGTGAACCCCAATGGGACAGAGCTTTTGGTTCACTATAGCCACGGTTTGGCTATTTTTTTTTTTTACTTTTCAAAATTTTTAGACCGTATAATTAAAAAACAGCCATACACACAAGAAGAGGCTGCCTCTTAATAGTGGTCACTTTTTTTTAATTCCCTTAATTGACTAATTTCCTTACATTAATGCAGAATAATAAAAGAAATCATTAGATGATAGGTTCTTCTTATCATTAACATACATGTACCTCTATGTCTAAGTTAAAAATCAAGGCAAAGTTTTATTAAATATATATTCAAAGATATAAAATGATTTTAAAACATCATTATCACATTATATAATACAATGTTTACTTGAAAAAAAAATGGCTCTAATACCTTGTTGCTTCAAAGCATTCTTCCAAACATTGCACCATTCAAATAAAGTTAGTGTTTTTCTTCCATTTCATGTTTCCACATATTCTTCTAGGTCTAGATTTCGTTTTTTTTTTTTTTTAACCTGTCATGCAAAACACTGCTGACTTTAAAATCACCATAGTTAATGGCATAAAAATATTTTTTGTTTCATCACGGACTCGGTTTGGACTTTTTTTTTTTTGCCCTAAAACGTACGATCGCGAAGTTGAGGTTGATTCCTCTTTGTAACAATTTTTAATAACTTTATATTTTATCTTTTATAATAGAAAAGTTATATTCTCTTATTTTAATATGTTCTTAACATTTTGCCTATGTTGTTTCACTTTGAAAAGTTCTGAAAATGGCCTTTTTTAAAAAAAAAAAGAAATAACGCTTTTGTTTTTAAAATGCCTTTGTTTTTTTCTTTTTGGAAGCCATTTGCATTTTTTATATTTCAAATTTAATGGATGCAAAGATATTCTATTTAATAAAAAGTATAATGTGTAAAAATTTATACAACATACAGCAAAAATAAAGTGCAAAAATAAAAAAAAACAATGCTGCTAAATTTATTGTTTTGAAATCGCGATCCGCGAGCTGAAACATGCTCAAAATTTTGTTGTTTTAATTTTTTTTTTAAATTACAATTCTACATTACAGTTCGTTATAAGCATAGTATTTTTAATAGATTTTTATCATTTTGGGACCCGAAATAGGTTCGTTATAGGGGTAGTTCGTTATTCTAAAAATCGCAAAGTTCGTTATAACAATGGTATTTTCAATGGAATGGAATTGGGAATCGGCGTGGGTTCGTTATATCCAGGGTTCGTATGTAATCCTGCAACGTATCTTAACTGATCAACTGAGAAGTAATTCTATGTCCTAATATTTTTATAAAATAATTAAAGTTTCCATGACTGAGTTTCTTGTTCAACTCTTTATTTTAAAGCTTTCAGACTTGTCAGTCCTTCAACAGGATTATCATGTTAATATATTATTTTTGCAAAAATCTCATTCCAACTACTCACATACTCACTCTGCCTTTGCTGGTCCCAAGCCCGGATGAAAAAGGAGGAGGGGGAGCAGTAACAAGCTCACTAAAAAACCTGGGTTCAGCTGGCCTGGCAGATAGTACCCTGTAAGGGCTCCTAATCCAGGGATACAGGATGGGCCGCGTCTGTAGTCCATGTTAGGAGTGGCTGTACATAGGGTCTGTTCCTCATGTCAGAGGCGGCCATTTCATATTCGGCCTACCACTGAGTAGTGCTCCCAGTCTTAATGACAAAAGCAGACACATTCTACTTCACCCAATCTTTATGGATGTCAAATCTCCTTTGATGCTACTCATTCCCAGAAGACACCATCAAAAATCCTAAGCTCTAAAGGCTTGATACCCTGATATGATTGTTGAGTGAAGATAAGTAGAAGAAGGAAGACATAGACTATGCCTTGCAAGCAGGTTTGTCACAGAATTTGACAGCATTTGAAAGTAGACGGGTATTGGGAGAAAAGGAGCTGGTTGGTCAAATAAAAAGATCACTCAGCATTTGGATAGGAGGAGAGGAATGCCACCTTTTCCTCAATCGAATGGGTACAGAACGCCAGCTGATAATGTTCATAAAACAACGAAAGTGTGATGCGTGGATCAGCAGGAGAGACATTACTGACAGTGTTGGAGGGAAAGCTCCTGGGGAAGAGATAGAGGGGAAGGAGACGACGGGGATACACAGAAGATCTAAAACAATGGACTGGACGACGCACCTACGAGGAGAGGATGGCGGAGGAAGCATGGAGAGACCATGTGGCCCACCCTCAGTAGAGGAAGACATTGAAGGAAGGAGAGATATATAAGTATCTAAAACAATGGACTGGACGACACACCTACGAGGAGAGGATGGCGGAGGAGGTATGGAGAGACCATGTGGCCCACCCTCAGTAGAGGAAGACATTGAAGGAAGGAGAGATATATAAGTATCTAAAACAATGGACTGGACGACACACCTACGAGGAGAGGATGGCGGAGGAGGTATGGAGAGACCATGTGGCCCACCCTCAGTAGAGGAAGACATTGAAGGAAGGAGAGATATATAAGTATCTAAAACAATGGACTGGACGACACACCTACGAGGAGAGGATGGCGGAGGAGGTATGGAGAGACCATGTGGCCCACCCTCAGTAGAGGAAGACATTGAAGGAAGGAGAGATATATAAGTATCTAAAACAATGGACTGGACGACACACCTACGAGGAGAGGATGGCGGAGGAGGTATGGAGAGACCATGTGGCCCACCCTCAGTAGAGGAAGACATTGAAGGAAGGAGAGATATATAAGTATCTAAAACAATGGACTGGACGACACACCTACGAGGAGAGGATGGCGGAGGAAGTATGGAGAGACCATGTGGCCCACCCTCAGTAGAGGAAGACATTGAAGGAAGGAGAGATATATAAGTATCTAAAACAATGGACTGGACGACACACCTACAAGGAGAGGATGGCGGTGGAAGTATGGAGAGACCATGTGGCCAGCCACCTTCAGTAGAGGAAGACATTGAAAGAAGGAGGGATATATAAGTATCTAAAACAATGGACTGGACGACACACCTACGAGGAGAGGATGGCGGAGGAAGTATGGAGAGACCATGTGGCCAGCCACCCTCAGTAGAGGAAGTCATTGAAGGAGGAGGAGACCACCTTTGGGCAATGTTGGCAGGAATTGCTGAATCGTGGCATCAGAAAGGCAGTGGTAGACCTAGAGAATCTACTGAATGTGATGACTGAGCAATCATCAGGGCAGCTCTCTTGCAGCACCGGATTCATTATTGACCAATACACGATTGGTGCTTCAGGTCTCTTCCTCATTCTTATCTCCACTCAATCATATCAGAGTATCAAGCCTATAGAGCTTGAGACTTTTGATGGTGTCTGCTGGGGATTTGACATCCGTAAATGACTGGGTGAAGTAGAATGCGTTTGGTTTTGTTATTAACTTGGGAGCACTATTCAGTGGCCTGTGGTATGAAATGGCCTCCTCTGACACGAGGAACAGACACCGCATACAGCTGCTCCTAACATGGGAGTACAGACACTGCTCATCCTGTATACCTGGATCAGGAGTCTTTACAGGATCCTATCAGCCGGGCCAGCTGAGCCCATTAGTGAGCTTGTTACTGCTCACCCTCCTCATTTTTCATCCGGGCTTGGCAAAGGTGAAGTTGGTGCTTCAGTAACTGCAAGGACCATTAAGGCTTAGAGAGAAGGACTGAGCTATGTCCCTTACATCGACTACCTTTGACCTGTGCACACAGACAAGCATATTTGCATTGATACCTGGCATTCACCTTAGGATATGGTAAACTGGAATACAATAATCTACAGTGATGATTCCTGTTTCGAATTGAGTCCCAGTGGCCAGAAAAGACTTATCTGGAAACGTCTAGGATAGGGGTGGAATTTGAACCAGATTGTCGCATGCCACATGACCCAAAAACGGGGACTTCAGGTCTGCCATTTCCGTTGATAGCCTTACATTTGGGTTGTCATCTTCGGCAATCTTAGAACAGAGCAGTACGTCGATGAGATTCTAGGACTAGTTGACTTCATATCAGAGCATCCCGGGCTTACAGCATTATAATGCCCGGCCGCACATTATACTTCTTGTTTATCTAACATTAGCCAGCATGATCGCTAGATCTTTCCCCAATTGAGCATATTTGGGGTTTGATGGTCAGGGGCCTTAGCGGATCGGCAAACTCCCGCCTAACTACCGCCACACTTGGAGAGAATTTGGTAAGTTGTTCCACAGAAGAATATCTGCCAACTCTAAACTTCAATACCAAGTTGAATAGATACCTTTCTGAGAAAGCAAGGGCATTTTGTTACACCTTCAAAATGGAGAAAACACAATGATCAATTCCTTGAGCTTTTGCAACATTCGGCTTCTAAAACTAGAGGAAGATCTTGGCGCTGTGGTGTAGCCCTGATCAATTCTTTGAGCTATTGCAACGTTCGGCCTATAAAACTAGAGTCCAGATCTTGGCGCTGTGGTGTAGCCCTAATCAATTCCTTGAGCCTTTGCAACGTTCAACCACTTAAACTAGGGTCCAGATCTTGGCGCTGTGGTGTAGCCCTGATCAATTCCTTGAGCTTTTGCAACGTTCGGCCTCTAAAACTAGAGCCCAGAGCTTGGCACTGTGGTGTAGCCCTGATCAATTCCTTGAGCTTTTGCAACGTTCGGCCTCTAAAACTAGAGCCCAGATCTTGGCGCTGTGATGTAGCCCTGATCAATTCCTTGAGCTTTTGCAACGTTCGGCCTATAAAACTAGAGTCCAGATCTTGGCGCATGGATTTAGCTCCGATAAATTCTTTGAGCTTTTGCAACGTTCGGCATCTAAAACTAGAGTCCAGATCTTGGCGCTGTGGTGTAGCCCTGATCAATTCTTTGAGCTTTTGCAACGTTCGGCCTCTAAAACGAGAGTCCAGATCTTGGCGCTGTGGTGTAGCCCTGATCAATTCCTTCAGCTTTTGCAACGTTCGGCCTCTAAAACTAGGTTCCAGATCTTGGCGCTGTGGTGTAGCCCTGATCATTTACGTGAGCTTTTGCAACGTTCGGCTTCTAAAACTAGAGCCCAGATCTTGGTGCTGTGGTGTATCCCTGATCAATTCCTTGAGATTTCGCAACGTTCGCGGCCTCTTAGAGTCCAGATTTTGTAGCCGTTGTGCCGCCTTGATTAATTCCATGAGTCTTTTCCACCCGCGGCCTCTAAAACTAGAGTCCAGATCTTGGCGCTGTGGTCTAGTCCTGATCAATTCCTGGAGATTTTGCAACGTTCGCGGCCTCTAAAAATCAGAGGCCAGAACTTTCAGTCATAGTGTCGCCTTGATAAATTCCTTGAGCTATGCAGTGTGCGGTTACTAAAACCGGCAACCGGAATTCGCATTCTTCGGCAATGCCCCGATCATTTTCTTGAACCTTCTTGAGAATCACAGCTTCATATTAGTGCTTATTATCACTTTGAGCGAAATTTTGATAACATTATCCTAGCTTGAGATTCAATATTCCTCATAGCTCTACACGCTCTTAAATTATGGCTTCAATGTTATAAACTGTGTCCAGTAACTATATGAGAAAGTTTCATTTAACTATATTCATAGCTCTATTGTTGCTTGGTTTTCTTTAACAATCCAACACATTTTCAAAAAAAAAAATATTAACTAAATATATTTCATTTATTTCGTCTCAATTTACAGGTGTTACATTCGAGCACAGCTCGCGAGTCACCTTGTCCTGGCTATTTACACATGGCGAGTTGGTGGAGTAGAGATAGTCTCACCGGACCTTGCAGGATGGAAAGAAAAAAAAATTGTCAGAAGTGGGATTCGAACCCACGCCATCGGCCATCCTGACATAAATAAATATATGATTATACTAGCGGACGTACCCGGCTTCGCCCGGGTTTTACCCGAGTAAAAGTTTGTCTAACGAATCTCTCGATAAAGTGAACATTTTTTTCCCGGTCCCTTGAAAAATACTCGATAAGTTGAATAAAATCAATATTAATTGGTTCCCTCGGTAATTGGAAGTTAAAGGAATAGTATCTTGCCTTGGAATTGTATCATTATTCTTGTATGGATGTACCCGGCTTCGCCCAGGTTTTACCCGAGTAAAGGTTTGTTTAACGAATCTCTCGATAAAGTGAACATTTTTTCCCGGTCCCTTGAAAAATACTCGATAAGTTGAATAAAATCAATATTAATTGGTTCCCTCGGTAATTGGAAGTTAAAGGAATAGTATCTTGCCTTGGAATTGTATCATTATTCTTGTATGGATGTACCCGCCTTCGTCCGGGTTTTACCCGAGTAAAGGTTTGTTTAACGAATCTCTCGATAAGTGAACATTTTTTCCCGGTCCCTTGAAAAATACTCGATAAGTTGAATAAAATCAATATTAATTGGTTCCCTCGGTAATTGGAAGTTAAAGGAATAGTATCTTGCCTTTGAATTGTATCATTATTCTTGTCTCAAATAAATTGCCGTGTCATCCTGAATTTTGTCTTTCCTAATTTTCTACATTACAAAATCATCGTATCATCATGATAATATTTAGAGCAGATTGTTGAATTATAACAGATAAATTAGAATATTTATCTTGATTATTTCTAGGCGAAAAGTTATTTCAAAAATTTTATTTGCTAGAAACCTTCCCAGTACTATACTAAATAACTTCCCAAAGTTTCATGGCGATCCAATGAGTGGTTTGGTCAGGCATAAAGGACAAACAAACAAACAAACAGACACACATACATTCATTTTTATATATATAGATTTTGTATTTTATAATCTGTACCCTAAACCTCTTACCCAATTTACTCACACCAATAAACGAAA
This sequence comes from Cordylochernes scorpioides, assembly GCA_030710605.1. Taxonomy (NCBI): domain Eukaryota; kingdom Metazoa; phylum Arthropoda; class Arachnida; order Pseudoscorpiones; family Chernetidae; genus Cordylochernes; species Cordylochernes scorpioides. The sequence continues at coordinate 52,127,608 of CP092883.1, read as the reverse complement.
TAAGTCCAAACAAAGCTTTAATTCACATTACTAATCAATATCAAATTTCTTGTCCAAAATTCAATTCCACTCTTGGGAAATGTCTCACTCAGCTTTCTCTCTTTATCTAATAGGTTGCACAAACTCTATTTGCAATTTTAAGGAAAGTGAATATTCATGTATGAAAGGGGTATCTCTTTATTAAAACAAATATTTGAAACAGGGCATTCGTAAAAGGAATCGGTGCCCTTTATCTCACTCTTTCTATCTCTTTATAGAGTAAAAACAACTTGCAGATATATTCCTCGTAACAAAGTTCACAGATGTCCAAACCTCTGTGTAAGTCATGCTGACAGACTTGAGGAGGACTACACGAAGAAAGAAAGTTTGTACAGATAACCTCCAAAGAACGACCCATATGATTCAATTTCCCGAGCGAAACCACCTTTATAAAATAAAATAGGACTTGGTCAAATATAATCCAACCTCCAGTGAGAGACCCACCTCCAGAAGAGACCAGGACTATTCATGGCTTAATAGATCTTTTATGGGAGGTTCTACTGTACTAAGGCACTTTAGGCTGTATCTAGGGCCTCCAATCCCGGGATCCCGGTGCCAAATAATGATCCCGAAATCCCGGGATTCTTATCGAAAAATCCCGGGATTACTGGTTTGTGCATGAAAACCAGCGCAAATATATATTTTTCTTATCAAGCATTTTGGTAATCAAACAGATGATGAGATAGCACACTTTTGACGTTTTGTTTATACAGCTGCATTTCGGGTCTTTTTTTTTTTCTGAGAGATTTGAAATTATTTTCATGCACTAATAACGAAGGGTTATTCTGCAAGATCTTTCCAAAATAACAGCCTCTAGAATGAGAATTTTAGAAGAGCGATGCAATAAAACATCTTTAGTCCTCCAATATCTGCACAATCCGCAAGCACAGTTAGAAAAAAAGAAGATGGTCAAAGACTTTAGCGTGAAATTGCTTTTGCGTCTTAAACCGTTACAGGAACAAATGGCCGAAGTAAGAATTCAGGCTGATAATTCGCAACTTCCTCGGAGTTTACAAGAACCCCATGAGCCATCACAATCGAATGACCATGTTACAATTGAGCGCCGATTGTAATAAGCTATTGAGGCTGCCTCTTCAACTTCAATTGAAATACCTACACCAGACTCCGCATCCTACTCAACTATGATTAACCACGAACTTAATATTGCTGCTCAGTCAGGCAAACGAGGGCCCCATTTAGAGAGTGTGTATCAATACTTGCTTACAATTCCTCCAACGTCTGTGGAATCGGAAAGAGTCTCCTCCTCCTCTGGATACCTATGCAATAAGATACGTTCTAGTTTGCATGATGACACTCTTGACAAATTATCTTTCCTACGCTCAAATCTTTCTCGAGATTGAATTTTTATCCTTGAGATAAAGTAATTCATGGTTTTTGAAACGGTACTGTCTTCTTTCTGAACATTAATACATAGTTGGGCAAAATGCAATAATGATTACATTTTCTATAATCACAATTGCAAATAATCATGATTACATTTGCTATAATTACAATTACAAGTAATATTAATCACAATTTCTATCATTATATATAGAATTACGAGTAATTATGTTTACATTCTAATGCAATTAATTTTTTTTTGCAAAGTAATGCATTGCAAAGTAATCGTAAATACAAGGTAATGTATTACTTTGAATGCATTACTGCCCAACACTGCATTAAGAGATATGGTCTAAGAGTTCCAAGAACAGTAATTTTTTTTCAGATGTGTGTACAGTAATTGACAGATAATTTCAAACTGTAACCCAAAAGCAATGATTTAGTTCACAACCAGGCGCAAAATATATGGCTTTCAGGTTTTTCATCGAAGTAAGTGCCACGTCATTGGCACTATATAAAAGAAAAAATTAAAAATATAACGAACGAAACGATATGCCTCTTGGCGTAGAAAGACGAAAATGTTTTTCAATCCCGGGATAACCCGGGATTGAGAAAAAAGCAATCCCGAATCCCGGGATTGAAAATATGTACCGGGATTGGAAGCCCTAGCTGTATCAAGACATTGGAATTACGTGTCAAGAGGTTTGTGAGTACAATTGGAATGGGATAACTAGGATTTGAAATATGGGAATCCTGTTGTTTCGTTCTTCAAAATGAAAATCCACCTGGAGAAGAGAAGAGGAGGTATATTGGATAAAAATATTGACAATACAAACATGTCTATTCTCGATTTTAGAAACATGAACAAGAAATCTTTCAAGCCTGATTTGGCCGTCTTCTTCTTCTTTCTTATCTCCACTTAATCATATTACGGTATCAAGCTTGTAAAGCTTGACAACCATCGTGACTGGGTGAAGTAGAATGCGTCTGCCTTTGTCATTAAGACTGGGAGCACTACTCAGTGGCAGGCCGACTTAGCTCCAAAATAAATGGCCGCCTCTGACATGAGGAACAGACGCCATGTGCAGCCGCTCCTAACATGGAGTACAAACGCTGCTCATCCTGAATACCTGTATCAGGAGCCCTTACAGGGTACTATCCGGCAGGCCAGCTGAGCCCAGGTTTTTTAGCGAGCTTGTTACTGCTCCCCCTCCTCCTTTTTCATCCGGGCTTGGGACCGGCAAAGTAATTGGTCGTAAATGCGGAATTTATATATTTTAAAATTAAATATCATATGTGAATTGTATCCAGGTGTTTGGAGAATATTGATCATAAATGATATTTGGTGTTATATCTGGTAGGTATTGAATCGACTTGGACTGGGGGGTGTTAGGTAGAATAAGCTAGATGGAGAAAAGGGAGAAAAATAGAGCGAGATGATAAGTTATAAACACCTAGTTTATCACATCTAGTTGCAGAGCTAAAGTATCCTTTAGAGAGAGTGGTTCTTTTACCGGAAGGCGCTAATTGATAAAAATGGCCATTATAGCAATGAAAATTGGCCTTTGTAGAGAGGTGTCCGCTAGCGGGAGTGTCCTCTCATGGAGGTTGTTCTACTGTATTTGTGATGAAAACTGTCCTTTGTAGAGGTGTCCTTTAGCGTGAGTGTCCTCTCATGGAGGTAGTTCTACAGTATTGGTAATGAAAACTCTCCTTTTTAGAGAGGTGTCTGCTAGCGCGAGTGTATTCTCATGGAGGTTGTTCTACTGTATTTGTGATGAAAACTGTCCTTTGTAGAGAGGTGTCCTCTAGCGTGAGTGTCCTCTCATGAAGGTTCTACTGTACTATTTCTTCAGAAATAGACATAACCAAATTCAGTAGAACCTCCCTGTAAAGGACAACACCTAATTTCAGAGTCAACGTGTTCTTTAGGGAGAGGTGTACTCTTACCGGAGAGTTGCTAAATAGTAAAAATGATCATTTTGACAATAAAAACTGTCTTTTGTAGAGAGGTGTCCGCTAGCAGGGTGTCCTCTCATGGAGGTTCTACTGTACTATTTCTTCAGAAAAAGACAGCACCAAATAAAACTGACAAAATTTAGAACAGGCCATCTCAAGCCATTGAAGATAAAAAGAAGACACTTCTGGTAAGATTGACCTCTCACGTAGAATCATTTGGCTCATTACAGTAGATCTTTCAAAGATGGATACTCCTGGTCTCTCTTGGAGGTAGTCTCTCATTGGAGGTTGATTTGATATAGACAAATTGTTTTTGATTTGCTAAATTGTCCAATCAGGACAATCAGGGAAGGGTCTCTCATCAAATAGGTTGTTTATAGGAGGTTTAAATGGGTAGACTCTAAAATATACCTAGATAGAGAGTTATGCGAGGTGGATAATATTTGACATGGAAAGATGTTTTGACTGAATATGCAAATTTTAAAATCTTAATGGCCAGTAAAGGAACATGTAATCCTGCAACGTATCTCAACTGATTAAATGCGAAGTGATTATATGTCCTAATATTTTTTTAAAATCTCATTCCGTCTACTCACTCTGCCTTTGCCGGCCCCAAGCCCGGATGAAAAAGGAGCAGGGGGAACAGTAACAAGTTCACTAAAAAACCTGGGCTCAGCTGGCCCGGCTGATGACACACAGCATATGACAGCATTTGAAAGAAGACAGGTAACGAGAGAAAAGGAGCTGGTTGGTCAAATAAAAAGATCACTCAGCATTTGGATAGGGGGAATGCCACATTTTCCTCAATCGAATGGGTACAGATTGCCAGCTGATAAAGTTCATAAAACAACGAAAACTGGCGTTTACTGGACATGTGATGTGCGGATCAGCAGGAGAGATATTGCTGACAGTGTTGGAGCGAAAGCTCCGGGGGAAGGAGACAACAGGAATACACAGACGATATAAAACAAAGGACTGGAGGACACACCTACGAGGAGATGAAGAGGATGGAGGAGGAAGTATAGAGTCACCATGTGGCCCACCCTTAGTAGTGAAAGGCATTCCTCCACTCAATCATATTAAGGTATCAAGCTTGTAGATCTTGAGATAGTGTCTGCTGATGATGAGTAGAACTCACCAAAGGAGATTGGGAGAAGTAGTATACGTCTATTTTTGTCATTAAGACTGAGAGCACTACTAAGTGGCAGCCCGACTTAGCTTCAATATGAAATTGCCTCCTCTGACATGAGGAATAATCGCCACGTGCAGCCACTCCTAACATGGAGTACAGACATCCTGTATCACTGGATCAGGAGACCTTACAGGGTACTATCAGCCTGGCCAGCTGAGCCCAGTTTCTTAGTGATCTTGTTATTGAGCCCCAGTGACCAGAAAAGACATATCTGGAGACGTCTAGGACCGTGGTGGAATTTGAACCTGATTGTCGCCTACCACATGACTCAACAAAGGGGACTTCTGGTCTGCCATTTCCTTTGATAGCCTGACATTTTGGTCGTCATCTTCGGCAATCTTAGAGCAGAGCAGTACGTCGATGAGATTCTAGGACCAGTTGGCTTCATATCACAGCATCCTGGGCTTACAGTGGGATAATGCTCGGCCGCACATTATACTTCTTGTTTGTCTAACATTAGCCAGCAAGATCACTAGATCTCTCCCCAATTGGGCATATTTGGGGTTTGATGTTTAGGAGCCTTAGCGGATCGGCAAGCTCCCGCCTATCTACCGCCACAATTGGAGAGAATTTGGTAAGTTGTTCCACAGTAGAATATCTGCCAACTCTAAACTTCAATATTAATTTGAATAGATACCTTTCTGAGAAAGCAAGAGCATTATGTTACACCTTCAAAATGGAGAAAACACCCCGTTCAATTCCTTGAGCTTTGGCGACGTTCTACCTCCAAAACTAGAGTCCAGATCTTGGTGCTGTGGTGTAGCCCTGATCAATTCCTTGAGATTTTGCAACGTCTGGCCTCTAAAACTAGAGTCCAGATCTTGGCGCTGTGGTGTAGCCCTGATCAATTCCTTGAGCTTTTGCAACGCTCGGCCTCTAAAACTAGAGTCCAGATCTTGGCGCTGTGGTGTATCCCTGATCAATTCCTTGGGATTTTGCAACGTCCGGCCTCTAAAACTAGAGACCAGATCTTGGCGCTGTGGTGTATCCCTGATCAATTCCTTGGGATTTTGCAACGTCCGGCCTCTAAAACTAGAGACCAGATCTTGGCACTGTGCTGTATCCCTGATCAATTCCTTGGGATTTTGCAACGTCCGGCCTCTAAAACTAGAGACCAGATCTTGGCGCTGTGGTGTATCCCTGATCAATTCCTTGGGATTTTGCAACGTCCGGCCTCTAAAACTAGAGACCAGATCTTGGCGCTGTGGTGTATCCCTGATCAATTCCTTGGGATTTTGCAACGTCCGGCCTCTAAAACTAGAGAACAGATCTTGGCGCTGTGGTGTAATCCTGATAAATTCCTTGAGCTTTTGCAACGTTCAGCCTTTAAAACTAGAGTCCAGATCTTGGTGCTGTGGTGTAGCCCTGGTCAATTCCTTGAGCTTTTGCAACGTACGGTTTCTAAAACTAGAGTTCAAATCTTGGCGCTGTGGTGTAGCACAGATCAATTCCTTGAGTTTTCGCAACATTCGCGGCCTCTTAGAGTCCAGATCTTATAGCCGTTGTGTCGCCTTGGTATTTCCATGAGTCTTTTCCTCCCACGGCCTCTAAAACTAGAGTTCAGATCTTGCGCTATCCCTGATCAATTTTTGAGCCCTCGCAACGTTAGGCCTCTGAAACTCAGCGGTTATATCTTACAGCCGTTGTGCCGCCCTGATCAATTCTTTGAATCTTCACAACATGCGTTAGCTAAAACCAGCGGCCAGATTTCGCATTCTTCGGCGTTGCTCCGATCATTTTCTTGAACCTTCTTGAGAATCACAGCTTCATAGCAGTGCTTATTATCACATTCAGCTAAATTTTGAGAACTTTATCCTAGCTTGAGATGAACTTTTCCTCATAGCTCTACACGCTCTTAAATTATGGCTTCAATACTATAAACTGTGTCAAGTAACTATCTGAGAATTTTTCATTTCCTATATTCACAGCTCTATTGTTGCTTGGTTTTCTCTAACAATCCAACACATTTTCAAAAAAAAAAAAAATTAACTAAATATATTTTATTTATTTCGTCTCAATTTACAGGTGTTACATTCGAGCACAGCTCGCGAGTCACCTTGTCCTGGCTATTTACACATGGCGAGTTGGTGGAGTAGAGATAGTCTCACCGGACCTTGCAGGATGGAAAGAAAAAAAAATTGTCAGAAGTGGGATTCGAACCCACGCCATCGGCCATCCTGACATAAATAAATATATGATTATATTTTGTATTTTATAATCTGTACCCTAAACATCTTACCCAATTTACTCACACCAATAAACGAAATAAGTCCAAACAAAGCTTTAATTCACATTACTAATCAATATCAAATTTCTTGTTCAAAATTCAATTCCACTCTTGGGAAATGTCTCACTCAGCTTTCTCTCTTTATCTAATAGGTTGCACAAACTCTATTTGCAATTTTAAGGAAAGTGAATATTCATGTATGAAAGGGGTATCTCTTTATTAAAACAAATATTTGAAACAGGGCATTCGTAAAAGGAATCGGTGCCCTTTATCTCACTCTTTCTATCTCTTTATAGAGTAAAAACAACTTGCAGATATATTCCTCGTAACAAAGTTCACAGATGTCCAAACCTCTGTGTAAGTCATGCTGACAGACTTGAGGAGGACTACACGAAGAAAGAAAGTTTGTACAGATAACCTCCAAAGAACGACCCATATGATTCAATTTCCCGAGCGAAACCACCTTTATAAAATAAAATAGGACTTGGTCAAATATAATCCAACCTCCAGTGAGAGACCGCCTCCAGAAGAGACCAGGACTATTCATGGCTTAATGGATCTTTCATGGAAGGTTCTACTGTGTAGTAGGTCACTTTAGGCTGCATCAAGACATTGGAATTATGGGTCAAGAGGTTTGTGAGTACAATTTGAATTCCCAGATGACTTGGATTTTTGAATATGGGAATCGTATTGTTTAGTTTTTCAAAATCAAAATCCACATGGGGAAGAGAAGAGGAGGTATATTGGATAAAAATATTGACAATACAAACATGTCTATTCTCGATTTTATAAACATACACCAGAGATCTTTTTAAAGTCTGATTTGGTCGCAAATGCGAAATTATTATTATTTTTATTTTAAATTAATTATCATATCAGAATAGTTTCCAGGTTTGGAGAATATTGATCATAAATGATATTTAGTGTTATATATCTGGTAGGTCTTGAATCGATCCTGGGCACCCCCCAGTGCAAGGTAGAATAAGCTAGATGGAGAAAAGGGATAAAAATAGAGCAAGATGATAATTTATAAAAACCCTAGTTTATGACACTTAGTTGCAGAACCAAAATGGCCTTTAGGGAGAGTTGTTATTTTACCAGAAAGCAGCTAATCGGTAAAAAATGGCCATTTTGGGCATAAAAACTGTCCTTTGTAGAGAGGTTTCCACTAGCGAGAGTGTCCTCTCATGGAGGTTGTTCTACTGTATTGGTGATGAAAACTGTCCTTTGTAGAGAGGTGTCCGCTAGCGCGAGTGTCCTTTTATGGGAGGTTTTTCTATTGTATATAGACTCATATTTTAACTTTATCTTCGCAACTCTGAGAGTTTTAAAATACTACCTTTATTTATTACAGGTGAGAAAAATATTGAGATAATATATTTATTGTATACATACACAAGAGCTCTCTATACCAGTAGGTCTAAATTAAAAAAAAATAAACAAAACTTATGAAGAAATCCTTTACAAAGCTATCACGTTTATATTGCCTTCGAACAATATCCATTGAAATATGTTTTATCTCATTTTTACCTAACGCTGTAACTTAAAAAACTTTATTTTAAATTTTCATTTCCTCCTCTATAAAATTATGCTAACTCGAAATTCAATGAAGGGGGGGGGGGGGGGGGGGGGGGAAACCCGCTTGCCTTGTAAGACAAAAAAAAAAAAAGATTTTTCTGACGTGTGTAGGAATATTTTAAACTGTAATTCTCACTCTGGGAATTCAATAAAATCTCAATTTAGAAGGAGAAATTCTCTATATAAAAGTTCTTTATATAAATTCACCATTGTCATTTCATTGAAATAAATATCAAAATACGATTTATTTATCTTCGCTTTTTGACCAAATATCAGCTCGATTGTAGCGCTCGAGTGGCCAAAGTTGGAACTAAAATTGATTTAGTAATATTTACGTCCCGTTTAGAAAGTGAAAAAAGAATATTTTTTTATATTTATTTATGGTTATCTATACACCACACACAAAAAAACGTGACCTCACTTTAAACGGGATGTAAAAAATATATTAAACGCCTTTTTTTAGTTCCCACTTCTGCCACTCGAGAGCCATCGTCGAGCTGATATTTGGTCCATAAAACTCGCTTAGTGTTTATAAAACAATTTATATCTTATTTTAAAATTTAACTTGCCTCAATTCTCTCGAGTGTAAAATTCCTAGTTTCGCCATTATTTTTATAAATAATCTGTATTTTCACAACTTTCCGTACAAAGGCCACTTTAAAATATAAAGGATTCTAAAAGAGCAATCAACAACAAATATATATATTTTTTAAATATAGTTTTGTGTTTTTTAAACGATTCGAAAATTTTCAAATTAAAAAAAAAATCAGTAGTTTTTTTAAATAAAATATTTCGACTTTATATAAAGCGTGTTTAGAATTTTTAAAAATTCAACGCTTGGATGTTTTTACAGTAAGTGTTTAAAATGTAAGAGAATTAATGATTTTTTTAGTGTTATAAAATATACACGTTTGAACAAGTAATTTCCCTAAAATCATGAAATTAATATGGAATGCATCCATATCTTCTCTTGTGAGATATATGTTTTAGAAAAGCTAAATATATAGTGTTACTTTTAAATAAATGACTATAGAGTATTTTTCAAACAGGTTTTAGAATGCCAATATGTTTTTAATACAACACATTTATAACGTTTTATTTTATATATGTACATATATTTTGTAGAGGTAATATAAAATCAAAAATATATTTTAAAATAAAAGTATAAGAAATAAATGATTTAAAATTCTAGAAAAAATATAAATATATATGCGATAATATACAGTGATCTACACATATATTGTATATATCAAATAATTTTAAGATAAATATTTTAGTAGAGAGAAATTTTAGCTCTTCTTTTTAAACTTTTTTTTTTTTCACACACACAAAAAAAAAACGAAAAATATGGCACACATATAATTTGTAAAAATATAAAATAAAAAAATTATTATAAGACAACTTGAATTTAACTTTTTTCGCACTTTTATCGGTACAAATTTTGAAACATAAATAATATTTATGAAATAAAATATAAAAAAATTACAAAAACATATTCACAAGTACCTATTCACATACTTATGTATCACTTTAAAACAATTAAAATTCATTAAAAATTTTTGAATTGTTCAACTTAAGTTATGTCTTTTATTAAATTTTTTTCTATTTTTAAACTAACAATGATTTCATATATTTCATTTTTAATATGTAAAAGTTGAGATACAGTCCCAACTTCTTTATATTTACAACAAATATATCAATACCTTTTAAAATAAACTTGAAAAAATTGAATGAGCATAAAAAAAAAATTCAATATGTGAAACCTTGCCAATCACAGCTCTAAGTTTAACATGATCGTAATTGTGTAACATTTATACAAAGGCGATTTCTAAGGTTTATTTGTTTTTAACATTTCTTTTTTCATTTCGTCTAATTAATAGATGCATCATAACACTATTAAATAAAATATATTAAAAAAAATAAATAAATGCTATACTCTATGAATAATATGATAATTAATACAATTTGAAGTTAAACAGAATCTAAATTTCGTCTTCTTGTTTTAATAATTCTATATTTAATATCAACACCTCTCTCTCTCTCTCTTACGTACAATATTTCATAGGAATTTAGTAAAGGAGAATTGTTGAATGCAACTATGCAAGCTTTTAAACGGAGCATACAAGTGTCTTCCACCTTTCTAAAATTTAAAATGTCTTCACACGAAGGCTAAAGCTTTAGTGATAAAACATATCTTCCCACGTTGCTGATTGTTGGCAGTTGTAAATCAACAATTTAAGCCTTAGTTTTGAATATGTTCATTTAACTTTAGGTTATCACAACCTAATGAAGCTATCACTGCAAACATTCAAATTAAACTTGAAAAAAGTAGAAACCAACTTAGTGTTGCTCACTTAACACTGAAGTGGATACTAAGCATATTATCAACCAGCAGGTTCTTCTGTAAAATTTGGGTTCTTCTCTCTCTCTCTCTGACAATTTTTCTATTTTCCCTTATTTTTTCACACTAACAGCGCATTTACGCAAATTTGGTCTTAAATACCCATTTCTCGATTTCTCAGGGCCAAATTCTAGGACCAAATTGTGTGTGTATAATATTTAGCTACAAATCAATTAAAATTTAATGTAAAGGTTGGGTTATAGTCTAGAAATAGAGAAATAATATTTATTCTTATTTTAAAAATCAGTTTCTTAATATTTTAAAGTATGGAGTTTATAGAAATGTGTGTGTGTGAAAATTTTTGATCAGAATCAATCTATCAATATTGAATATTCGAAAAAAAAATCAAACAGTATCATATAAATGTGAAAAAATAATTAAAAGGATATATATTAAAAGGATAATAATTATTAAAATTTTGAAAATAGAGCAAACCATAAATAAATCTTTAATTAAAAAGGCATATATTGGATCAAAAAATCATTTATTTTACCAATATTTCAGTTGACTGAACGCCAACCTTTATCAAGGTATTATAACATATTTAATGTGTGTCAACAACAAACTCAGCGCCACATAACTGAATTTGTTGTTGACACACATCAATATGTTATAATACTTCGATAAAGGTTGGCGTTCAGCTAATTGAAATATTGGTAAAATAAATATTTTTTAATCCAATATATGCCTTTTTAATTAAATAATTAGTAAAGTATATTAAAATTATTATTAAGTATATTAAAAGGATGATAATAATGAAATGGAATAATTAAAAATCAATGAAAAGTTGATATTTATTCCTATAGATGACGCAAGCCATCAGAAACTTTCAGTTGCACGATAAGGAGATGTCTTTTTCTTAAGTATCATTTAAATTTTGGATTAAATTTCCTAAAAAAATGTTGCTACTAACGTCTAACGCCTATATAACTGTATTAGGATATCGTTAGTTATTTTTATTTTTTATCAATGACCTTGTAATTTAATAGAATTTTGGTATTTGAAGTGCTTTCTTTGGAAAGTTATTATGTGACTGGGCAATAAAATGATTATATAAAAGGGCGTACCTGGATCTGTAAAGAAAAAAAAATATATTTACAGATCCAGGTATGCCCTTTTATATAATCTTAATTGATCGATCGCCTTTTGACTCAAATAAAATGATTGTTGAATGGATTTATAGAGAACAGATTCAATCAAACAAAATAAGTACTGCAAAAAGCTGACCATACTTCACTTATAAAAAAGGCATAAGACGCTGCAACTCTTTTTTTTTATTTATTAAATTGATTAAAATAGCTTTCAGGAAAGCCCTTCTTCAGCAAACTAAGATATGTCTTAGCTGAATAAAGGCTTGTCTGAAAGATAATTCAATCAATTTAATAAAAATAAAATAGTTGCGGCGTTTTATGCCTTATTATAAGTGAAGTACAGTCAGCTTTTTGCAGTACTAGTTTTGTTTTATTTAGTTTATTTAGTTGCGGCATCTTATGCTTTTTTTTGTAATTTGTCGAAATCATCAAACCTGTGATAATGAGTATTTCACTTAATTTACATTTAATTTTTTTTTTTTTTTTTATCTGAAAATCTAAATAAAAACGAGAATGAATATAAACAAATTAATATACACATATAAGTAGAGTAAATCGAAAATAATACATACTTAACCTTGCAAAATAAAGAAAATGACACACATTAAAATGTTATAATACCTTGAAAAAGGTTGGCGTTCAGCCAACTGAAATATTGGTAAAATAAATGATATTTTGATCCAATATATGCATTTTTAATTAAATAAAGATAATAAAAAACAAAAATGATTAATAACTCGTGTTTAGATTTATATAAAAAATTTTAAGATGTCATATTTCTTTTTTTGTATTTGTCTGTGAGTGTAATTAAAATGTTCACCATTGAGATGAATTTACACATATAATTTTCTTATTTGGAATATATGATTCATAATGATGAATCTAGTATTTAAAAATATAAATAGCATATATAAATATTCACTGAATTTTATTTTAAAAATAATAAAATTTGTTTTCTTTAAATCCAAGTAAAAATAAAATATATAAAGGTAATAGGAACTGTTGTATATAGTTATAATCTGTGCTACAAAAGATCTGGCAACACAGTATGTAAACAACGCCGCATAATAAAATATATAATTGTTCTGGCACGGCGGTATATTAATTGTCTATATACATATAGGCTGTAACTATATTAAATATATATATAAGCTAAAGGTAAAATAGAACCCGTATAAAAGATACAACATGGTGGCAGCGCCGGGATTTTGAAAGATAAGTAAAATTTCAAATATCAATTAAGCCTAACACGTTGAAAAATGGCCTCGAGTACCGGGAATAGTTTGCAGCCATTTGTGCCTGGAACAAACCCATCAGAAGCATGGGGTAAATGGAAAAAGAGATTCCAAATGTTTTACATAGCCACAGAAATAGATAAAAAATCTATTCCAAGACAAAGGGCTATTCTACTCTATAATATTGGTGAGTTAGCCCTAGATATATACTCTACATTTAAAATACAAGAAACTGATGCCTCTCCGACTGTTCCGGATATACTTGAACTGTTTGATGGACACTTTAAACCATATAAAAACACAACCTATAAGAGGTACCAGTTTTTTACAACGGAACAAGGGGAGAATCAGAATTTTGATGACTATGTAACTGAATTGAAAAATAAAAGCATGGACTGCGAATTTGGAGAGCTTGCAGATTCCTTGGTCAGAGATAGAATTATAATTGGAATTAAAGACAAAGCTTTAAAAGAAAGGATGCTACAAGATCCTGATCTTTCTTTAGCTAAAGCCATAGACTTGGGAAGAGCTACTGAAACTTCTAGACAACAAGTAAAAAATATAACTAGAGAAGATGTTGATTTACATTCTATAAAATATAAAAAGCAATATAAAAAGAATTTCAAATATCCAGTTGGTAGAAAACCTAATGTATCTGAGGAACATCCTAATGCAAAGGTTTGCCAAAATTGTGGTTCCAGACATCCATATGGTAAATGTTTTGCATATGGTAAAATATGCAATTCATGTAAAAAACCAAACCATTTTGCTAAAATGTGTAGGAACAGAGTGCATATGTTGGAGGAAAGAGCGGAAGAGGAAGAAGAAATGTGTCTTCAATACCTATCCCTAGATAGCATTACTGGTCTAGAGTGGACTAAAATAATCTTGGTGGAGAATAATTCAGTTAATTTTAAATTAGACACAGGAGCACAGGTGAACATCCTGCCATTGGATACCATTAAAAATTGGCAAAATAAACCCTGCATATATCCAACTGGGATTGCGGTTTATTCATATACAGGAGAAAAAGTACCAATAAGGGGCAAATGCAAGGCTTCATGTACCTCTGGGAAAAAATCTGAAATCCTTGAATTTCTAGTCGTGGATTTGCCAGCTCCACCAATTTTGGGATTGGCAGCGTGTAAAAAATTAGAGCTGATATTAAAAGTAGAGTCGTTGGAACAGGACCATACTAGGACAAAGATGGATGCTTCACCTACAAAGATAATAGAGTCCTACAGAGATGTCTTTGATGAGATCGGAACACTCCCTGGAGAGCATTCTGTGATCCTGAGAGAAAATGCACATCCAAGAATTCAGTTAGCTCGCCGAATTCCGTTTGCACTGAAAAAACCAGTTGAGATGGAGCTAAAATCGATGGAGGAACAAAAGATCATCTCAAAGGTAGACCAACCAGCAGAGTGGGCACACCCGATGGTAATCATTAAGAAACCAAATGGAAAGGTTCGTATCTGTATGGACCCTAGAGAGCTAAATCCATGGATTAAAATGGAATATCGTCAACTTCCTGCCCCTGAAGGCATCATTGCTGATATCACAAAATCACCCATCTATACAGTACTTGATGCTAAGTCAGCCTTTTGGCAAATCAAGTTAGACGAAAAGTCATCTAGCCTTTTAACAATGGCTACACCTTATGGGTATTACAGATTCCATCGGTTACCTTTTGGTATTTGCAGCGCTCCAGAAGTTTTCTATAAAAAAATGCAAAGTATGTTTACAGGAATTGAAGGAGTAAAAGTATACATGGATGATATAATAATATACGGAAACTCCCTCACGGAGCACAATAGTAGACTGATTACGGTTTTGGAAATTGCTAGAAAAAATAATTTAAAGTTTGAATTCAATAAAATGCAACTGGCCCAAGAAAAAGTTAAGTTCATTGGACATGAGATATCCAAGAATGGCATCTCTGCAGATCCATCTAAATTAGAAGCAATACAAAAAATAAAAAGACCAATGGACAAGACATCTCTTCAAAGATTTTTGGGAACTGTGAACTATCTAGCTAAATTCATGCATAATCTGGCAGATAAAACTGTCTTGTTAAGACAACTCCTAAAAAAGAATACCCTGTGGACATGGAATGAGGCTATAGAAAAAGAATTCATTGAGCTGAAAAATTTGGTATCAAATCCTCCAGTTCTTGGCCTCTTTGACCCCCATCGGAAGGTAACACTTTCAGTGGACGCTAGTCAACATGGGCTTGGGGCTGTCTTGATGCAAGAGGGAAGACCCATCGCTTTTGCATCCGCATCCTTGAATAACACTCAGAAAAAATATGCCCAGATTGAAAAGGAGCTCTTAGCTCTCTGGTATGGATGCCAAAGATTTAACTATCATTTGTATGGAAGAAAGTTCACAGCCCAGACGGATCATAAACCCTTGTTGGCTATACTAAAAAAGCCACTAGAGGAATTATCTCCAAGACTTGAAAGACTGGTCTTGAAATTGATGCGATATGATTTTAATTTAGAATATGTACCAGGAAAATTGATTCACACCGCAGACACTCTATCTAGAGATTCAATTTCAGAGGAAACCATCGACACCTCAGATCTGGATCTCCAGAACACCATTATGACTCTAAATCTGAAGGTGACCACTAAAAGATACCAGGAAATTCTCAGAGATATGGAGTCAGATGAAGAAATGATAAAATTAAGGGATCACATACTGAATGGGTGGCCTATTCATAAGAAAAGTGTGGACTATGCTGTTAAGCCCTACTGGCATTGTAAAGAAGAACTATATATATGGAAAGACCTGATTTGTAGAGGACAAAGACTTGTCATCCCTAAAGTCCAAAGGGAAAGCATCTTGCAAACACTACACATGTCTCATCAAGGGATCTCTGCTTGTAAAAACAGAGCACATGAAGCTGTTTATTGGCCTGGACTGGATAGAGAAATAGAAGAGATGGTTTATAAGTGTAGAATTTGTCAAGAATCACAACCTTCGCAAAGGAAAGAACCACTTATACCTCACGAAATAGCAGACTACCCTTGGCAAAAAGTAGCTATTGATTTCTTCTATCTAGACCAATCTGTATTCATAATAATAGTAGACTACTACAGCAGCTTTCCTGAAGTCATCAAGGTAGCATCAACTTCAGCAAAAGAGATTCTACCAGTTTTGAAATCTACCTTCGCAAGACATGGGATTCCAGAGATCATCATCACTGATAATGGACCACCATTTACATCACAAGACTTTACTAATTTTACAAATGAATGGGACATAGAACATAAAACCTCTAGCCCAGGATACCCAAAATCAAACGGATTAGTGGAGAGGATGGTGCAAACAGTAAAGCAGCAACTTAAGAAATGCCGTCAAGACAACACTGATCCTTATATGTGTTTAATAGCCCTGAGAACAACTCCGTCAAATAATCTACCGTCCCCAGCTCAGATGCTAATGGGAAGAAACTTGAGAACCTTGATCCCAATGAAAACCACAAAGCTAAAACCTGCTTTCATTAGCACGGAAAACATTCTACAGCAGAAGAGGGAAAATCAATATAAGATGAAAAAATATTATGACCGAAATGCCAAAATACTTCCTAAAATGAGTTCTGGTGAACAGGTAAATGCCAAAACTAGCAATGCCTGGAGACCAGCTACCATCATTGGAGAAGCCAACCAGCCTCGATCATACATCATTCAGAACAACGAGGGCCGAATGTTAAAACGGAACAGAGTTCACCTACGGCCCAGAAGTTATCCTGTTGGACAGAGAAGGAGCAGCCAGTCATCGCCCCAATTGGATCCAGCCCCCTCGACATCATCGGAGTCCAGTGGTCAAAGGGAACCAGGAGAATTTCCCCGCCTGAACCTCAGTCCTGAAGAGTTGGCCCTATCCACTTCAACTCCCATAGGAAACTACAATGAAGGAGGCACTGCCTACACCACTAGAAGTGGACGTGTGGTAAAGCCTCCGAAAAGATTCGACCCCGGACTTTAATTAAAAGGGGAACATGTTGTATATAGTTATAATCTGTGCTACAAAAGATCTGGCAACACAGTATGTAAACAACGCCGCATAATAAAATATATAATTGTTCTGGCACGGCGGTATATTAATTGTCTATATACATATAGGCTGTAACTATATTAAATATATATATAAGCTAAAGGTAAAATAGAACCCGTATAAAAGATACAACAGGAACAATGTAAGATTATATAATTTTAGTGCACCGTTATTAAAATAAAAACGCACCATATCAGTAAAAGAGAGGAAAATATGATTTACTAATATTAAATAGCACTTCACAAAAGACCCCAAAAAAAGTTAATAAATATAATCCTTTTCTACTATATAATCTTCTGTGTATATTTAAATACTAGCGAAAATTATTTGTGTTATTTAAATCTAAAAAGACACATATTTCGATTATCATTTCTATTTTTAAAAACATTTATATAGTTCTTATTTCTATTAGATTTTCTATTTTCATTTTAAATTGCATAAGGAGATAGTGTATATGTATATTTTAAATTTTAAATCCTTACAAATATTTGTTTTAAATTCATTGTCCATACATTTGTTCTTTTATGTACATTTTCAATAAAGAATTTTCGGACATTTATAGCTTATACATATTTTTAAAAATATGAATAAAGAGATATATTTTTAAAATAATAATAGTAATTTATATATAAGTTTTGCAGGCTTAAGACAACATTTTGCACTTCACATACATATATTATTATACATTTTAATAACAACCTTTTACATTTTAATATAGCAACATTTTACACTTTAATAACAACCATGCTTTCACATGTGTAGACATGTGGTGCGCTCACAGTAAAAGCAGTCGCTAACTACCCACCATGATTATCATGGCCTGTACCACGTGTACTAGGGATAAGCAAAAAAATAAAAATAAAAAAAATAACAACCATAAAATTTTAATCGATATATATATTTTTTAATATTTTAACAATCATACTATACATATATTTTTAAAGTTTTTATAGAAATATTTATATTTTTATAATTGAATTTTGTCTATTTTAAACATTTTAAAATCGGTTTTAATCAAGCATTAGAAATAAAGCATTTGAAATTTTCTCAAGTAAAATTGATCATTATTTAATATGGCGTTAAAAATTTCCTAATACTCCCACTACAAGATGCTTACCAGCTTAACCTTTAGCTATTTTTATTACTGTTTTCTTTTGAATATATTTTTATAGGTTCAAAATGTATCAGGTAAGTTAGTACTTCCACCTACGTGTTACTATACACATTCAGGAATAAGAACTAATATTACCATTCGAAAAAAACTAATAAATATATTTAATTTTATGTGTGTGAATTATATTATATTAAATAGAACAGTAGCTCGTCACACATGCGACAGAGAAATATCTACACCAAAATGATTAAAACAAAAGTTATGAAAATAGATAAAGCTCTTAAGCTGGGAAGTGGCTTGAAGCGGGATTATATATAGGAAAATTTCAAAGCCAAATTAAATAGTAGCAACTGGAAAAAATCTCAAATGTTTTATTTTTAATGCTTGATTAAAACGGATATAAAAATGTCTATATAAAATAGACTAATTTCAATTAAAATAAATAGTATATTGATAAAAACAAAAAATTATTGTTGTATATATATTAATTTATTGTTACCACAGAGTTTGTGTAAGCTCACAGGTTAATAGGCGCTAACCGAGAGAAATAGGTTCCTTTGTTCAATATTAGTTTCCCTTTTATATTTTGTTCTCTCTCTTGTAAATCAATAAATATAATGTTTAATTAATAATATATTCTTGGAATCAGTTTCATTAAAAATTCTAAGCAAAGTCAACATATATCCCCAGTATAATTGCTAAAATATTTTTAAAATCGAAAATATCGATTAAAATTAAAATGTTGTTATTAAAGTTGAAAAAGTTGTTATTAGCGTGTAAAAATATTGTCTTATATAAAAGTGTAAAAAAAACTATATATGGAATTGATAATAATATAAAAAAGATAAATATTATTATGCACATATAAACACTTTCTAAATAAATGCTTTAAAAGATATAATTAGAGCGAATTCTAAAGATGATGCATTTAAAATTGTAAAATATGGTAAATATTTTAATGATAATCACAACTAAGTCTTTATGGAAGTTGATATTATAGATGGCGCAAATTAACAGTCTTAATCACTTTGAATATGTTTTTAAAAATTCATTGTTGAAAAGTTTGATGATTAAAATATTCAAAATTTTATATCATTTAAGACCATTTAATATTAAATAAAAACAAACGATAGCATTGCGTCTCTTTATACATGAAATTTATTATGCTAGCTTTCGGATCTTATCGATCCTTCCACAGGCCAAGCTGTAAGTTGAGAGAAAGAGTATATATAGTTGTACAATATTATTTATATACACCTAACGAAGATAGAAAATAAAATAAATATAAACACATTTCACGAGTTCACGTTATTTTATTTTCTATCTTCGTTAGGTGTATATAAATAATATTGTACAACTATATATACTCTTTCTCTCAACTTACAGCTTGGCCTGTGGAAGGATCGATAAGATCCGAAAGCTAGCATAATAAATTTCATGTATAAAGAGACGCAATGCTATCGTTTGTTTTTATTTAATAAATTTATAGCAATTCTTTTGACCATTTAATATATTGAATACCATTACGATTGTCTAATCTTGAAATTAAAAATTCATAGAATGCTAAAGACGTCTTTCAATCATCGTTTGTTTCCTACAAACGAGTATTTCTCGAAGCTTACTTAAATTAATCGTTTTAACCATTTTAAAATATCTGCAAGTTTAGTCTGCTTAAAATATATATGCGTTTAAAATATGTGAAATATTTAAAGAACACATATTTAGAGCTTTGTTACTTTCTTAGTAAAAGTTGCAAGAAATCGTTTGCTTTTAATTTCTCATTGATTACCTGAATTTTTTTAAGCTAAAAAAAAAAAAAAAAAAAAAACTTTTGATCTTTTATTTGTCCGTTAAAGATTATTTTCCTGTAAACAATAACAAATATTTAAATCATATTCGTAACATAACCACTAATAAATTAAAAATTACCTTTTTTTTACTATTATATACTAACAGTATTATCTAAATTGATATATAAAACAATCAAAACACTTTTCATTTTCCTATTACAATTTTTTTAACAAACAACGAGAAAATTGATTTAATATTTATATTACTCTATTAAAATAAAGAAGGCATATCGTGACCAGGAGCACATGCGTTTTTTTAGATGGCAGAGCACCATCTAGTTGAACAGAAATCAACTAAACATTGATTTAGTCAAACATTGATGTCCACTCTACCATCTAAAAAAGCATATATACTCCTGATCAGGATATGTCTTCTTTATTTATAATATTGTAGCATAAGCCGACTTCATGGAACAGGAAGCTCGTGCCAGCACCGGGTTGTTCCACGCGAGCTCGCGCTAGTGATTCTTTTCAAAACGCCGTCCAGATTGTAATTATCTTGTCGGAATCGTACCCGGCTTCTCCACCAAATGTAGTGATGAAATAATTAGCAAGTCGTATGGCAATTTAATAAGTGAGAGAAGTTTATATAAAGTTTATATTATTTATTATTTATTTAAGTAACCCAGGTTCCTGGAGCGTACAGAAGTCGCCAACTACCCGGGATGTCCTTCTGAACTAAGTCTTCTTGGATTTATATACAATGCCAGTGGAAGTCCAATTAATGAGGTATCGCCAGGCAGATTTCTTTCTTGGGAGATTTTCTAGGGATAAAGTTTATACATGTTGTTTATAAGAGAGCAAAGAAAGGAAACACTAGCGCGAGTTCGCATGGAACAACCCTGCGCTAGGATGAGCTTCCTGTTCCATGAAGTCGGCTTATGCTACAATATCAACACCTGACCTTTTTATTATTTTCTATTATTTTTTCACATATTACTCTATAATGGCTAGATAGAATGTGAATTCTATCAGCTATATGATTCATCTACAAGAAAAATTCGATGTTGTTTTGAAAACAACAAAAATAAATGCCGTAGATAATGTACGAAAGTCTTCTGTTCACCTAAGACCGCCATTATTGGGCCAAGGATGGGACCATTGAACGAGCAGAACACGTTGGCAGTGCGGATTTGCACGTTGGGGCGGAATTGATGCAGACGATGGACGGCGCAACGAAGAACTACTGGCAGTCGATGTCTTTGAGGACTTTGGCACCGCAAGGATTAGCAGAACTGGAGCAGGAGAATGAGGAAGAATGAGAACGTTATGGTCACAGCACCACCTGAAACCAACACCATCAAAATATAAATCAAAAACTTTATTTATGAAAGAGTAAACAAAGATTTTAGAATAAAATAGATAGAAAATAGAATCCTTTTTCTCGGATGAGAACGTGATGGTCACAGCACTATCTGAAACCAACCCCATTAAATATAAACCAAAAACCTCATTTAAAGAAAGAGTAAACAAAGATTTTAGAATAAATAAATATAAAATCGTTATGGTCACAGCACCACCTGAAATCAACCATCAAAATAAATATCAAAAACTTTAATAAAGAAAAAGTAATATTCGAAACTATTAAAGACACGTATGATTCTTTTGAAAATTAAACAATTTCTACTGTCTTTACTGCAATGGAAAAATTAATGGAAGGGCCTGGCTCATTAATTTTTCCATTGCAGTAAGTGTTGTTAATTTTCGATTGAAGAGTTGGAGAATTTCGATATAAAATATATTTATTGGCTTATATACTTAGCACAACATTATAAAAGTAAGAAATTATTAAATGCAAAAGATTATATATCTAAATACAAAAAGTTATTTAAAAATTAAATATCATCCTTTGTTCTACATGTCAAAATATTCTTTTTTGTTCTTCATGATTTTTATTGATGTTACTTTTTTCACAGACATTATACCTTCAGTAAGGACAGTAGATATTGTTTAATTTTAAAATAATCATACGCGTCTATAATAGTTTCGAATTTTCATAACAGATGGCGCGCTGATGCATCATAAAGAAAGAGTAAATAGAGATTTTTAGATGTATAAAGTGGATATGGATCATTTTTAATCTTAAGTTAATTATTCAAAGTAAATTCGTTCTATATAATAAAGAAGGAGTTCTGGGGATAAAATTAATTTGAAGTCTCGAGATATCATCATTCAACCAGCACTATCATCCACCACGCACAATTATTTTCAAAATTTTGTTTTTCAAAAAGAAATAATGTAATATATTTTTCTCTCAATATATAATAAGTATTTAAAATATGTATATAATAATGTGTATAGAAAATAGTATTTATTATTAAGTTATTAACGTGATAATCCTATTGAAGAACTGACAAGTCTGAAAGCTTGAAAATAAAAAGTTGCACAAGAAACTTAATTCTGGAAGCTTCATTTATTTTATAAAAAAATTATTAGGGCAGCTTGCGCCCGAAACCTCGAATTAATTTTTCAAATAAAGAAACATATCCTTTTTGAATCTATTCGTTATTATAAAAAAATTTATGTGCTCATCATATTGTATCCAAAATGAAATAACTTAATAATTTGAAAGTTATTTCATATTTTTGAATGAGATTTTCTTTCTGCAGACAGGATTTGGGTCCTTTTAAAGAATCCAATCAAATTTGACAAAGGTTATTATGGACCTGTAACTGGCCAAATTTTGTTCCAAAATTTCAAAATCCAAAATATTCAAAATTAAATGACTCAATAACTTAAAAGTTATTTCATATTTTTGAATGGGATTTTCTTTCCGCAAATAGAATTTGAGTCCTTTTAAATAAACTATAAAATTTGGCACAGGTTGTTATGGAAACGTAACTACCCAAATTTGTTCCAAAATTTCAACCCCCAAAATACATAATTCACTTTGTGACTTAGGAAAAGCATCTCTAATAGGCAGTAAAAACTTCGAGCAACCAATCATTACCGCTATTTTTATATTCCATAATTTATAAAACCATATTATAGATAAAAGGTAAGTTTATTAAGTCATATGTTTTAAACCGTTAGTTTTCTTTTTTTATTCTCCTTGGATAGCTTTCTAGCCAAGATGTCCTTTATCGGGTCTTAAAACAGAGTAAACACCATTGGATTTATATTGTTTTCAGGCTAGTTGAAAGGTTTCTTGGCCTGAAATCTAGATAGGCAGAGATTTTCTAATAAAGAAAATCTCTCTGTCATTAAAACGAGTAATCATTAAAATAAGATTTTTCTAAATATTTATCCACAGAACAAGTATCACAGGGGCTATGATAATCTTCTCTGTATCCTTATTGAAGTAGTTTTACCGCCGAACTGGTATCACAGGGTCGATGGTAATCTTCTCTGTATCGTTCCTATTGTAGTAGTTGTACCGCCGAACTGGTATCACAGGGTCGATGGTAATCTTCTCTGTATCGTTCCTATTGTAGTAGTTGTACCGCCGAACTGGTATCACAGGGGCTATGCTAATCTTCTCTGTATCCTTCCTATTGTTGTAGTTATACCCCCGAACAAGTATCACAGGGGCTATGCTAATCTTCTCTGTATCCTTCCTATTGTTGTAGTTATACCATCAAATTGTATCATAGGGTCCATGCTAATCTTCTATATCAGACATGATAAGCCACGTTTGGAATATAAAAAGAGAGATAAAGAGGAACGTGGTAAGTTTCTTTATTAAGCGGTATACGAGCTTTCGGACGTCAGCCGTCCTTCATCAGGTATTGACATGAATGAGAAGGAGATGCTATATTTATAAGCGACAGTTTAGCATAAAAAATATTAAACAAGAAATAAAAGATTAAAAAGATTTGAGATTTGCATGCCAGTAATAAAAATATTTAAAAGTGTACAATATATAGAATTTAAGAAAATCTGCATACCTAGGATGAAGGGAAAAAGGCGGAAAACTAGAGGCGAAGACAAAAGCTAGAATAAAAATAAAAATAAGAATATAAACGAGAATATAAAAAACAGCGGAATAAAAATAAAGTTAAAAGTTACGAAGGAGATGTATCTGTTGGTATAGAATAAAAAGCAGAATATTGGGGCGGGAGGTCAATCTTTCTGTTGAGGCTAGGTGTAGTATTGGAGACAAGGGCTTCGAGAACTAAGCGTTGGTATTTATTTGCTATATCGCTATAAACGGGGGTTGTATTGTCGAGATTGAAGGAATGTCCGGACTCGGCGATATGTTGGTATATGAGCGATTTTTTGTCTTTCGAGCGGATGTTGCTGGCGTGTTCACTGGCTCTGATGGCGATTGTTCGGCCTGTTTCTCCAATATAGCATAAATCGCAATCATTACAAGGAATTTTGTAAACGGCGTTAGAAAGGGATTGGGGGTTACGTTTGGCGGAGCTTTTTGTGATTGGATGTCGTAGGAAGGTGTAAAGGGAAGGTGTGCACTTGTAAAGAGTGCGAATGCCGAATTTACGTAAAAAGGAACCAATACCAGAATTCGTGGTGGAGTATGGGAGGACGCAGGTGCTTTTAAATAAAGGGGGTGTGGTTCTTTTTTGATTGGGTGTGAAAAAATGTCGGTCGATAAAACTGCGTGGATAGCCCGCGGACAAGAGATGCGAGTAGACCGTGCGCCTCTCGATATTTTTAAAGAAAGGGAGGGAACAGTGGGTGTAGATACGTTTGGAAAGAGTTCGGACGGTGGTGATCATATGGGAGACGGGGGCGTGGGATGAAAAATGTAGGTACGAGGGGGTAAAGCCGGGTTTGTGAAAGACCGTTGTGTGGAATTTATCGTCGGTGTTAATAATTAAAATGTCTAAAAATGGAATACAGTTAGAGCGGGACGGGTTGTGTGTAAAAAGTAGATCCGGATGG
This sequence comes from Cordylochernes scorpioides, assembly GCA_030710605.1. Classification (NCBI taxonomy): domain Eukaryota; kingdom Metazoa; phylum Arthropoda; class Arachnida; order Pseudoscorpiones; family Chernetidae; genus Cordylochernes; species Cordylochernes scorpioides. The sequence continues at coordinate 52,102,674 of CP092883.1, read as the reverse complement.
TAAGAGTTTAAAGCGGTGAGAATGGGTAAATGATCGGTATCTCGGTGTAGGCAGAAGATGTCGTCTACGTAACGTAACCAAGTAACGACCCCCAAATGATCTTTGGACACGAGCCATTGGTCCAGCCCTAGATGACACCAGATCATCTTTCTATAAAAATATCGCTTCTCAGACACAAAGTTTGCAGCGGGACGTTTCACAAGAGTGACATCCACGGTTCCAATTTATAATTGTAACAAATAGTATTTGAATAAAAACATTCAATCGGGTAAAACACGGGCGTTGCCCGGGTCATTCGTCTAGTCAACATATATAGTCACGACCGTCATGGGCCGGCTGGCCGGCCGGCCGGTTCTGTCACGGATGCGCGCGCATCATCATTATGATCATTATCATTATCTAATGATAATAATAATAATAATTATTATTATATTATTATTATTATCCCTATATATAGTCACGACCGTCATGGGCCGGTTCTGTCACGGATGCGCGCGCACAGGGAGGTCACGTGCTCGCCAGCAGCCAACGGGCGCGCGCCGCCGGCATTACGTCATAGATTATAAACACAAGGTAATAAGGCCAAATAAAAAAATAGTGTGTGATAAAGCACAATTTGGATTATCTACTTATATAATTGCCTTATTCTCTCTGTGTGAAGTTCACTGTGTGAAGTTCACGGATAGATTTTGGTCAGAATGGATAAATAAAAAAAGTGTCAAGGGATGGGAATCGAACCCACGACCTTCCGCTTACCGGGCAGATGCCATGACCACTAGGCTACCCTGGACATATTTTTCCGTTCACATTTTTATTTTTATATTTTCAAGACACACACAGTTTGGGGCGGGACGTTTCACAAGAGAGACATCCACGGCGCCAATTTATAATTGTAATGAATAACTTAATTAAAACATTTTTAAAATATATACGCACTCGGGTAAAACCCGGGCGTTGCCCGGGCCATTCGTCCCTATATATAGTCACGACCGTCTTGGGCCGGTTCTGTCACGGATGCGCGCGCATCATCATTATGATCATTATCATTATCTAATGATAATAATAATAATAATAATAATAATAATAATTATTATTATATTATTATTATTATCCATATATATAGTCACGACCGTCATGGGCCGGTTCTGTCACGGATGCGCGCGCACAGGGAGGTCACGTGCTCGCCGGCAGCCAACGGGCGCGCGCCGCCGGCATTACGTCATAGATTATTAACACAAGGTAATAAGGCCAAATAAAAAATAGTGTGTGATAAGGCACAATTTGGATTATCTATTTATATAATTGCCTTATTCTCTCTGTGTGAAGTTCACTGTGTGAAGTTCACGGATAGATTTTGGTCAGAATGGATAAAATAAAAAAGTGTAATGGGATGGGAATCGAACCCACGACCTTCCGCTTACCGGGCAGATGCCATGACCACTAGGCTACCCTGGACATATTTTTCCGTTCACATTTTTATTTTTATATTTTCAAGACACACACAGTTTGGGGCGGGACGTTTCACAAAAGAGACATCCACGGCGCCAATTTATAATTGTAACGAATAGTATTTTAATTAAAATATTTAAAAAATATATACGTACTCGGGTAAAACCCGGGCGTTGCCCGGGCCATTCGTCTAGTCAACATATATAGTCACGACCGTCTTTCCTCAATCAATTCCTCATGTCACGGATGCGTGCGCATCATCATTATGATCATTATCATTATCTAATGATAATAATAATAATTATTATTATTATATTATTATTATTATTTTATTATCTATATATATAAAATTGAATGTCTGTCTGTCTGTTTGTTTGTACTCTATAGATTCAAAAACCATACATCCAATCGCCGTGAAATTTTGGGATATTATTAGGTATATCACCGGGAAGGTTTTAGAAAAATAATTTCATGAATATCTTGAATATCCTTAGAGTTATTTGCAGATTTGTAGATTTAACTCGCAAGCAGCGCCCCCATTGTGACGATGATAACAAGTTTTCTTATCACTAAGTTTGTTATCTTAAATATTATTTATCAAAAGTAAGATTATCTCAGGATGACACGGCAATGTGACACGGGAAAAAATGTTCACTAGATAAAACTATGATTTTCTATATGATATAAAAAGCCAACAATGAAGAGTGAATGTAATATAAAAAGCCAACAATGAAGAATGAATGTAAGATAAAAAGCCAACAATGAAGAGTAAATATAATATAAAAAGCCAACAATGAAGAGTGAATGTAAGATAAAAAGCCAACAATGAAGAGTAAATGTAATATAAAAAGCCAACAATGAAGAATGAATGTAAGATAAAAAGCCAACAATGAAGAGTGAATGTAATATAAAAACCCAACAATGAAGAGTGAATGTAATATAAAAAGCCAACAATGAAGAATGAATGTAAGATAAAAAGCCAACAATGAAGAGTAAATATAATATAAAAAGCCAACAATGAAGAGTGAATGTAAGATAAAAAGCCAACAATGAAGAGTGAATGTAATATAAAAAGCCAACAATGAAGAATGAATGTAAGATAAAAAGCCAACAATGAAGAGTAAATCTCTATCTATCTATATATATAAAATTGAAATAATATTATCATGCATATAGAAAAAAATGATTATATGCCTCTTCTTTATGCCGGACCAAACTACTCATTTCATCGACATTTTTGAAAGTAAAACAGTGTAAACGGTATTAAATATGTATAATGGAACAATGGCTTAAAATATAATAGAAAGTGAGCTGAATGAAGACAAAAAAAAAAAATGTTAAGAATTCCCTATGAATTGAAATGAAGTGATTTTGGATATAAAATATAAAAAAAAAACTCGATTGATACACATTTAAAATGGTTAAAATGGCATTTATTAAGCCAAACAGTGTGAATAAGTAGATACAGTAGAGCTTCCATTGAGAGGATGCCTAAAATCGTAGCTTAAACCGTCTCTCCGAGAGGCAGTCTCTTATTAAAGGTCTATTAGAGATTCTTTAATATCAATTAGAACCTCCAATGAGAGATCACCTACAGGAGAAACAAGTTGAGTCATGTTTTTAGGTGGTCTTTCTTAAGAGACTCTATTTACATATATTAAAATCAACATTTTCTTACTGTTACGTTTAATTACTGCTAATCTATATATATAAAATTGAATGTCTGTCTGTCTGTACTCTATAGATTCAAAAACCATACATCCAATCGCCGTGAAATTTTGGAATATTATTAGGTATATCACCGGGAAGGTTTTTGAAAAATAATTTCATGAATATCTTGAATATCCTTAGAGTTATTTGCAGATTTGTAGATTTAACTCGCAAGCAGCGCCCCCATTGTGACGATGATAACAAGTTTTCTTATCACTAAGTTTGTTATCTTAAATATTATTTATCAAAAGTAAGATTATCTCAGGATGACACGGCAATTTATTTGCGACAAGAATAATGATACAATTCCAAGGCGAAGATACTATTCCTTTAACTTCCAATTACCGAGGGAACCAATCAATATTGATTTTATTCAACTTATCGAGTATTTCTCAAGGGACCGGGAAAAAATGTTCACTAGATAAAACTATGATTTTCTAATGTAGAAAATTAGGAAAGACAAAATTCAGGATGACAAGGCACACAGGGACCGGGAAAAAATGTTCACTTTATCGAGAGATTCAAATTTACGAGTTTCAAATTATCAAATATATCTTTTTTATTTTTTAATAAGTTTTTAGATAATTGTTTTAACAAATGTTCGCTAGACAAACCTTTACTCGGGTAAAACCCCGGGCGAAGCCGAGTACATTTTATAAGTTTAAAGAGAATTGTTTTAACAAATGTTCGTTAGACAAACATTCACTCGGGTAAAACCCGGGCGAAGCCGGGCGGGTCCGCTAGTTATTAATATACTAGCGGATGTGTACCCGGCTTCGCCCGGGTTTTATCCGAGTGAAAGTTTGCCTAACGAATATTATATATTATGAAGTATAATAAACAATGTTAAAGATTAGTTTCAATTATTAATCAAGATTGTGTGTGAATATGTGAGAAAGATGTAATATCGTTGTTGTTTTCTTGGCCGACTGTTTTACATATGGTGTTATCTTAAAATTGCTTGTTTTGAATATTTTTTTAGATTGAGTTGAATGAATTGCTGAATTTTTTTTTTGTATTTATATATAAATAAAATTAACTCCGTTGATTTTTTTTTGTATTTAATCGATAACAGCGAAGTTACGCATGTTAAAGTTAGGAAAAATATTTTGATGTTAAGCAAAACCTGCTCCATCTCGTTTTACATAAATGTTGAAAATTTGGTCGAAATTGATGCATTGTAACGAAAGTTTTTAGTGAACAACACTTATGAAATTTGCATTTTATTAATATAGATATATATATGTCATAATTTGTATATACCAAGATGTAACCCCACCACAATACATTGTATATGCAATGTATGATCCAAAAGGTTTTAATAAAGGTTAGGCTTAGCGAACTGGGAGAGAAGAGAAGAAACAACCATTACCAGAATTTCATTATCCAGGAAGCAAAGATTATTACCCAGGAACTAATAAAACTGAGTTCAAAGACCTTCTTCTTCCAGGAGCATGATAAAACATGACAAAGACAATGGAGTTAGCTACATCCAATCAGAGTCCAGCAGGACTAGCTAACATCCAATCAGAAGTCGCCACATAGACGATATCAACCAATGAGAGCAATAGAGAGTTAACGAGGTAAATCTCGGACGGAGTAAAATCAGTTGGGAGCTCGCCACCACCAGAAGCAGTACGCTTAACCCCTTCTCACCCAGGTAACTCTATCTTCAGCATTGTGAACAGTCAAATACGCCAATAGTCTAAAACCCTTCTCTCCCTTAATCGCTGGTCCTATTTCTCAAGTCCATCCTGTGTCCTTTCTCGTTATTTCCCCCTGTGAGAAAATCAACCATTTCAGCCCAAACAACTGCGCCAACAATCACCACCACGTCAACCACCTCAAGTAAGTCAACAGGGTCTTACGACAACCAATCCAAACAACCAATCATCCAAAACCAATCACAAAAGATTTTAAAATATTATAGCGAGTCGACAGAATCTAAAATGGAAGATGAGCAAAACCCGGAAGCGAAAAGTGAAGGCAGCGGGATCAGGGAGGAAAGCCCCGACGTCGGCGATTCAAGCCCCCTAGCGGGGATTTTGCTCCAGTTGGCCACCCTCCTCTCGCGAACCGGGTCAACACGCGAGCACGCGGAGACGGATCTACCACCCTTTGATGGGACCTACGGCGCCCGTCAATTCTTCCAGTCCTACGACCGGAAGATGGACGATGCCCACGTGGACCACCCCTAAAGTTGCTCCGGTTGCCGGGATACCTGACACGCCAACCCCTGGAACTCTTCAGGAAACTCAGGTTGGCCACCCAGAGCTACTTCCAGGAGAGGCAAACCCTCACGGATCTCTACCCAGAATCCAGCGAAGCATCCTTCACCAAATACTTCGCCATGAAGCTTGCTGGTCAGGCAGACCTGGAGAAGTATTACCGGGAGAAAACCGCCATGGGATTACAGCTGGGACTCCCACAGGAGGTGATCCTCGAGACGCTGACGGAGGGGTTGCCGCTCTCCGACCAGCGCCTGGTCCGCGTGGTACCTCCTGAGAGCCTGGGAGAGTGGTTCCGACTGGTGCAGCGGATCCACGGGCCCAGCGTACCAACTGCACGTCACCGCGAATAACGACCGCCCACCATGTCCGGCCCATACACCAGCACACCCAGAAGAACAGGTGCGTGGACTGCGCCTGCTCCGCCGTCGAACTGTAAGTTCTGCGGCGCCCATCACTGGCACAGCGAATGCCGATATAACAGACCGGCTCAACACGCGAGCGCACGGGCAGTGCAAACAGCCCCACCTCCACAGCACGCCCGGCGCCTCACACCTCCACAGCACGCCCAAGACGCCCCAGCCTTTCGCCAACCAGGTAGGAAGGCACCACTCCCTTTTCGTCAGTCAGCTGACGATGAAACTGTACCTAACGCCTGAACTTTCACCCCCTTTTCTCATTGACACAGGCGCAAGCTTGAACATAGTGCCCTATAACCTCTATAAAAATTTAAAAATTAACCTCCCTCAATTAAAACTTAAAAAACAGTCCACAGACCTACAGGCCATAAACGGTCTTGTACCGACCATAGGCAAAATAACCCTCCCCCTGACAATAGGTAAATTAACCAAAAAGGGAATTTCCATGTGGTGGAAGCACCTCTACCATTCTCTGTATGAATTCTCTGTATAAATACCCTCCGAAATTTTAAATTAACAATATATTTTAACCAAGGCACTATGTTCCCACTTGCCGCTCCATTGTCTACCACCAACTACCACTTTAATCACGTACCCAATGAATGCACGTATTGGGAATGCCAAGCGGTTTTACAAAGGACTCACAATGCACACAAACCTTCCGCACATGGCACCCAATGCGCGCATCCATTGGTCCAAAACCAATTGCCAACATGCCAATCTAGTCACGTGCACGCCCCAACACAATTTTTTCACTAAGGCCAATTGTCCTTATTATATGCCCTCAATGCACAACGGCCCCAACTCACAACAACAATGCACAAAACATGTCCATCCAACAGGACAACTCTCACACAAAGCACACACGTGACCACACGTCATCACACAACAGTCACACGCGCAAACACCGCAACAAGCGCGACACTCGCACCAAAAGGCGACAACAACACCACGCAGACACATGCACAACCACTGCCAGTACAACCGCACCATGTACACGAACCATAGAAACAATTCACGCCATCCAACAAACCACACAATCGCAAAACATTGCGATCTTTCTTAAGCGCTGTGAACGCTTATAAAAAGTTCATTCCGGACTACGCCCGCTTGCGGACGCCACTTGTCAACCTTCTAAAAAGGGATGTCATGTGGGTCTGGGATGGCAAATGCCTGAAAGCGTTCACTAGCCTGAAAGAAAGCCTCACAACACACCCCACTTTACACCTTTACCAGGAAGGTCTGCCATGCCAAGTGTACTGTAACGCCTCAACACTCGGCATCGCAGGCGTCTTCAAACAGGTCCACCCTAATGGGAAAACCTACCCAGTCCAGTATTTCAGCCGCTCCCTGCATTCACACGAACGGAACTACTCCAGCTCTGAACTAGAATGCCTAGCAATCGTTGAGAGTGTGGATAAATTCCGCGTCAGTTTGATGGACAGAAAATTTACCATATTTTCTGACCATCACGCATTGCAGTGGCTGAAAACGATCAAAAACCCGTCAGGCAGATTGTTTCGATGGAGATTAAGGCTATCGAGATACGAATATGAGGTTCGTTACATAAACGGAGTACAACAATAGGAAACGGACGTCATAACTCGTAACCCGTTCTGTGGTTTCTTAGACGCCTTCCTCATTAAGAACCATCAGCCTTCCCCATCGGGAAATTCTAGCTTGACCATTGATCACAATGGACTTCATACCATTTCCCGCAAAGGTGTAACCAAAATCATAATCCCCAAAGCACTCACCAACAAACTGCTACAATCAGTACACACACAATACAACCATCCAGACATCTCAAAGATGACGAGACTCATCTCCGCTCAATATTATTGGCAGAACATGTCACAAGACATTGCACAAAAGGTCAAAACCTGTCCAATCTGCCAGCTGACAAAACATATCGATAGATCCAACTGACCTCCCCAAAGAGACATTGATACAATCCACATAAACAAACTAAACCCGTACACAAAAAACCCCACACACAACACCAACAATAACAAAATTGCACCATCTACGACAGAGGAACGATTACACGTTTCCACTTAAAACCCCTACACCCGACATTTTTTCAACAGAACCATTGACAACCAAACCGGCGAACAGCGAACCTGTCATTCATTTAGATCCTACCATTTTCACCAAAACCCGATTTACACAACTCACCCATAATAACAAAGAACGCGACATCGCCCGTCCACAAATACATCCAATTCCAAGTCCGCCACAACTAAACGAAACCTAAAGCCATCAACTCCGGGAGAAAACATGGGAGAAAATGTGCAGATATCCCATATTTCACTTAATATTTTTTATCTGTCTTCTGATTATGCCCTATAAACTCGCTCCATTTATAATAATAACCTACCTTGGACTATATACCCAACACAGACTCAAAGGCTTTACCAGTTGCAGGAAAACATCTTCCATATAGGCAGTACAATTTTTGAATTTCTGACTCTTATATGGGAGAAAATGGAAGAAAACTTTCAGCAGATCAGGGGTTCAGAACCAACCTAAATAAAGAACGTCCCGCGGGCGCTGAGACCATCCGGATCAATTAGGAGGCAGGAAGATTCAATTACATTAGGGGAGGGAAAGACAAATTTAGAATGTCCCCTAGATTCTCGCCGGTCCCCCAATTTCCGGTGCTTAAAATGGGGGACGTCTCCAGTTCGATCGAGGTCAACTTGTTCTCCACGCGTTACACAAATACGTCCGCCATTTTAACAGTCACCAAATTGGATCCATTTCGACACGAGCTCACATCCCGATTCTTACAGAAACACACTTAATTATATTAATATCATTATATTAATATCATCTTAATAAACAAATTTAATTCTCAAAACACATTCACAACGAGCTTACATATCGATTCTTACAAAAACATATTTAATGATATTAATATCATCATATTAATATTATATTAATAAACAAATTTAATTCTAAAAAAAAAAAACAATCCAAATGAATTGCCGACCAAATTCGATTCTTTTACTAACATTTTTAAACAATATTACATGTCACCCACATAAAACAAGCATACAACACTCACGACCAATACGCAACATTTACAAATACGCAACGTTCGCAAATACGAACAAAAGCACGCACATTACCACTTAAAGGATAGGATAAGAAAAAAAAAGGTAGCAAAGCTTTCGAGCTTACGTTTCTTCGAAAAGAAGAAATAACCACTTTAGAAGGGTCGAGGACTTTCCTCGAACCCTGTATTCAAAGATCCGATTCCGGTTACGACCTCCCGATAACGAAGTGGATATCGGGCGAGCATATCTTAAGTGCCCTAGGGAACTGCATAAAAATCCCTAGAAACGCATTAAGACTCGGGACAAATTAACATTATACACTCGGCCTTGAGATCTTGAAGACAATACAACCACAAAAACACACCATACACACTTAAGGTTAACTAGATTCCGGTGTCTCCTGTACACAATCTAAACGCACTGTTGGGAAGAATCATGTTTTCGCCCATGAGTCGCACAGGAAAGACAAAAAATCTACGAGGCAATAAAAGAGCTGTTTGCGCCGCGTGACCTAGATACATTGGCATGTAACTTTTATCATTAGAGATCCTGCGAATCTCTCTACGTACATTATGTTTCCTTATCCCATTCATTTACTTTTTTTTTTTAAATTTTTGAAATCAAAATTCTTAATCAAATTTATCATTTATCTTAATCAAATATTTACCATTTATCTTAATCAAATATTTACCATTTATCTTAATCAAATATTTACCATTTATATAACAACTTTTTTTTATTGTGTTTGTAAACCAATTACTTTCTCAACCACTAAACAAATTTTTCTCTACGAAAACTCACTGGTTTTCTTTTAATTTTAGATATTTTATTTTTATTTATAATTTTGATTTCCAAAAAGCCCTAACAGAAAAATTCCCTCGATTTTAGTTTTCCCCATCTCGAGTTGAATTGTGTAGGCACCTTTTTCTTTTTTTTTTTTCCACTCAACAATGCTACAAAGCGCATTCACTTTGATTTTCTCACAACTAATTTTATTTTTGATTTCTCAAAAGCCCCTAACAGAAAAATTCCCTCGATTTTGTTTTCCCCATCTCGAGCTGAATATTGTGTAGGCACCTTTTTCTTTTTTTTTTTCACTCAACAATGCTACAAAGCGCATTCACTTTGATTTCTCACAACTAAATTTTATTTTTGATTTCTCAAAAGCCCCAATAGAAAAATTCCCTCGATTTTAGTTTCCCCATCTCGAGTTGAATTGTGTAGGCACCTTTTTCCTTTTTTTTTTCACTCAACAATGCTACAAAGCTCATTCACTTTGATTTCTTACAACTAAATTTCATTTTTGATTTCCAAAAAGCCCTAACAGAAAAATTCCCTCGATTTTGTTTTCCCCATCTCGAGCTGAATATTGGGTAGGCATTTTTTTTCACTCAACAATGCCCCAAAGCGCATTCATTTTGATTTCTTATAATTAAATTATTTTGATTTCTCTTCCTTATATTCAACAAATATGTCACCAGCACCATTCTCTTTTATCTTTTATGTCACATACAATACTTGTATATAGCCTCCCAGTACACATAATTAATTTTCCCCACAAAATTATTTTTCCCTTACAGAATTCACTTCAGGCTACCCCTTTTTGAATTCTTCACATGCAGGGGGCGCAATCTGTCATAATTTGTATATACCAAGATGTAGATGTAACCCCACCACAATATTTGCAATGTATGATCCAAAAGGTTTTAATAAAGGTTAGGCTTAGCGAACTGGGAGAGAAGAGAAGAAACAACCATTACCAGAATTTCATTATCCAGGAAGCAAAGATTATTACCCAGGAACTAATAAAACTGAGTTCAAAGACCTTCTTCTTCCGGGAGCATGATAAAACATGACAAAGACAATGGAGTTAGCTACATCCAATCAGAGTCCAGAAGGACTAGCTAACATCCAATCAGAAGTCGCCACATAGACGATATCAACCAAAGAGAGCAATAGAGAGTTAACGAGGTAAATCTCGGACTGAGTAAAATCAGTTGGGTGCTCGACACCACAGCAAGCAGTACGCTTAAGCCCTTCTCGCTCAGGTGACCTATACGTTCAACATGTGAGTAGCCACTCCGTTAGTCAAAAGCCCTTCTCTCCCTTAATCGCTGGTCCTATTTCTCAAGTCGATCCTGTGTCCTTTCTCGTTATTTCCCCTGTGAGAAAACCTACCATTTCAGCCAAACGACTGCGCCAACAACCACCACCACGTCAACCACCTCAAGTAAGCCAACAGGGTCTTACGACAACCAATCCAAACAACCAATCATCCAAAACCAATCACAAAAATTTTAAAATATTATATCTATATATATATATAAAATTGAATGTCTGTCTGTCTGTACTCTATAGAATCAAAACCATACATCCAATCGCCGTGAAATTTTGGGGGTATTATTAGGTATATCCCTGGGAAGGTTTTTGAAAAATAATTTCCTGAATATCTTTAGAGTTATTTGCAGATTTAACTAAATGAAGATGATTATTTATCAAAAGTAAATGGTTTTGTTTACAAACAATATGTGTATTCAATATGGTGGTCAATAGTCAAATAATCGTTTTTTTAATTAAATAATAGAATTTTTTTTAATCATTAAAAAATAATTTAGTGTACACAAAATATTGATTTTTTTGAAAATTTATATTTTATTAGTAGTATAAAAAATTTAAATATATAATAATTTTTTTTGGAATTTTTAAGTAAACAAAAAATATTAGAAAAATATATCTATCTATATAAAATTGAATGTTTGTTTGTTTGTATTCTATAGATTCAAAAACCATACATCAAATCGCCGTGAAATTTTGGGATATTATTAGTTATATCACCGGAAAGGTTTTTGAAAAATAATTTCATGAATATCTTGAATATCCTTAGAGTTATTTGCAGATTTGTAGATTTAACTCGCAAGCAGCGCCCCCATTGTGACGATGATAACAAGTTTTCTTATCACTAAGAACTAAGATGATTTTCTATATGATATAAAAAGCCAACAATGAAGAGTGAATCTACTTATATATTTGCCTTATTCTGTCTGTTTGAAGCTCACGGATGGGATTTTTCATAACCATCGGTGGTTCAGTGGTAGAATGCTCGCCTGCCACGCGGGTGACCCGGGTTCGATTCCCGGCCGATGCATTTTTTTTTTTTTTTTTTACAATTTTTAAAACTCATTTATATATTATACAAGAATGACATCCACGGCGCCAATTTATAATTGTAACGAATAGTATTTGAATAAAAGCATTTAATCGGGTAAAACCCGGGCGTTGCCAGGGGTCATTCGTATATAATAATTGTATAAACGAATGCAAGACAAAATCACCGCGAATGTTTCTTTTTTTTAAGGCAATTTCTTTTTAAGGCAATTATCGTTATTTATCGTTAATTTTTGTTTCGATTTTATTGAAAAAAAAAAACGATATGGTGCCTTTAAAAATGATCTTTATTATTATGCAGTTTTCTATTTAGTCAATTTACCTAAGTTCATGTTGCAAATGTAATTATCTCTATCGATTTAGTAGGTGAAATGCAAAAAAAAAAAAAAAATCGACATGATGAAATCTTTATGAAAATTCACATTTTTATTTTTATATTTTCAAGACACACACAGTTTGGGGCGGGACGTTTCACAAGAGAGACATCCACGGCGCCAATTTATAATTGTAACGAATAGTATTTTAATTAAAACATTTTAAAAACACACAGTTTGGAACGGGACGTTTCACAAGAGTGACATCCATGGCGCCAATTTATAATTGTAACGAATAGTATTTGAATTAAAACGTTTTTAAAATATATACGCACTCGGGTAAAACCCGGGCGTTGCCCGGGCCATTCGTCTAGTGTAATATAAAAAGCCAACAATGAAGAATGAATGTAAGATAAAAAGCCAACAATGAAGAGAGAATGTAAGATAAAAAGCCAACAATGAAGAATGAATGTAAGATAAAAAGCCAACAATGAAGAGTGAATGTAAGATAAAAAGCCAACAATGAATAGTAAATGTAATATAAAAAGCCAACAATGAAGAATGAATGTAAGATAAAAAGCCAACAATGAAGAGTAAATATAATATAAAAAGCCAACAATGAAGAATGAATGTAAGATAAAAAGCCAACAATGAAGAGTAAATATAATATAAAAAGCCAAAAATGAAGAGTGAATGTAAGATAAAAAGCCAACAATGAAGAATGAATGTAAGATAAAAAGCCAACAATGAAGAGTGAATGTAATATAAAAAGCCAACAATGAAGAATGAATGTAAGATAAAAAGCCAACAATGAAGAATGAATGTAAGATTAAAAGCCAACAAAGAAGAGTAAATATAATATAAAAAGCCAACAATGAAGAGTGAATGTAAGATAAAAAGCCAACAATGAAGAGTAAATGTAATATAAAAAGCCAACAGAGTGAATGTAAGATAAAAAGGCAACAATGAAGAATGAATGTAAGATAAAAAGCCAACAATGAAGAGTGAATGTAATATAAAAAGCCAACAATGAAGAATGAATGTAAGATAAAAAGCCAACAATGAAGAGTGAATGTAAGATAAAAAGCCAACAATGAAGAGTAAATGTAATATAAAAATCCAACAATGAAGAATGAATGTAAGATAAAAAGCCAACAATGAAGAGTAAATATAATATAAAAAGCCAACATTGAAGAGTGAATGTAAGATAAAAAGCCAACAATGAAGAGTAAATGTAATATAAAAAGCCAACAGAGTGAATGTAAGATAAAAAGCCAACAATGAAGAGTGAATGTAATATAAAAAGCCAACAATGAAGAATGAATGTAAGTTAAAAAGCCAACAATGAAGAGTAAATCTCTATATCTCTATATATATATATATATAAGTCAATTTCTGTCTGTCTGTCTGTTTCGCGATAAACTCAAAAACTACTGAACCAATTGGTACCAAATTTTGCATGTCGCTTTTTATAAACCTGAGGAAAATTTTCGGCTGCATTTTGATTTGTATTTTTGGCTATTTCTTTTTTACATTTGAAGAACTTTTTTTTTTACGCGGACTAATCCGGAATGGAATGAATACCTAAATATGGCCATTTTTTTAAGCATCGGTGGTTCAGTGGTAGAATGCTCGCCTGCCACGCGGGCGGCCCGGGTTCGATTCCCGGCCGATGCATCTTTTTTTTTTACAATTTTTAAAACTCATTTATATATTATACAAGAATGACATCCACGGCGCCAATTTATAATTGTAACGAATAGTATTTGAATAAAAGCATTTAATCGGGTAAAACCCGGGCGTTGCCCGGGTCATTCGTATATAATAATTGTATAAACGAATGCAAGACAAAATCACCGCGAATGTTTCTTTTTTTTAAGGCAATTTCTTTTTAAGGCAATTATCGTTATTTATCGTTAATTTTTGTTTCGATTTTATTGAAAAAAAAAACGATATGGTGCCTTTAAAAAATGATCTTTATTACTATGCAGTTTTCTATTTAGTCAATTTACCTAAGTTCATGTTGCAAATGTAATTATCTCTATCGATTTAGTAGGTGAAATGCAAAAAAAAAAAAAATCGACATGATGAAATCTTTATGAAAATTCACATTTTTATTTTTATATTTTCAAGACACACACAGTTTGGGGCGGGACGTTTCACAAGAGAGACATCCACGGCGCCAATTTATAATTGTAACGAATAGTATTTTAATTAAAACATTTTAAAAACACACAGTTTGGAACGGGACGTTTCACAAGAGTGACATCCATGGCGCCAATTTATAATTGTAACGAATAGTATTTGAATTAAAACGTTTTTAAAATATATACGCACTCGGGTAAAACCCGGGCGTTGCCCGGGCCATTCGTCTAGTGTAATATAAAAAGCCAACAATGAAGAATGAATGTAAGATAAAAAGCCAACAATGAAGAGAGAATGTAAGATAAAAAGCCAACAATGAAGAATGAATGTAAGATAAAAAGCCAACAATGAAGAGTGAATGTAAGATAAAAAGCCAACAATGAATAGTAAATGTAATATAAAAAGCCAACAATGAAGAATGAATGTAAGATAAAAAGCCAACAATGAAGAGTAAATATAATATAAAAAGCCAACATGAAGAATGAATGTAAGATAAAAAGCCAACAATGAAGAGTAAATATAATATAAAAAGCCAAAAATGAAGAGTGAATGTAAGATAAAAAGCCAACAATGAAGAATGAATGTAAGATAAAAAGCCAACAATGAAGAGTGAATGTAATATAAAAAGCCAACAATGAAGAATGAATGTAAGATAAAAAGCCAACAATGAAGAATGAATGTAAGATAAAAAGCCAACAAAGAAGAGTAAATATAATATAAAAAGCCAACAATGAAGAGTGAATGTAAGATAAAAAGCCAACAATGAAGAGTAAATGTAATATAAAAAGCCAACAGAGTGAATGTAAGATAAAAAGCCAACAATGAAGAATGAATGTAAGATAAAAAGCCAACAATGAAGAGTGAATGTAATATAAAAAGCCAACAATGAAGAATGAATGTAAGATAAAAAGCCAACAATGAAGAGTGAATGTAAGATAAAAAGCCAACAATGAAGAGTAAATGTAATATAAAAATCCAACAATGAAGAATGAATGTAAGATAAAAAGCCAACAATGAAGAGTAAATATAATATAAAAAGCCAACATTGAAGAGTGAATGTAAGATAAAAAGCCAACAATGAAGAGTAAATGTAATATAAAAAGCCAACAGAGTGAATGTAAGATAAAAAGCCAACAATGAAGAGTGAATGTAATATAAAAAGCCAACAATGAAGAATGAATGTAAGTTAAAAAGCCAACAATGAAGAGTAAATCTCTATATCTCTATCTCTATTATATATATATATATATTGAAAATGGCATATCCTGACCAGGAGCACAAGTGCTTTACAGAAGGCAGAGCGCCATCTGGTGGAACAGAAATCAACTAATCATTGATTTAGCCTGTTCCCTGATATTTGGCCAACCCAATTTCTTGATAAATCAAGAAAAGCCATCCACGAACGCGTTTCGCGCTTTTGGCGCTCGTCAGCGTGGAGTAGGCTGAACCACTGCGACCAAAAAATAATTTTTGGTCCCAATGGCTTCCCGAAAAACCAAGAAATGGGTATTTTAGGCCAAACTTGCGTAAATACGCTTAGCACATGAAAAAAGGAAAGAAAAAAATAAAGATAAAAAGATCAGGTGTTGAAATCAATATTGAAAATGGCATATCCTGACCAGGAGCACAAGTGCTTTACAGAAGGCAGAGCGCCATCTGGTGGAACAGAAATCAACTAATCATTGATTTAGCCTGTTCCCTGATATTTGGCCAACCCAATTTCTTGATAAATCAAGAAAAGCCATCCACGAACGCGTTTCGCGCTTTTGGCGCTCGTCAGCGTGGAGTAGGCTGAACCACTGCGACCAAAAAATAATTTTTGGTCCCAATGGCTTCCCGAAAAACCAAGAAATGGGTATTTTAGGCCAAACTTGCGTAAATACGCTTAGCACATGAAAAAAGGAAAGAAAAAAATAAAAGATAAAAAGATCAGGTGTTGAAATCAATATTGAAAATGGCATATCCTGACCAGGAGCACAAGTGCTTTACAGAAGGCAGAGCGCCATCTGGTGGAACAGAAATCAACTAATCATTGATTTAGCCTGTTCCCTGATATTTGGCCAACCCAATTTCTTGATAAATCAAGAAAAGCCATCCACGAACGCGTTTCGCGCTTTTGGCGCTCGTCAGCGTGGAGTAGGCTGAACCACTGCGACCAAAAAATAATTTTTGGTCCCAATGGCTTCCCGAAAAAACCAAGAAATGGGTATTTTAGGCCAAACTTGCGTAAATACGCTTAGCACATGAAAAAAGGAAAGAAAAAAATAAAAGATAAAAAGATCAGGTGTTGAAATCAATATTGAAAATGGCATATCCTGACCAGGAGCACAAGTGCTTTACAGAAGGCAGAGCGCCATCTGGTGAACAGAAATCAACTAATCATTGATTTAGCCTGTTCCCTGATATTTGGCCAACCCAATTTCTTGATAAATCAAGAAAAGCCATCCACGAACGCGTTTCGCGCTTTTGGCGCTCGTCAGCGTGGAGTAGGCTGAACCACTGCGACCAAAAAATAATTTTTGGTCCCAATGGCTTCCCGAAAAACCAAGAAATGGGTATTTTAGGCCAAACTTGCGTAAATACGCTTAGCACATGAAAAAAGGAAAGAAAAAAATAAAAGATAAAAAGATCAGGTGTTGAAATCAATATTGAAAATGGCATATCCTGACCAGGAGCACAAGTGCTTTACAGAAGGCAGAGCGCCATCTGGTGGAACAGAAATCAACTAATCATTGATTTAGCCTGTTCCCTGATATTTGGCCAACCCAATTTCTTGATAAATCAAGAAAAGCCATCCACGAACGCGTTTCGCGCTTTTGGCGCTCGTCAGCGTGGAGTAGGCTGAACCACTGCGACCAAAAAATAATTTTTGGTCCCAATGGCTTCCCGAAAAACCAAGAAATGGGTATTTTAGGCCAAACTTGCGTAAATACGCTTAGCACATGAAAAAAGGAAAGAAAAAAATAAAAGATAAAAAGATCAGGTGTTGAAATCAATATTGAAAATGGCATATCCTGACCAGGAGCACAAGTGCTTTACAGAAGGCAGAGCGCCATCTGGTGGAACAGAAATCAACTAATCATTGATTTAGCCTGTTCCCTGATATTTGGCCAACCCAATTTCTTGATAAATCAAGAAAAGCCATCCACGAACGCGTTTCGCGCTTTTGGCGCTCGTCAGCGTGGAGTAGGCTGAACCACTGCGACCAAAAAATAATTTTTGGTCCCAATGGCTTCCCGAAAAACCAAGAAATGGGTATTTTAGGCCAAACTTGCGTAAATACGCTTAGCACATGAAAAAAGGAAAGAAAAAAATAAAAGATAAAAAGATCAGGTGTTGAAATCAATATTGAAAATGGCATATCCTGACCAGGAGCACAAGTGCTTTACAGAAGGCAGAGCGCCATCTGGTGGAACAGAAATCAACTAATCATTGATTTAGCCTGTTCCCTGATATTTGGCCAACCCAATTTCTTGATAAATCAAGAAAAGCCATCCACGAACGCGTTTCGCGCTTTTGGCGCTCGTCAGCGTGGAGTAGGCTGAACCACTGCGACCAAAAAATAATTTTTGGTCCCAATGGCTTCCCGAAAAACCAAGAAATGGGTATTTTAGGCCAAACTTGCGTAAATACGCTTAGCACATGAAAAAAGGAAAGAAAAAAATAAAAGATAAAAAGATCAGGTGTTGAAATCAATATTGAAAATGGCATATCCTGACCAGGAGCACAAGTGCTTTACAGAAGGCAGAGCGCCATCTGGTGGAACAGAAATCAACTAATCATTGATTTAGCCTGTTCCCTGATATTTGGCCAACCCAATTTCTTGATAAATCAAGAAAAGCCATCCACGAACGCGTTTCGCGCTTTTGGCGCTCGTCAGCGTGGAGTAGGCTGAACCACTGCGAGCAAAAAATAATTTTTGGTCCCAATGGCTTCCCGAAAAACCAAGAAATGGGTATTTTAGGCCAAACTTGCGTAAATACGCTTAGCACATGAAAAAAGGAAAGAAAAAAATAAAAGATAAAAAGATCAGGTGTTGAAATCAATATTGAAAATGGCATATCCTGACCAGGAGCACAAGTGCTTTACAGAAGGCAGAGCGCCATCTGGTGGAACAGAAATCAACTAATCATTGATTTAGCCTGTTCCCTGATATTTGGCCAACCCAATTTCTTGATAAATCAAGAAAAGCCATCCACGAACGCGTTTCGCGCTTTTGGCGCTCGTCAGCGTGGAGTAGGCTGAACCACTGCGACCAAAAAATAATTTTTGGTCCCAATGGCTTCCCGAAAAACCAAGAAATGGGTATTTTAGGCCAAACTTGCGTAAATACGCTTAGCACATGAAAAAAGGAAAGAAAAAAATAAAAGATAAAAAGATCAGGTGTTGAAATCAATATTGAAAATGGCATATCCTGACCAGGAGCACAAGTGCTTTACAGAAGGCAGAGCGCCATCTGGTGGAACAGAAATCAACTAATCATTGATTTAGCCTGTTCCCTGATATTTGGCCAACCCAATTTCTTGATAAATCAAGAAAAGCCATCCACGAACGCGTTTCGCGCTTTTGGCGCTCGTCAGCGTGGAGTAGGCTGAACCACTGCGACCAAAAAATAATTTTTGGTCCCAATGGCTTCCCGAAAAACCAAGAAATGGGTATTTTAGGCCAAACTTGCGTAAATACGCTTAGCACATGAAAAAAGGAAAGAAAAAAATAAAAGATAAAAAGATCAGGTGTTGAAATCAATATTGAAAATGGCATATCCTGACCAGGAGCACAAGTGCTTTACAGAAGGCAGAGCGCCATCTGGTGGAACAGAAATCAACTAATCATTGATTTAGCCTGTTCCCTGATATTTGGCCAACCCAATTTCTTGATAAATCAAGAAAAGCCATCCACGAACGCGTTTCGCGCTTTTGGCGCTCGTCAGCGTGGAGTAGGCTGAACCACTGCGACCAAAAAATAATTTTTGGTCCCAATGGCTTCCCGAAAAAACCAAGAAATGGGTATTTTAGGCCAAACTTGCGTAAATACGCTTAGCACATGAAAAAAGGAAAGAAAAAAATAAAAGATAAAAAGATCAGGTGTTGAAATCAATATTGAAAATGGCATATCCTGACCAGGAGCACAAGTGCTTTACAGAAGGCAGAGCGCCATCTGGTGGAACAGAAATCAACTAATCATTGATTTAGCCTGTTCCCTGATATTTGGCCAACCCAATTTCTTGATAAATCAAGAAAAGCCATCCACGAACGCGTTTCGCGCTTTTGGCGCTCGTCAGCGTGGAGTAGGCTGAACCACTGCGACCAAAAAATAATTTTTGGTCCCAATGGCTTCCCGAAAAACCAAGAAATGGGTATTTTAGGCCAAACTTGCGTAAATACGCTTAGCACATGAAAAAAGGAAAGAAAAAAATAAAAGATAAAAAGATCAGGTGTTGAAATCAATATTGAAAATGGCATATCCTGACCAGGAGCACAAGTGCTTTACAGAAGGCAGAGCGCCATCTGGTGGAACAGAAATCAACTAATCATTGATTTAGCCTGTTCCCTGATATTTGGCCAACCCAATTTCTTGATAAATCAAGAAAAGCCATCCACGAACGCGTTTCGCGCTTTTGGCGCTCGTCAGCGTGGAGTAGGCTGAACCACTGCGACCAAAAAATAATTTTTGGTCCCAATGGCTTCCCGAAAAACCAAGAAATGGGTATTTTAGGCCAAACTTGCGTAAATACGCTTAGCACATGAAAAAAGGAAAGAAAAAAATAAAAGATAAAAAGATCAGGTGTTGAAATCAATATTGAAAATGGCATATCCTGACCAGGAGCACAAGTGCTTTACAGAAGGCAGAGCGCCATCTGGTGGAACAGAAATCAACTAATCATTGATTTAGCCTGTTCCCTGATATTTGGCCAACCCAATTTCTTGATAAATCAAGAAAAGCCATCCACGAACGCGTTTCGCGCTTTTGGCGCTCGTCAGCGTGGAGTAGGCTGAACCACTGCGACCAAAAAATAATTTTTGGTCCCAATGGCTTCCCGAAAAAGGGACTCCACGCTGACGAGCGCCAAAAGCGCGAAACGCGTTCGTGGATGGCTTTTCTTGATTTATCAAGAAATTGGGTTGGCCAAATATCAGGGAACAGGCTAAATCAATGATTAGTTGATTTCTGTTCCACCAGATGGCGCTCTGCCTTCTGTAAAGCACTTGTGCTCCTGGTCAGGATATGCCATTTTCAATATTGATTTCAACACCTGATCTTTTTATCTTTTATTTTTTTCTTTCCTTTTTTCATGTGCTAAGCGTATTTACGCAAGTTTGGCCTAAAATACCCATTTCTTGGTTTTTCGGGAAGCCATTGGGACCAAAAATTATTTTTTGGTCGCAGTGGTTCAGCCTACTCCACGCTGACGAGCGCCAAAAGCGCGAAACGCGTTCGTGGATGGCTTTTCTTGATTTATCAAGAAATTGGGTTGGCCAAATATCAGGGAACAGGCTAAATCAATGATTAGTTGATTTCTGTTCCACCAGATGGCGCTCTGCCTTCTGTAAAGCACTTGTGCTCCTGGTCAGGATATGCCATTTTCAATATTGATTTCAACACCTGATCTTTTTATCTTTTATTTTTTTCTTTCCTTTTTTCATGTGCTAAGCGTATTTACGCAAGTTTGGCCTAAAATACCCATTTCTTGGTTTTTCGGGAAGCCATTGGGACCAAAAATTATTTTTTGGTCGCAGTGGTTCAGCCTACTCCACGCTGACGAGCGCCAAAAGCGCGAAACGCGTTCGTGGATGGCTTTTCTTGATTTATCAAGAAATTGGGTTGGCCAAATATCAGGGAACAGGCTAAATCAATGATTAGTTGATTTCTGTTCCACCAGATGGCGCTCTGCCTTCTGTAAAGCACTTGTGCTCCTGGTCAGGATATGCCATTTTCAATATTGATTTCAACACCTGATCTTTTTATCTTTTATTTTTTTCTTTCCTTTTTTCATGTGCTAAGCGTATTTACGCAAGTTTGGCCTAAAATACCCATTTCTTGGTTTTTCGGGAAGCCATTGGGACCAAAAATTATTTTTTGGTCGCAGTGGTTCAGCCTACTCCACGCTGACGAGCGCCAAAAGCGCGAAACGCGTTCGTGGATGGCTTTTCTTGATTTATCAAGAAATTGGGTTGGCCAAATATCAGGGAACAGGCTAAATCAATGATTAGTTGATTTCTGTTCCACCAGATGGCGCTCTGCCTTCTGTAAAGCACTTGTGCTCCTGGTCAGGATATGCCATTTTCAATATTGATTTCAACACCTGATCTTTTTATCTTTTATTTTTTTCTTTCCTTTTTTCATGTGCTAAGCGTATTTACGCAAGTTTGGCCTAAAATACCCATTTCTTGGTTTTTCGGGAAGCCATTGGGACCAAAAATTATTTTTTGGTCGCAGTGGTTCAGCCTACTCCACGCTGACGAGCGCCAAAAGCGCGAAACGCGTTCGTGGATGGCTTTTCTTGATTTATCAAGAAATTGGGTTGGCCAAATATCAGGGAACAGGCTAAATCAATGATTAGTTGATTTCTGTTCCACCAGATGGCGCTCTGCCTTCTGTAAAGCACTTGTGCTCCTGGTCAGGATATGCCATTTTCAATATTGATTTCAACACCTGATCTTTTTATCTTTTATTTTTTTCTTTCCTTTTTTCATGTGCTAAGCGTATTTACGCAAGTTTGGCCTAAAATACCCATTTCTTGGTTTTTCGGGAAGCCATTGGGACCAAAAATTATTTTTTGGTCGCAGTGGTTCAGCCTACTCCACGCTGACGAGCGCCAAAAGCGCGAAACGCGTTCGTGGATGGCTTTTCTTGATTTATCAAGAAATTGGGTTGGCCAAATATCAGGGAACAGGCTAAATCAATGATTAGTTGATTTCTGTTCCACCAGATGGCGCTCTGCCTTCTGTAAAGCACTTGTGCTCCTGGTCAGGATATGCCATTTTCAATATTGATTTCAACACCTGATCTTTTTATCTTTTATTTTTTTCTTTCCTTTTTTCATGTGCTAAGCGTATTTACGCAAGTTTGGCCTAAAATACCCATTTCTTGGTTTTTCGGGAAGCCATTGGGACCAAAAATTATTTTTTGGTCGCAGTGGTTCAGCCTACTCCACGCTGACGAGCGCCAAAAGCGCGAAAGGCGTTCGTGGATGGCTTTTCTTGATTTATCAAGAAATTGGGTTGGCCAAATATCAGGGAACAGGCTAAATCAATGATTAGTTGATTTCTGTTCCACCAGATGGCGCTCTGCCTTCTGTAAAGCACTTGTGCTCCTGGTCAGGATATGCCATTTTCAATATTGATTTCAACACCTGATCTTTTTATCTTTTATTTTTTTCTTTCCTTTTTTCATGTGCTAAGCGTATTTACGCAAGTTTGGCCTAAAATACCCATTTCTTGGTTTTTCGGGAAGCCATTGGGACCAAAAATTATTTTTTGGTCGCAGTGGTTCAGCCTACTCCACGCTGACGAGCGCCAAAAGCGCGAAACGCGTTCGTGGATGGCTTTTCTTGATTTATCAAGAAATTGGGTTGGCCAAATATCAGGGAACAGGCTAAATCAATGATTAGTTGATTTCTGTTCCACCAGATGGCGCTCTGCCTTCTGTAAAGCACTTGTGCTCCTGGTCAGGATATGCCATTTTCAATATTGATTTCAACACCTGATCTTTTTATCTTTTATTTTTTTCTTTCCTTTTTTCATGTGCTAAGCGTATTTACGCAAGTTTGGCCTAAAATACCCATTTCTTGGTTTTTCGGGAAGCCATTGGGACCAAAAATTATTTTTTGGTCGCAGTGGTTCAGCCTACTCCACGCTGACGAGCGCCAAAAGCGCGAAACGCGTTCGTGGATGGCTTTTCTTGATTTATCAAGAAATTGGGTTGGCCAAATATCAGGGAACAGGCTAAATCAATGATTAGTTGATTTCTGTTCCACCAGATGGCGCTCTGCCTTCTGTAAAGCACTTGTGCTCCTGGTCAGGATATGCCATTTTCAATATTGATTTCAACACCTGATCTTTTTATCTTTTATTTTTTTCTTTCCTTTTTTCATGTGCTAAGCGTATTTACGCAAGTTTGGCCTAAAATACCCATTTCTTGGTTTTTCGGGAAGCCATTGGGACCAAAAATTATTTTTTGGTCGCAGTGGTTCAGCCTACTCCACGCTGACGAGCGCCAAAAGCGCGAAACGCGTTCGTGGATGGCTTTTCTTGATTTATCAAGAAATTGGGTTGGCCAAATATCAGGGAACAGGCTAAATCAATGATTAGTTGATTTCTGTTCCACCAGATGGCGCTCTGCCTTCTGTAAAGCACTTGTGCTCCTGGTCAGGATATGCCATTTTCAATATTGATTTCAACACCTGATCTTTTTATCTTTTATTTTTTTCTTTCCTTTTTTCATGTGCTAAGCGTATTTACGCAAGTTTGGCCTAAAATACCCATTTCTTGGTTTTTCGGGAAGCCATTGGGACCAAAAATTATTTTTTGGTCGCAGTGGTTCAGCCTACTCCACGCTGACGAGCGCCAAAAGCGCGAAACGCGTTCGTGGATGGCTTTTCTTGATTTATCAAGAAATTGGGTTGGCCAAATATCAGGGAACAGGCTAAATCAATGATTAGTTGATTTCTGTTCCACCAGATGGCGCTCTGCCTTCTGTAAAGCACTTGTGCTCCTGGTCAGGATATGCCATTTTCAATATTGATTTCAACACCTGATCTTTTTATCTTTTATTTTTTTCTTTCCTTTTTTCATATATATATATATATAAAAGTCAATTTCTGTCTGTCTGTCTGTTTCGCGATAAACTCAAAAACTACTGAACCAATTGGTACCAAATTTTGCATGTCGCTTTTTATAAACCTGAGGAAAATTTTCGGCTGCATTTTGATTTGCATTTTTGGCTATTTCTTTTTTTCATTTGAAGAACTTTTTTTTTACGCGGACTAATCCGGAATGGAATGAATACCTAAATATAGCCATTTTTTTAAGCATCGGTGGTTCAGTGGTAGAATGCTCGCCTGCCACGCGGGCGGCCCGGGTTCGATTCCCGGCCGATGCATTTTTTTTTTTTACAATTTTTAAAACTCATTTATATTATCTTATATATATAAAATTGAATGTCTGTCTGTACTCTATAGATTAAAAACCATACATCCAATCGCCGTGAAATTTTGGGATATTATTAGGTATATCACCGGGAAGGTTTTTGAAAAATAATTTCATGAATATCTTGAATATCCTTAGAGTTATTTGCAGATTTGTAGATTTAACTCGCAAGCAGCGCCCCCATTGTGACGATGTTAACAAGTTTTCTTATCACTAAGAACTAAGATGATTTTCTATATGATATAAAAAGCCAACAATGAAGAGTGAATGTAATATAAAAAGCCAACAATGAAGAATGAATGTAAGATAAAAAGCCAACAATGAAGAGTGATGTAAGATAAAAAGCCAACAATGAAGAATGAATGTAAGATAAAAAGCCAACAATGAAGAGTGAATGTAAGATAAAAAGCCAACAATGAATAGTAAATGTAATATAAAAAGCCAACAATGAAGAATGAATGTAAGATAAAAAGCCAACAATGAAGAGTGAATGTAAGATAAAAAGCCAACAATGAAGAGTAAATGTAATATAAAAAGCCAACAATGAAGAATGAATGTAAGATAAAAAGCCAACAAAGAAGAGTAAATATAATATAAAAAGCCAACAATGAAGAGTGAATGTAAGATAAAAAGCCAACAATGAAGAGTAAATGTAATATAAAAAGCTAACAGAGTGAATGTAAGATAAAAAGCCAACAATGAAGAGTGAATTTAATATAAAAAGCCAACAATGAAGAATGAATGTAAGATAAAAAGCCAACAATGAAGAGTGAATGTAATATAAAAAGCCAACAATGAAGAATGAATGTAAGATAAAAAGCCAACAATGAAGAGTAAATGTAATATAAAAATCCAACAATGAAGAATGAATGTAAGATAAAAAGCCAACAATGAAGAGTAAATATAATATAAAAAGCCAAAAATGAAGAGTGAATGTAAGATAAAAAGCCAACAATGAAGAGTAAATGTAATATAAAAAGCCAACAATGAAGAATGAATGTAAGATAAAAAGCCAACAATGAATAGTAAATGTAATATGAAAAGCCAACAATGAAGAGTGAATGTAAGATAAAAAGCCAACAATGAAGAGTAAATGTAATATAAAAAGCCAACAATGAAGAATGAATGTAAGATAAAAAGCCAACAATGAAGAGTAAATATAATATAAAAAGCCAAAAATGAAGAGTGAATGTAAGATAAAAAGCCAACAATGAAGAATGAATGTAAGATAAAAAGCCAACAATGAAGAGTGAATGTAATATAAAAAGCCAACAATGAAGAATGAATGTAAGATAAAAAGCCAACAATGAAGAATGAATGTAAGATAAAAAGCCAACAAAGAAGAGTAAATATAATATAAAAAGCCAACAATGAAGAGTGAATGTAAGATAAAAAGCCAACAATGAAGAGTAAATGTAATATAAAAAGCCAACAGAGTGAATGTAAGATAAAAAGCCAACAATGAAGAATGAATGTAAGATAAAAAGCCAACAATGAAGAGTGAATGTAATATAAAAAGCCAACAATGAAGAATGAATGTAAGATAAAAAGCCAACAATGAAGAGTGAATGTAATATAAAAAGCCAACAATGAAGAGTGAATGTAAGATAAAAAGCCAACAATGAAGAGTAAATGTAATATAAAAATCCAACAATGAAGAATGAATGTAAGATAAAAAGCCAACAATGAAGAGTAAATATAATATAAAAAGCCAACATTGAAGAGTGAATGTAAGATAAAAAGCCAACAATGAAGAGTAAATGTAATATAAAAAGCCAACAGAGTGAATGTAAGATAAAAAGCCAACAATGAAGAGTGAATGTAATATAAAAAGCCAACAATGAAGAATGAATGTAAGTTAAAAAGCCAACAATGAATAGTAAATGTAATATGAAAAGCCAACAATGAAGAGTGAATGTAAGATAAAAAGCCAACAATGAAGAGTAAATGTAATATAAAAAGCCAACAGAGTGAATGTAAGATAAAAAGCCAACAATGAAGAGTGAATGTAATATAAAAAGCCAACAATGAAGAATGAATGTAAGATAAAAAGCCAACAATGAATAGTAAATGTAATATGAAAAGCCAACAATGAAGAATGAATGTAAGATAAAAAGCCAACAATGAAGAGTGAATGTAATATAAAAAGCCAACAATGAAGAATGAATGTAAGATAAAAAGCCAACAAAGAAGAGTAAATATAATATAAAAAGCCAACAATGAAGAGTGAATGTAATATAAAAAGCCAACAATGAAGAATGAATGTAAGATAAAAAGCCAACAATGAAGAGTAAATATAATATAAAAAGCCAACATTGAAGAGTGAATGTAAGATAAAAAGCCAACAATGAAGAGTAAATGTAATATAAAAAGCCAACAGAGTGAATGTAAGATAAAAAGCCAACAATGAAGAGTAAATGTAATATAAAAACCAACAGAGTGAATGTAAGATAAAAAGCCAACAATGAAGAGTAAATGTAATATAAAAATCCAACAATGAAGAATGAATGTAAGATAAAAAGCCAACAATGAAGAGTAAATATTATATAAAAAGCCAAAAATGAAGAGTGAATGTAAGATAAAAAGCCAACAATGAAGAGTAAATGTAATATAAAAAGCCAACAATGAAGAATGAATGTAAGATAAAAAGCCAACAATGAAGAGAGAATGTAAGATAAAAAGCCAACAATGAAGAGTAAATGTAATATAAAAAGCCAACAATGAAGAATGAATGTAAGATAAAAAGCCAACAAAGAAGAGTAAATATAATATAAAAAACCAACAATGAAGAGTGAATGTAAGATAAAAAGCCAACAATGAAGAGTAAATGTAATATAAAAAGCCAACAGAGTGAATGTAAGATAAAAAGCCAACAATGAAGAATGAATGTAAGATAAAAAGCCAACAATTGTGTTGTTATCCAAGACGAGGCAAGATTAACTAAGCATTAGTTTATTTCCTATTATAATATCCCTTATTATATACAAGTCAAAAGAGATCACTAGCAGAGTATTATTCCTTTTGGTTTCCAGAGCTCAACAATCTATGAGCCTAATACTCTGCACATCTCCTCCCTTAACTTTACAGGGACCTTCGAGGTATCTTGACTGCCCTTCCATCTTGTATGCACGGCTGGCATTGAAGGGAGGCTCTTCTCTGGATCCTGGTCTTGGTTGTCCCTCTGCATCCTTCCATCTCTTGTAGATGAGGCCGTTGGTGTAGGGCAATCCTCCTCGGTCTCTTGCTCCTGGTCATCCTTGCATCTCCTTGAGAGCCAGGTTGATGTCGAAGTGGGGGCCTCCTCATTTCTCTGCTCCTGGCGCTTTCCAGGGGCATCGTCCTATATGCTTGAAGAGTCAGATAGCAATCTTCTTCTTTCTTCTTGGACTTGGGCTTCTTAGATTTCTTCTTGGGAGGTTCTTCAGCTTCTACTTCCTCCTCCTCACTGTCCTCAGCTTGCTTCCTCTTCTGGGGAGTCTCTTCCTCCTCATTGTCAGAGGACTCCTCCTCATCTCCGGACTCTTGAGTTCCAGATTTGGGGCAGTCGTCCTTCTTATGGCCAAACTCCCCACAGGTGTAGCAAGCCTTCTTGGACTTGCGCTGGTTCTCCTCCTGTCCTCCATCTTCAGCCGTGTTGTTGGTACACTCATATTTACGGTGGCCAACTTCTCCGCAGTTGTAGCAGGTGTTGTTGCTGCCTCCATCACGGCTCTGTCCACGGCCACGTCCACCACCACGGGCAGGTTTGGTACATTCAAACTTGCGGTGGCCTTCTTCCCCGCAGTTGTAGCAGCCTCTGTTATCTCCACTTCCGAGTCTACCACGCTGTCCGCCGCGGCCTCCTGATGATACTTGCTGAATCATTCTCACAATGTTTAATTTTTCACTTGTCTCCCCAGAGAGAAGTGGCTGCTTTAGTTTATCAACAATGTATATTTTCGAGTTTAAGTGCTGGCCTTTATTTTGAAGTTTTACGTGGATCATTCCAACTGTTTCCAAGGGTATTCCATTTGGACCTTGTAATATTTTATCAGATTTTTCCAGTTTTATTCTTTGGAAACTTTGATAATAATATTGTAGGGGGAGCACGTTGACATCAGCACCGGTGTCAATTTTAAAATTAATTTGTCTATTATTTACCTTAATTGGTACTATACATTTCTTGGAATTATCCTCTACAGATCCCAAAAAAGCTATCTCTGATTTTATTTCATTTATGGCTTCTGATCTACATACTTTGGCATAATGGCCCTTTTTCTTGCATTTACTACAATACGAGTTCATAGCTGTACAATTTTTCCAATCATGATTATTTGAATTGCCACACCTGGTGCATCCATGTGATGACCCTCCCAACTGGTTTGACTTGAATTGTCTTATTTTTGGTTCGTGCCTTTTTGTTTCTTTTATGTGATTAGGCATTTTCTTTATTTGATCTACAGAATCTTGTTGGTAAAGGCAAGACTGCTGTTCTTTGACACTTTCTAATTGCTTTGCCATTAGTGTGGCTTTTACTAAGGTCAAGTCTGTATCAAGTTGCATTCTTTCAGATAATGCTCTATCCCTTACTCCAACAACTATCCTATCCCTAATCAACTCATCATGTAACATCCCAAAATTGCAGTGCTCAGCTAGGCTATGGAGTGCTGTGATAAATTCATTCACCTTTTCCCCTTCCTGCTGACATCTTTGATTAAATCTTGCCCTTTCATAAATTATATTACGTCTTGGAATAAAGTGACGTTCAAAGCATTCAATAACTTTATTATAATTTTCTAGTTGGTCACTTGCTATTTTACATGACAACAAAATGTCATCTGCATTATCACCCATGCAGTACACGAGCATATTAACTTGCTCATTTTCTGGGTTATTAATTAACCCGCTTGCCTGCCTAAAACGTTCAAATCTCCTAATCCATTTTGGCCAATCACCTGGATTTGAAAAATTAAAAGGTTCTGGGGCTACACAATTATAATTTTGGGACATTATAAAGATTTACTTATAATATAACTTACCAAAAAGTTTGCTTGATGTCGAGTTTCAAATTTTCTTCGAACAACGACTTTCTTTATGAATTCAGTTTACCGCTTCTAAGCTTGCTTGATGTCGAATTTCAAATTTTCTTCGAACAACGACCTTCTTTATGAATTCAGTTTACCGCTTCTAAGCTTGCTTGATGTCGAATTTCAAATTTTCTTCGAACAACGACCTTCTTTATGAATTCAGTTTACCGCTGCCACCATGTGTTGTTATCCAAGACGAGGCAAGATTAACTAAGCATTAGTTTATTTCCTATTATAATATCCCTTATTATATACAAGTCAAAAGAGATCACTAGCAGAGTATTATTCCTTTTGGTTTCCAGAGCTCAACAATCTATGAGCCTAATACTCTGCACAACAATGAAGAGTGAATGTAATATAAAAAGCCAACAATGAAGAATGAATGTAAGATAAAAAGCCAACAATGAAGAGTGAATGTAAGATAAAAAGCCAACAATGAAGAGTAAATGAAATATAAAAAGCCAACAGAGTGAATGTAAGATAAAAAGCCAACAATGAAGAGTGAATGTAATATAAAAAGCCAACAATGAAGAATGAATGTAAGTTAAAAAGCCAACAATGAAGAGTAAATCTCTATATCTCAATATCTCTATATCTCTATATATATATATATAAAAGTCAATTTCTGTCTGTCTGTCTCAAAAACTACTGAACCAATTGGTACCAAATTTTGCATGTCGCTTTTTATAAACCTGAGGAAAATTTTCGGCTGCATTTTGATTTGTATTTTTGGCTATTTCTTTTTTTCATTTGAAGAACTTTTTTTTACGCGGACTAATCCGGAATGGAATGAATACCTAAATATGGCCATTTTTTTAATCATCGGTGGTTCAGTGGTAGAATGCTCGCCTGCCACGCGGGCGGCCCGGGTTCGATTCCCGGCCGATGCATTTTTTTTTTACAATTTTTAAAACTCATTTATATTATCTTATATATATATAATTGAATGTCTGTCTGTCTGTACTCTATATATTAAAAACCATACATCCAATCGCCGTGAAATTTTGGGATATTATTAGGTATATCACCGGGAAGGTTTTTGAAAAATAATTTCATGAATATCATGAATATCCTTAGAGTTATTTGCAGATTTGTAGATTTAACTCGCAAGCAGCCCCCCCCCCCCCCCATTGTGACGATGTTAACAAGTTTTCTTATCACTAAGTTTGTTATCTTAAATATTATTTATCAAAAGTAAGATTATCTCAGGATGACACGGCAATTTATTTGCGACAAGAATAATGATACAATTCCAAGGCGAAGATACTATTCCTTTAACTTCCAATTACCGAGGGAACCAATTAATATTGATTTTATTCAACTTATCGAGTATTTCTCAAGGGACCGGGAAAAATGTTCACTAGATAAAACTATGATTTTCTAATGTAGAAAATTAGGAAAGACAAAATTCAGGATGACAAGGCACACAGGGACCGGGAAAAAAAGTTCACTTTATCGAGAGATTCAAATTTACGAGTTTCAAATTATCAAAATATATCTTTTTTTAATAAGTTTTTAGAGAATTGTTTTAAAAATGTTCGCTAGACAAACCTTTACTCGGGTAAAAC
Source organism: Cordylochernes scorpioides (assembly GCA_030710605.1). Taxonomy (NCBI): domain Eukaryota; kingdom Metazoa; phylum Arthropoda; class Arachnida; order Pseudoscorpiones; family Chernetidae; genus Cordylochernes; species Cordylochernes scorpioides. Next base: position 52,071,400 of record CP092883.1, on the reverse strand, counting down.
CCCGGGCGAAGCCGAGTACGTTTTATAAGCTTAAAGAAAATTGTTTTAACAAATGTTCGTTAGACAAACATTCACTCGGGTAAAACCCGGGCGAAGCCGGGCACATCCGCTAGTATATATATAAAATTGAATGTCTGTCTGTCTGTACTCTATAGATTCAGAACCCATACATCCAATCGCTGTGGAATTTTGGGATATTATTAGGTATATCCCCGGGAAAGTTTTTGAAAAATAATATCTTGAATATCTTTAATATCCTTAGAGTTATTTGCAGATTTGTAAATTTAACTCGCAAGCAGCGCCCTCATTGCGATGATAATAACTAGTTTTTTTATCTATGAGTTTATTATCTTAAAAATTATTTATCAAAAGTAAGATTTTCTACCTATTAATTGCGCACAAGTCAAAGTTAGTTTTATCATTTACTACAACATATATATTGGGAGAATAGATAAAATGATGATTTGGTAATGTAGAAAATTAGGAAAGACACAATTCAGGATGACACGGCAATTTATTTGAGACAAGAAAAATGATACAATTTCAAGGCAAGATACTATTCCTTTAACTTCCAATTACCGAGGGAACCAATTAATATTGATTTTATTCAACTTATCGAGTATTTTTCAAGGGACCGGGAAAAAATGTTCACTAGATAAAACGATGATTTTGTAATGTAGAAAATTAGGAAAGACAAAATTCAGGATGACACGGCACACAGGGACCGGGAAAAAATGTTCACTTTATCGAGAGATTCTAATTTACGAGTTTCAAATTACCAAAATATATCTATTATTTTTTAAATAAGTTTATAGAGAATTGTTTCAACAAATGTTCGTTAGACAAACCTTTACTCGGGTAAAACCCGGGCGAAGCCGGGTACATCCGCTAGTATATATATAAATGAATGTATGTGTGTGTGTCTGTCCTTTATGCCTGACCAAACCACTCATTGGAACGCCATGAAACTTTGGGAAGTTATTTCGTATAGTACTGGGAAGGGTTCTAGCAAATAAATTTTTTTAAATAACTTTTCGTCTAAAAATAAACAAGATAAATATTCTAATTTATCTGTTATAATTCAACAATCGGTTCTAAATATTATCATGATTACGATGATTTTGTAATGTAGAAAATTAGGAAAGAAAATTCAGGATGACACAGCAATTTATTTGAGACAAGAATAATGATACAATTCCAAGGCAAGATACTATTCCTTCAACTTCCAATTACCGAGGGAATGTTGTATTTCAATTTGGTTACACACACAGCACTTAACGTTAATTATTCTTTAATTAACTACAACAAGGTGAAAGGATTATATATATATTGATTAAATGGTAATCATATACAATACTGGTCCGATGTACTTTGTTTCGAAGTGACCTCTCGGCAGTTCAATGCACTTTTCTCTCACTTCTTGATTCTCCGTCAGAGTAAGAATATCATTCACATATAATGATAAGATTATCATTCCTTCGTTCAGCTTGAGCTTGTAGACACAAGGATCAACTGGATTCCTCATAAATCCCCTTTTTTTCAACCACTCATCAAGGCACTTGTTCCAACATCTGCCGCTTTGCTTCAGTCCGTACAGAGACCTTTTGAGTTGGCAGTAAAGATGTTCCTCACCAGGTTTAACAAAGCCTTCTGGTTGTTCCATATAGATCACTCGGTCAAGATTGCCGTAGAGATAAGCACTTTTCACGTCATATTGGTCTATGAGCCAGTTATTTTCAACACCTATTGCTGTGAGCAGTCTTGTCGTTTCAAAACTAGAAACAGGTGAGTAAATCTCATCATAATCGATTCCCTTTTGTTGAGTGAAGCCCTTTGTCACAAGTCGGGCCTTGTATCTAACTACTTGACCCTCGGCGTTGGTTTTCTTGTGTAGTACCCACTTACAAGCAATTGGGGCAGAGTCTTTTGGTAGTTCTGTTAGTTCCCAAACTTTGTGCTTTCTCAAGGATTCTAATTCTTCTTCGATTTCTTCAAGCCAATGCTTAGCTTCAGGGCCTTGGATAGCTTCTTTATACGAAGTAGGATCTCCCTTATTTACTTCAGTACTGAGGAGTTCAATTGAGTTCTGAGCATTTCTCTGGTTCCTTAGGATCATTGGATGAGATCGAGTAGGAGAAGGCTTCACAGTATCTTCATTATGGCTGTCCTCTTCTGTATCTAATAAATACACTGGATACTCTTCAATCTCCCGGTGAGTCCCATAGCTGTAGTGTTCAACTGATGGAAGCACCTCCCGGTTGCTGTCGTTCCTCGATACATCACTCTCTTTGAAGACACAGTCCCGAGATTCCGCCACTTTCTTCATCTCAGGAATCCACACTCTGTAGCCACGTCCTCTGAGTGCATATCCAACAAGGTTACCTTTGACAGCTCTCCTTTCAAGTTTGGATTTACGGACTTGTCATGGAATATGGACAAATACTTGACAGCCAATAGCTCTTATGTGTTTAAGACTAGGCTTGTTCCCTGTCCACAGTTCATATGGCGTGATTTCACCATTGTGATTGTTGAGAACTCTGTTTCTGACATAGGCTGCGGTGTAAGTCAGCTCCGCCCAGGAAGCCTTTGGCAGACCACTTCCAGATATAGTGCTCCTGACAAGATCTAGGAGTGTCCTATTCATTCTTTCTGCCACACCATTCTGTTGAGGTGTATACGTCATAGTGCGTTCATGAACTATTCCAACGCTCGTGCAGAAAGTGTCCCATTCCTTGGAACAAAATTCCAAGCCATTATCCGTACGTATTCGTTTTAGTTTCCGGCTGGTTTGTTTCACAGATTCATGAATCCACTCTTTGACTTTTCCCAGGGTTCCGCCTTTGTTTTTCAGGAAAAATACACTTGTTTATCTCGTAGATTCATCAATGATGGTTAAGACGTACTTGGCTCCTCCCTAGCTCAATACGTCAAGTGGACCCATCAAGTCCGCATGCACCAAGTCCAACGGCATGATTTCTTTTTCCTCCTTGTGTGAGTGCTGAAGGAATGGCAGATGGTAAGACTTGCCGATCAAGCAGTCTTCGCACTTTTCTGGCTTTGCCGGGCTGCAATCAAGTCCTCTTACGCTTTGGTTCTTGGCCATCTTTGCTATCGTATATGCATTTACATGCATCAGCCTTTTGTGCCAAAGTTCCAGTGTAAGCTCTTCCTTGCATTCAGATGCAAGAGAAACACGATCATTCTGATCTATCGGAGAGGATGGAGTAGTCTGGACGTAGTAAAAAGTCTACCCAACTTCTTCCCCTCTATCAAGAGTTTACCTTTCATGTCCATAATGTGGCAACCACTCTTGTTGAAGACAACTTTTCTACCGTTTTCTATCATTTGGAGTACAGACAGAACACTGTGACGCATATCTGGAACGTACAAGGTGTTCTGGGCAACCATATTGCTGGCATCTCCCTTGTGTCCAACAATATTGGCACTGACAGTACCAATACCACATACTTCTATAGAAGAGCCATTCGCAATAGTGATGGAACTCATATTGCTTGTACACTCTTTCAGACATGTGAAGTAATCTCTCTTGGGAGTCATATGGTGCGTCGCTCCAGAATCTATGATCCAGGTCTCGGCGGTAGCTCCAAACAAAGTGTTGCACATTGCCGACATATTTACGCCTTTGTTTTGGTCAAACCTTGTTGGCCTTTGTTCATTCTTTCCTTTCTTCATGCATTCCCTTGCATAATGGCCTTTACCTCCTCATTTGAAACAAACAACCTTTGCTTTAAATTGTTTTTCTGTTTTAATGGGCTTCGAAGAGGCATTAACGACCATGGCACCCACATCTTTTGGTAGATTTGACGAACGCCTTTCTGCTTCTGCCAACAGCCGTCTTTTAACTGTGGCGGTCGTGAAGTCTGAATCAGGCAAGTTACATATGATTGAGACAACGGTGTTCCAATCCTCTGGTAATCCACCCAAAAGAACCACAGCCAAATCGCCATCATAAATTTTTTCGCCAATTTGGGCCAGTTCATTTACACTGTGGTTTATCTTCCCCATATACCCTTCCATATTGCTGTGCTGAGTCAACCTTTCGCCATATAACTGCTTTCTTAGTTGTACGGCTCGATATCTACTATCCTTTGGTGCGTATAATTTTTCCAGTTCCTCCCAGACCTCTTTCGGAGTATTCAAATGTTGAACATGCAATTGTTGTTCATCATTAATCCCGAGGCAAATTTTTGCAAACGCCTTACCCTCCCGCGACAAAAAAAAAATTGTTGCAACAAGGTCACTAGGGTCAGGCTTAGCCTCTCTTGGATTGATCAAACTCCACAAGTCGTTTTCGATTAGAACGAGTTTCATCTGGAAGCTCCAGCTGGAGTAATTAGCACCATTTAATTTTTAATCGTCGTGTTTGCCATTTTACAAAATATTTGGTAAGTAGAAAAAAGGATGGGCCAAGTAATCAAAGGAAATTTGGTTACTCACGTTTTAGGCCTTGCGCTTCTTCAGTCTGACGTTTTAGGTCTTGCGCTTCTTCAGTATGATAATCTTTGTTGTATTTCAATTTGATTACACACACACAGCGCTTAACGTTAATTATTCTTTAATTAACTACAACAAGGTGAAAGGATTATATATATATTGATTAAATGGTAATCATGGGGAAAGAAAATATAAGTCAGCGTGGCAACGCTGCTTTCAGGATACCAAAACAGGAAGTGACGTCAGCTCCAATGTTGCCGAAGCCAACCGCCCGCCGTCACGGTCCAGCAGGGAACCAATTAATATTGATTCTATTCAACTTATCGAGTATTTTTCAAGGGACGGGAAAAAATGTTCACTTTATCGAGAGATTAAAATTTACGAGTTTCAAATTATCAAAATACACTGCGTGACATTAAAAATGGAACACCAAGAAATAGTGGCCAGAAAATTATGCAAATTTCAGGGTAGACGCGCCTAACCGAGTTATGCAAATGATGTAAAATGCGCAGCTCTCGTGCGCACATGGAGTAAGATATAAGGGAAGGAACTTGCAGAAAGGACAGTATTTGTGTCGTTATTTCTTCAAGGAAAATCATTGTAGAAATTTTGTTCTTGTGTCAAAAGACACGTGTAATAACAGAGAATGCCAGGTCATCGTAAACGGAGGCAGTTCAAGCAGACAGACGCTTTTACGAGGGGCATGGTGATCGGACTGAAAAGGGCAGATTGGTCCATACGTCAAATCGCAGCTGATACACACCTTGGTGCGTCCACGGTGCACCGACTGTGGAGAAAATGGTTGGAACAAGGAAATGTGGCAATTTATAGGAATGTTGGTGCAACCAGAGTGACGTCAGCACGTGTGGATCGGCGTATCCTTCGACAAGCAGTGGCGGCCCCACAAGCCACTTGTACCGCCATCCTGCAACATGTGCAAGACACCCTAGATCATTCCATCTCGACCAGAACCATTTCCCGTCGATTGGTTGCTAATGGCTTGCACTCATGCCGTCCGCTAATAAGACTGCCATTGACCCCACCGAATAGGCGCCAACGTTTGGAATGGTGCCGGGCTAGATCGACGTGGATGACGGAATGGCACAGGGTCGTGTTCTCAGATGAGTCGCGTTTCTGCTTGTCCAGTGATAGTCGCCGTGTACGCGTGTGGCGTCGACGTGGAGAAAGGTCCAATCCGGCAGCAATTGTGGAACGCCCCACCGTGCGACAACGTGGAATCATGGTTTGGGGCGCAATCGCGTATGATTCCAGGTCACCTTTACTTCGTATTCAGGGCACTATGACGGCCCAACGATACGTTGATGATGTGCTGCGACCGGTGACACTCCCCTACCTTCAGGGGGTACCCAATGCCCTTTATCAGCAGGATAACGCCCGACCGCACACTGCTCGCATTAGCCAACAAGCTCTGCAAGATGTACAGATGCTTCCCTGGCCACCGTACTCTCCTGATCTCTCACCAATCGAGCACGTCTGGGACATCATTGGACGCCGTTTGCATGCCTTGCCACAGCCGCGTTCAGAAGACGAACTGTGGCAAATGGTTGAGAGGGAATGGAGAGCCATCCCTCAGGACGCCATCCATACTCTGATTGACTCTCTACCTAGACGTGTTGCTGCGTACATCGCCGTCCGCGGTGGTCCTACTTGCTACTAAGCCGACGCCGTTCTCGCTCTGTATTATGACTATCATTTTGAAATAAAGATCACTTATTGTTCGTCCCTGTCTCTCTCTGTCTGCCGAGTTTCATCACTTTCTGGCCACTATTTCTTGGTGTTCCATATTCAATGTCACGCAGTGTATATCTATTATTTTTTAAAATTAGTTTATAGAGAATTGTTTTAACAAATGTTCATTAGAAAAGCCTTTACTCGGGTAAAACCTGGGCGAAGCCGGGTACATCCGCTAGTTATTAATATTCTCTAAATCAGATTGTGAACTTTACATTGGTTAGGTTTAAAATGAACTATTCACTTACTAATTGTATTGTTTCAGTTCTGAGAGAATACACTTATTTTGATAAGAAGAATTGGATGGAAGTGGAAATCAAGGATAGGCTTAATGAAATTAGGTTTGAAATTTTCAGTTAGGCTTACTCTTTGTATAATTACATATTGGCACTTTCAGGGAGATAATAGAATCACTAAGCTCTAGGAAGTTTTGTCTACACAAATAACATGTCAAGCTTATTTCTAAAAGACATGATATAATTTCACAGGGAAAAATAACGAGTCGACCCAAGATGCTGAAAAGCGTTGCCAATAATGGAAGGTGACTAAGCATTCCCATGTCATTAGTACATGTCTATGGATAGGAGCGAGTGCTGATGCGAAATATATAAACAAACATATGATAGGCTGTTGTTATCTTGAAGATGGGGGGGGGGGGGGGGGGGGGGGCGGGTTATCGATAAAATATCTTCAACTTTTATCTCTAAACAGATTTTTTAAAAGTCGCTATCTTTTTAAAATTTTGTTAATCCTTTAAACAAGGAAAAGGCATCTGATCATGCAACTAAAATTTTCTGATGGCTTGAGCCATCTCTGTTGGAATGAATATCAATTATTCATTGTTTTTTTTGTAATTCCAGAATTATCTAATTATATTTATTCAGACTGATGGCGTATGCCAAATATTCAGACAAAACTATTTTGATCTAATGCACACGTCTGTGCACAGTCAAACCGACAAGAAAAATACAGTTGGAAGAACATGACAACGAGGAAGGCTGGAGGTGTCGCTGTTCCGCCAGGAACACGAAGAACAACGATGTTCGCTTCAGCATGGCACGCGGTTTGACCGAATCTCAATGCTAATGGGAAAAATTATTGTCGTCATCGCTGCTCTGTGGGTGTTGCATATGGAGCACACAGTAATAGAGGAATTTTCAGACCTGTCGCACAGGACTGTCACCAACTGAGTAAACTTCTGTAGAAAAATATTTACACCCTTTATGGAAAAAACTCTCGTGCTAGATGATAAAGGAAGGAAAGTGAAAATTGTTGAAAGCTTGTTTGGCAAGAACAAATGCGCCAAAAACTGAAGAGCAAAAAGACCTAAACGCCAATGGGTTTTTGGCGGGGTTTATCTTGTAATGAAAGAATTTTTTTATGTGGTTGAAGATCGAGAAGCAGCGACTCTTATACTAATAATCAAACGATACGTTCTTCCTAGAATCCCCATAGTGTCAAATGGTTGTAGATTATACTGTGGCCTTGAAAGAGAAGGTTACCACCACCAGGTGGTTAATAACACGCTTTATTTTAAGGACGCTATCACTGACGCTCTTACAAGCGACATTGAGGCGTCTTGAGGGGTGTGAAAGAATTAAGGTGTATTGCCACTGTACTATCACATAGCTAAATATAGGTGGCGGCGTATTGACAAAATATGTCTCCGCACCCCCAATACCCAAAGGATGCCAGTTTCAAAGATGTAATTCACAAACTTTGAAAAAGAAGTATATATCTTTAAAGATAGGAAGAATTGTTAAATATCAAATCTGAGGTAGCGTCCATTATATTTGAAGTAAAGGTGAGCAACCATTTTTTTTTGCTGCTCTTGTTCTCCATTTTTAAAAATATATAGGAGTAAAAAAAATTACAAATATACTTCAATAAATTTAATAAATAAATAAATTATATAATATTGTATTCAATAACTTGTTGTATGTCCTATGAAACTATTAATAAGGAGATGCCTAACTAGGGCTTGCTGGGCTTCCATTGTTGTGCTCAGTTGAATAAATGGAAAAAGATGTAAGATGTGACTTAGTAAAAATTTCCTTACTATAATATACATGTGTGGCGTTTCGGTAACAGCGTCGTTATGTTGCGTTCCCTGGTTTGGAGAGATGAAAAGGGAGGATACACGATGTGACTTATTAAAGTTTCCTTACTTAAGTATATATATATAGCAATTTAGGCCAACAACCCCATGTATATAACCCGCAGCAAGACCTTAATGTTGTATAATAGAAGCACAGCTGTCAATGATGCACTATCGACATATGTCTTTACATCATCACATGTAATGCAATTTGTGCAAACAGGATAAATAAAGAGAAATCTGCCTTTTGGCAAAGAAACCCTCCTTTAGTACAATTTATGAAATTAAGGTGTGGGGGGGGGGGGGGGGGTAGTACCATAAAGCAAAAGGAATGAAATATGTATGACAGGAAACAAGAAAATTTCTCTAGATATTTATTTAAATAAATTAAAATTTGGGAACATGTCTATACTGACGAGATATGCTATTTACATAGTAAAAATTTAGATAGAGGTGACCTGAAGTTACTTTATAGCCCTTTAGGGCCCATGCGAAATCTAGGTTGGTTACTACACAAAAAAGGGGGGGCGCTAAGTCATAATGACAAATGGCTTACCTTTTCTCGAAAGTGTCGGCAAAGGTCTGATCTCCCGTCTGAAGACTGTCCTCTCACTGAGCGACCCCGATTGAATCTGCCTTTTGGCAAAGAAACCCTCTTTTTCATGTCTCTCTCCGTTTTCATTCGCCGAGAGAAACACCAATCAAAATGGCCAACGGCTCCAGTATACAATTTCATAGACGCCCCAGGCCTCTCCCATCAAAATAGAACATATAGTATTACCAAAACAAAAAAATCTAAAGAGAGCAACAGCTACGGCGATAGTGTAAAATTTCAGACCCCAGGCCCTCCTCCACATGGATTGAAATACTATCCTCCCTTTTTCTCGGGACGGTATATATATATCACCCCCCCTCCGTCTTAGCTAAAAATCGACACAGGCCCCTTTTCACTTGAACTGTAATATAACGCTTTCCTTTTTCGGGAAGGATATTTTATAAGGTTCAGTCTTTTAGAGATCTTCCTTCTCCATTTTTTTTTCTGGTCACCTTTACCTAAATTTTTGGTGAGGGGAATATATGTACATATGGAACAACAGCTTCCAGCGCGGATGTCCCTGGGTGTCACTGGTGTCTTCTTCACCAGGCATCAGCTTTCGGCATGGAAGTCTGGTGTCATCAATTGTCTAGGTTTATGGGCAAAAAGATGGTCTGTAAGTCTATGTGGGAGGGAAGCCTTGTATCCATTTGATTTGACTATACATACTCCTTCTGTTGGGGTATGGTTACAAAAACGTGCCCCAACAATCCTCCCCCTGCCAAGTAATGGACAAATGCGTTTGTGCTATTCATTATTCATCTGCCTTTCGTCAGTTACTATGAAAGCAGGCCCATTTCTAGCAAAATGCATTTTTCATTACTAGGTGAAGCCAGGTGTACCGAAACCTATAGGGAAGATAAGGCTAATCAAAATGATGGTATGCTATTCTAGATGTTTATTATTTCGAACATTAGTGGGCATTGTGCATCCTGGCAAAGGGTTTTTTTTTGTTATTATTCTGTCAGCACACTGTTATCAACATAGGTTATGGGGGACAGTCATATCATATGTATGGAAGTAAGCAAGGTCATCTGTCTTACCATTCATGGGTATATATACCACCCTTCCACTTTCTTCTTTGGTCTTGAGGAGTAGGCCTTCCTTGTGGTAGGTCCTCTCAACCCCATCCTTGCCTCTGGTGTGCTGGTTTCATTGCTACCTTCTTTCTGCTAACAATACAGTTAGAACATTTCCCTATTACATATTATATAAAAAAATTTGGGCGCCAAGAAGTCGTTTAGAAATAACTGACTAGTCCAACTCCTAAAACATGCCAGCATCTTTATTTAAGTACCAATCAAGACATTCGTGTGGTATAGTTATACATATACAATCAAAGGAAAGGATAATTATAGTTAGCTGAAAGAAGTATCTTGGTATATAATGATTAGCCTATGACATGATGACTTTTGCTAAATTAAAAAAAAATACAGAAACAAATTGTGAAAGTAATTATTAAATAAGGCACGAAATATGTAATGATAAAATGAATCCTTCCATGTTATATGATGAGTATAATATATATATTGAAGTAAACATATCATGTAGATAGTGATTAAATATGTTAAGATATAAGTGATAAAAAAATCATCCCATGATAGATGACAAAAGAAACTACTACAAGATTATATATGGTGACAAAATATATATAATTAAATATTTAATATAAATATTAATATCATGAATATCAAAATAAATTGTTGAAATGAATAGTATACGACTATAATATAATATATATGACATGAAAATAATAACATATTGAATAAGAAAATGTAAACATAATATATATTTGTGCGCTGAGGGTTCAAGGTTTAGTATCTCAGTTAAGTTTTCAATCTTATCCAGTCTGGAATCACGAGTTGGTCACTGGGTAATATTCGTCTATCCCGATCCTATTGGAGGGTGTGTTCTCTCTTGTGTGTTAGATTCCTCAAATTACAATACTCTCTCAACCCAGATGGGTACGTCATTTAGAATCTTGGTCAAATGGAACATAGCCCAGACCTCTATTAAACTACACAGTCCATTTAAATCTAGGGTGACAACCGTATGAAGAGAAATTTTCTGTTTTGGCAGAGCGACTAATCAATTTCTACTATTTGGTTTGTGGCTCCGTTTACCTTGCCTCTGGGGTGTGTACAGTTCAGCTACCTCCCCCTTCCAAGAAATTCATATTACTTTCATCTACTAATATACTCTCTATTCATTGACCTGAATCCTATAAATCTACATCTTATAAGTTTGAATTTTATCAATCTTAAATTTTGGTTCCTTTTACAAATTCCTTCAGAATTCTACTCCCTGTATAACTGCTCTTAATTCTACTGTCCTCAATACAACACTTCTAAAACTTTGACTCACTGGCTTGTTCTGGTGTCTCGTTCGCGGTCATTATAGTTAACTAATACTTTAAAATCTTATCCTAACATGGAACGAGTCTAAACTCGTTGAAGGTCCTAATAATTACTTATTCTGTCTCTCGAATCGGTCTTATGCTCGAATTCATTCCAACAAAACGTATGGCAGGGCGAATCCTTTATTAGAAGAAACTTCCGCTAGCTATGGGGGATCAAACTGGTACCAAAAAAAAATTCAATAGACGGAAACACTTCGTCTAGAATAACTGGGCAATCTCTGCCTACTTGCCAATCTTACAGGACCTCCCGTCTGGAACACCCTTGCTCCAGCCACGCTAAAAGCGTCGAAACTACGGTGTCAGATCGGTCACCCAAGGTCGCGCCGTTATACCCCAGGCTATACGGCATGGCTAAAACAAATCCCCCATCCTGCATAAAATTCAATCTATACCTCTTCGTTTCTCTAATGAGGAGAAGTTTTGTGGGTTTCCTGGTCTGATCATAACCTCCCACAACCTTCCAGTCTGAGAATCAAGATATGATCATTATCTACGACTCTTAAAATTCAAGTTGATATAATGAAATAGAGTAACTGATTACCCTAATAAAAGAAATCAATATTTGCACTCCTCTAAAAGGAGACCTAACAAAGTGGAGCGAATATTTTCCTAACAATAGAGTTTTTACAGTCCTGTGAGGCTATCGTTCCTAACAAATAAAGAAATCAAATTTAAAATTGAACCTATTAGTTCCCTAACACTACTCTAAAGCAATTTTGGTCTAACAGTATACTAGTTTTTAACCTTCTCATCATTTATTCCACTTCACATTCATACAACAAAAAAAAAAAAAATTCAGTCACTGTGGGCATTCATTCTAAAGTTAAAAACTGCTATAGACGCCAAAACACTCAATAATCTCTATCAAATAAACCCTAACAATTTCTAAATTCCAGGACTAATGTGAAATCAAATAAAGTTTTCTAATTAGAACAAAGTGGGGACTAAAGCCCTATTGACTTAAATAAATGCCTCATACAAACTCTATATATACTAATACTTTATACTCGATAAATGATTGTTAACAATAATTGTTAACAATTCTAAATAATCTGGAAGCTAACCTACTAAAAAAAAAATCAGTGTAACTTCAAAAACTGCCCTTGCCTTGACACCAAGCGACTTTTCACGACAATTCTATATAAAGACATACACAAATTATAATGGCGAATAAAGGACCATTAAGCGTGACACCTCATAAAAGCGGATTGAGTCTCTCCCCTAGCCACAGTGGGTGAAGTCACTTTCTTCTTACTTCCTCGTGCGTCTGCCCCCTTTGCAGTAGTCCGACCTCAGCACTCTATTGAAAGATGGATTTATAGGGTTTACGATTCACTACCCAACACTAACATTCTCAAGTGCTTTCAAGGATCGACTACAGTCTGGGCCTACTTAACTTCTACCCCTGGCTTAGGGTCCCTATACTTCACAATTTCACTCTGAGAGATTGACCTTTCATGTTCTCATTAGAAACCTATTTCAAAGCTACTACCTGAAGGCCAGGGATTATAGGGTTTCTGAATTACCCAACACAAGCCATAGGATGCCTATTAGGTTTGTTGTTTTAGACATAGCCCCCCTCTAAGTTGTGATTTCCTACACCTTCCTTCACCTATTACTCCTGATAATAACTAAAATTCCAGATTTACACTAAATAGTTAATTCACAATGGTATACATTATTCTCACTGGTCTTTGAAACTCGGGTTTTAGCAAGAAATAGTTTGTATAGAAAAAAAAAAGGAATCCTAATGAAGTTCTACTTAAAAAAAAAAAGTTTTTTAAATGAAAAAAAAAAGGTTGAAATCTCTAAACTTCTCATTCTATCGAGCTGATTCTCCGTACACACTCCAAAATCCTAGTTAGTGGCGACAGTCTAAGCAGAATTTACACTGTGTGGGCCTTTTCACCCTTGTAGACCTGCGTAAAGTTAAACTGTTCACACTAACTCTGTCAACTTCCCCTCGTCTCATTACTTCTGAGTTCGCTCTGGTTGTCACCCCTTGTGGAACCACTACATTAACGGACCTATTAGGGAGATAAGCTGGACCTGTAAGATGAATCCAATGATCTTCATCACTGGAACCTTGACTTGAATTACCATCACTAGTTTCCTCCTCCTCTGTGGTGAAAATCCTAATTGGTATATGGTATTGTTTTTAACCTATCTATATGGTATTTATCCAAATTCCCAGTTTCTAGATTCTTCAAGAGATATACAGTATCACCAGCTCTTCTTAGTACCTCATATGGACCCCCATACCTTGGCTCAAATTTGTGACGCCCCTTCGTCTCATGCATTCTCTCCACTAGGACTAAGTCCCCGTTATTGAAAGTTCTCAGCCTTTTCTCTCAGTTCTCTCTCAGTCTGCTGTCTGAAATATTCCAGATTAGTAGTGGGGATTGGAGAAGAGAATCTCATGTATTAATGGGGGCAGGGAACCGAGGGGTGAAAGATGGGTTCATGGCCCAAAAAGGAAAGGAAATGGGAGAGGTACATGTTCATCCATGTGGGTGGATAGTAATCTTAGATCAATGCTCTTTCTGGGTGTATTGAAACTAACTAGCCATGATGGTAGAGGCGCTGTTCTCACTGCCTCTACTGTACATCAGAATGAACTATAATTATTACTAGTGTATTATTATTCCAACAGCCTATGACCTTTAAACCTTTATACCTTCATATACACTCGACGGGGTAGTCACCTTGTTAATAAAAAAAATCTATAATGTCATAGATCAGCTAGAGGGAGAACATAACAAAATTGTGCGAATAGTCTGTTTCAACTACTGATTGTAAACCTATTAAACTCGTTCTCTTTAGGTTGACTCGCTCATTAATCTTCAATCTACGTTCAATAGTCATATTGAGTTCACATGGATGCTAGATGTAAACTGTATCAAAATAGTGCAGTTTTCTAGTTTCCGAATTATATGACAGTTAGAAAAAAAAAAACAAACATTCTGGAAATATCTCGCACTGGCTACTATAAAAAAAATTGAATGGGGTACAGCTCTGATCTTACAGGATACCTCATGGCTCATAGAATTGAATCGCTCATTTCTCACTAAATATTCACACAGGGTATGGAGGTCTCCAGCGGTTCTATAGCTATTGGTCAACTAAATTAATTAATGGCAGGAATTGAAGTTAGTTTAAATGCTCATGTGCTGTTTTGTCATGCGTCTTTATGTCATCTGCAAAGGAAAGTGTCGCCTCAAAGGACCTAATTCTGGGACTAACATCCGCTGCACATTTCAGGAAGGAGTGGTCGTCCATACAATAGCAAGATATCAATTTGCTGCCAATGTACAATGTTGAGCATTTTCCATGTCGTCATTTTGTCGATCCCCAATCTTCTAGGGTGTTTCTTTAAGCATTTCTTGATGTCATTTAATGCTTCATGCGATCCCGCCCGGCATTCAATAAGTAGTATTTGATCGTACCACCTCCAGGAGACCATCCCATTGCGGCCGAATCATTTCCACCCAACTTATAACGCCGTCCATATCGCGTAATTGAAATTAGTGTAAAACTCAAAGAATAAGACCTTAATCTCTTAATTCTTTACTAATTTCAGTTGGCTCAACATAAATCTTCTCAATTATTAATTTAGTACAGTGGCGTGACATGTCACACTTCTTCTAGTTCTTTCGCAAGCTCGATTAATCCCAGTGAAAGCCAGTTCAGGCGTCAATCCCGTGCTAACCCGTCATGCATGACTTCAAATTTGGAAATTATTAGACCTGAATATTTGCAGTGGCATCTGCTTCCACTGAAAGTATTTAAGACACAAGGCTGCCTCTTATCTTGTTTAAATCACTGTCTTTACTCCCATATGCCTGTGTAAACTTTAACCATGACCTTATCAATTCTCAAAATTCTGCCTATCGAATATCCTGAGAATCAATGTTCTTCTTGTCTACGGCGGATTAACACAATAATTGTTCCCTAGAGTTATCTGCGTCGAGTGGTCAGTCTGTACTACTAATTCTCCACTCTAACTCCAGGATTCCTTTATCTACTCAGGCTGTTCAAAAATTTTCAAGACAGTTGTTCAAATCCCCAATGATAATCTGCTAAATTTCGATAATTATTGAAATTCTCATTAAACAGACTAACTACACCTTCCTGACACAGAAGTGTCCAGCATCAAGATATGGCGTACTGCCCATTTCTTCATTTGATGACTGTGTCAAATTACAGCTGAAGAAACATACTAAGCATATAACTGGTTTAAATTTCATGTAATCTCATCATGCCTTCTGCTGGCAAATATTTACTGTAAAATTCAATACTATCAAGATGGTTTTATTTGTCTTCATCCAAAAAAAAAATGTTTCAGAAATAGAATCTTGGAAATCTCTACTAAAGACAAAAATTATACATTTGTCAATTCAGGATAACCTTCCCTTGTCAGAGTGTATACAGGATATTTAAGATCATATGCAGTTGGAGGCATCATGAGAAAAAAAAAAAAAGTCGGTTGCCTGACGCGTCTTTTTATGGTGATCAAACTTCTCTCTTCACGGGTACGCTAACTGGATCTTCAATTCTATTTTCACCTTAAGGCTCATATATCTGGATGCACAGGCTAGTATGATTTGATAGAAAGCGCTATAAAAATGAAGTTAAGATATTTGTATCCAGCAATATTTATCAGAACTCACCTCTGCTGTGAGAAATTATATCAGAGCTATGATTAAAAAAAAATGCTAAGTCATTTCAGTAGACTACTGTAAAACACTGATCACCGTTCTAAATTTGAACCATGGGAAATCCAACCTCATTTCTCATACTGTATATAATAATTTGAGAAAGTAAAATAAAGAAATTGTAATCAATGGTGCTCGCAACAGAATTCAAAATGATTGAGACACAGAACATTATAAATAATGTCCAGCTAGTAGGATACCAAACCACCTTTATATTACAACATTTCCACAAAATATCTATAGGGCGATATGTTACATTCCATACTCACAAACATCTATAACAATAGCCAACTACTTAAGAAACTCTGGCATCCAAACATATTACTGTAATTCCCCTAACATAGGCTCCACCATAAAAGTCCACTATCTAAAAATAATCCTACTATCATAAAACCCACTAACCAAAACAGAGAATAAAAGGCAATATATTCCCCAAAATAAAATGTCTTAAGAAAACAAATAATATGCAAAACTTCCTAATGTATATATATATATATATATATATATATGTACATAGAATCATAATAGTTTTAGCATCAGGCGACGTTATATTTTCTTGATATATTGTATATGTTTCTCCTGTAGAAGGGCGGACAAGCTCGAAAGCTCGAGAAGACCAGAATAAAAGATACTCATCCCCATAAACGTTTTACTTTGATATCAGAAATCAATGATAATATTAAGGTTTTGCCACAAGCAATGTGAATCGTAAAAGACAGCGGCGAGAGATGCGGTATACACCGCCTCAACATAACTTTCATTGCCTGATAAAATGCCAGTGAAACGGAAAGCATAAATTAAAATTCACGATTTATAATAGACTGTTAATCTCAGGATGCGTGGACTACTTCACCAATACTTAAAATAGTATGGCTTTTCATTAGGTATATATTTCTAAAGTATAGGGGATGAAACATATACTAAATTCGAGCCCCCGCGGCGGGCGACATTGTTGCGTTCCCTGGTTTGGATAGATGAAAAGGGAGGATACACGATGTGACTTATTAAAGTTTCCTTACTTAAGTATATTATATATATAGCAATTTAGGCCAACAACCCCATGTATATAACCCGCAGCAAGACCTTAATGTTGTATAATAGAAGCACAGCTGTCAATGATGCACTATCGACATATGTCTTTACATCATCACATGTAATGCAATTTGTGCAAACAGGATAAATAAAGAGAAATCTGCCTTTTGGCAAAGAAACCCTCCTTTAGTACAATTTATGAAATTAAGGTGTGGGGGGGGGGGGTTAGTACCATAAAGCAAAAGGAATGAAATATGTATGACAGGAAACAAGAAAATTCTCTAGATATTTATTTAAATAAATTAAAATTTGGGAACATGTCTATACTGACGAGATATGCTATTTACATAGTAAAAATTTAGATAGAGGTGACCTGAAGTTACTTTATAGCCCTTTAGGGCCCATGCGAAATCTAGGTTGGTTACTACACAAAAAAGGGGGGGGGCGCTAGAGTCATAATGACAAATGGCTTACCTTTTCTCGAAAGTGTCGGCAAAGGTCTGATCTCCCGTCTGAAGACTGTCCTCTCACTGAGCGACCCCGATTGAATCTGCCTTTTGGCAAAGAAACCCTCTTTTTCATGTCTCTCTCCGTTTTCATTCGCCGAGAGAAACACCAATCAAAATGGCCAACGGCTCCAGTATACAATTTCATAGACGCCCCAGGCCTCTCCCATCAAAATAGAACATATAGTATTACCAAAACAAAAAAATCTAAAGAGAGCAACAGCTACGGCGATAGTGTAAAATTTCAGACCCCCAGGCCCTCCTCCACATGGATTGAAATACTATCCTCCCTTTTTCTCGGGACGGTATATATATATCACCCCCCCTCCGTCTTAGCTAAAAATCGACACAGGCCCCTTTTCACTTGAACTGTAATATAACGCTTTCCTTTCTCGGAAGGATATTTTATAAGGTTCAGTCTTTTAGAGATCTTCCTTCTCCATTTTTTTTTCTGGTCACCTTTACCTAAATTTTTGGTGAGGGGAATATATGTACATATGGAACAACAGCTTCCAGCGCGGATGTCCTGAGGTGTCACTGGTGTCTTTCTTCACCAGGCATCAGCTTTCGACATGGAAGTCTGGTGTCATCAATTGTCTAGGTTTCTGGGCAAAAAAGATAGTCTGTAAGTCTATGTGGAGGGAAGCCTTGTATCCATTTGATTTGACTATACATACGCCTTCTGTTGGGGTATGGTTACAAAAACGTGCCCCAACAGTTACCATCATAGGAGTAGTATGTGATATAGAGATAAACAAATATAGAACTTAAGCAGCTAAAATTATATTTGGGGAGATAAATATCAGATAATATAGGGTATAGAAGCATTTCGAGGATTACGCAGTGTCAGAGTACGCCAAACCTTTCCCCAAGCCACCGTGGGTGAAATGGGGGGGGGGGGGGGGGGGGGATGTTGACAGATCCCGTGGTCTCGAGCCGCTGGAATGTATAGTTTCGGGTGTCCGGACTAACGAGGCCCCTGGTGTGTGAAATTCCAAACGTTCATCCCCCCCCCCCCTCCCCCCCGGGTGTCAACTGTCCTTTGAAGAAAAGGACATCCTCAGGCCCCTGTGGAAGAGAGTGTGCCATTATATGTAATTCAGATCTTATATGGAAACTCCCTAGTATTGTAGCCATATTAAGAAACAGGCCATCAGCAACTTTTTGATTCTCAATCAGGAGATACCTTTTTCATGATTTATCTACATGAATCCAGTACAATTTTCACATTTTTACTATTTTTCTCTTAATATATGTCTCTGGTACTGATCTCTATTCAAAATTATTCTTTGTCATTTGTGGTATATACTGTGTAACACACACACATCCATGAAATCATTATTAAATTTGATAATCTATAAAAAACACCTGGAGATTTAGCAACCCACTAAAGACGCTGAGAACTATTTCAGAAAGAAAATATAGCAATAGAACTCTATAATTTCTACAGCTCAATTGCAAATAGATTCATACACAAAGAGATAGTGAGGAAAGTTTTAGAACAGATGTGTAAATAAATCCCTTTTTTAAACAAAGGCTCACGTGTACATGGGGAAAAGGGAGGGAATTGCTGTATTATTTTGTTGTTGTATGGCGAATCCATACAGGGCAATGGGCCCTAATAAAAGCCTTTTGTTTTTGTTGTTATATTAAATTAGATAATCTATAAAATAATGGTCGGCTCTCCCATCAAAATAGACGCTAGAATTGAGCGCCATCTATTGACCGTCTCTGCAAACTAGAGGACTCGGGTCGGTGACGAGCCGAGCTTTACCAATTAAGAAGCGCCCACCTAGAAGCGATCCCCGTGTGTGGGCCTGGGACAATACTGATATTATAGACCAAATACAGAATACGTTTAGCAAAACTCTCTGAATCTACCAAGATATATATATATACCAGGGTATATTTTAATGCTGGGAACAGGCAGAATATCTGACTCTTACAACGATCAAATTAATTATGAAATATTTCATTAGATTACAAAAAAAAAAAATGGAGGACAATAGACTACCTAAGCTCTGCTGGAATAGATTGAGATTATTAACCAGTATATAAAAAAATTAACTTTGTTGAAATTTTATTTTTTTGTATTTAATCGATAACAGCAAAGTTACGTATGTTAATGTTAGGAAATATAGTTTTGATGTTAAGCAAAACCTACTCCATCTCGTTTTACATAAATGTTGAAAATTTGGTTGAAATTGATGCATTTGTAGCGAAAGTTTTTAGTGATGCCCACTTATGAAGATTCCATTTTATTAATATAGATATATATAATTTTTGTAGTTCCACGGCGGGAGAGAAACTGTACAGGGCAAGAGGCCCTAATTTAATAACCTTTAAATTGCAAGAAACAAGTACATTAACGCTATCAAAGGAGCTAAGGAAAAAAATTGGAGAATATTCATTGAAGAAAATGATCAAACAACCCATTTGGAAACGCCTATAAAAAAAATTAAATCTCTGAGATCATCCAACAACAATAGAGACTTCCAATGATCGATAATATACTGGATACTTAAAAAAAAAAGGAAAAAAATGAAAAGTCTCTTGAATGATTTATTTCCAGATGATGATGTACACTCAGATAAAGAGGAGCATGTTATTATTAGAAACTATAACCTGAATATAAAAACCAAAATAACATTTTTATAGAAATAAAAGATGTTGGAAATATCATTTCAAAATTAAATTATCAAGAGATCGCCAGGTCCAGATTTTATCAGTAATAATATGATCAAACATGCAGGTACACTTTTAATTCCGATTTTACAGCAAATATTCAACAAATGCATTGAATTAGGTTACTTCCGGATGTATGGAAAGACTCTACTGTAAGATCATTCCAAAACCTAATAAAATAAACTATGAAACAAGCAAAAGCTACAGACCTATATCATTGACATCAAACATTTCTAAAATATTTGAAAACATAATTAAAAAACAAATCAATAAATATTATGGAGAGAACAATCAAATGAGTCCAAGGCAACATGGATTTACTAAACATAAATCAACGAACAGTGCAATGTTAGATATAATGGAAACCATATTGAAACACAGACAAGGAGAACTGACTTCTTTGATTACAGTGGATATAGCAGGCGCTTTCGACAACGCATGGTGGTCAGCAATTATTAGAAGACTCGATTTGGATAACATTCCCTCCAAATTAATAAGAATTATACAATCTTATTTAAACAGTGAAATAAGAGCAAATTCCTCATATGAAAATACAAATGTTACAAAAAAATGACAAAAGGATGCCCTCAAGGCGGCCCTAATAAAGTTGTTTTTGCCGCTGTTGCTATATTAGTGTATCACAGCAAAAGTACAGTACATAACTCCAATCTACAGGAACCGATAGTTTTATGTTCCAATATGATTTATAATAATAAGATGCAAGGGCAGTACCATAAAATAAAAGAATGAAACATGTATGAGAGAACACAAAGAAAAATTCTTCCTTATAATCTATATCTTAGACATTTATTCAACTCAAACAAAGTTTGAGAACATTTCCCTGCTGGCGGGACGCATCATACATATAGTGTATCTAGACAGAGGTGACATACAGTTACAAAATTGCTTTTATAAGGGGGAAAGCCCAAATCTCTATTTATTCTAGCGAGACAAAATAAAGGTTTCTATCATAATTACGTTCCTTAGAGCCCTTTTTGGGCCCATGCGAAAATTATGTCAGTTCCTACTCAAAAGAAAGATTAAGCCATAAGGGCAAAGGGCTTACCTTTTTCCGAAAGTGCCGGAGAAAATCTGGTCTCCTCCCTTCCACGTCTCGAGCCTGACTCTCTTTTTAAGAAAAAAAACTCCTTTTATCCTTGCCCCTTTTCCATTTTTGATTCGCTGCTCGCGCTAAAGTTTTTCATTGGTTGGCATTTTCGATCGTCAATCCCTCGCACGTGATCTCGACTGCCCCGCCTCCAATTTACCGTGTTGCCGAGAAAAAAAAAAGAAGGAAGCATTGTAGATTGAGAAAACAAATTAATTTCTTTAAGAAATTAAATAATATATAGTCTGTGTATTATTAAAATTATTGATTTAAATTTTTACATGATAAATTAATTTCTTTCTTTATTCTATTCCTAAATCTTTTTTTTAATACTAATTTAACTGGGGCTACTATAAATATTCGACTTGTTAAGAGCATATAATTTATTATAAATTTCCGGATATTAAATTCGATGCTAAAATTTAATAATTTCTTTTACTCACCTCTATCTAAATATTAAATGGGGGGCATATATATACATATAGTACAACAGCTTCCAGCACGGATGTCTCTGGATGTCACTGGTGTCTTCATCTCCACCAGGCATCAGTTCTCAGTATGGATGTCTGATGTCTTCATCTCCACCAGGCATCAGCTCTCAGCATGGATGTCTGATGTTGTTGGGGTACGTTTTGTAATCATACCCCAACAGAAGATGTATGGTGTCAACATCAATTGGATACATGGCTTCCCTCCCATGAAGACTTATAGATTCTTTTTTGCCCAGAAAACCTAGCCTCTTGAAGACACCAGACATCCATGTCGAAAGCTGATGCCTGGTGGAGAAGAAGACACCAGACGTCCATGCTGAGAACGGATGCCTGGTGGAGATGAAGACACCAGTGACATCCAGAGACATCCGTGTTGGAAGCTGTTGTACTATAGGTATATATATGCCCCTCATTTAATATTTAGATAGAGGTGACTAAAAGAAATTATTAAATTTCAGCATCGAATTTAATAACCGGAAATTTATAATAAATTATATGCTCTTAACAAGACTAATATTTACAGTAGCCCCAGTTAAATTAGTTTTTTTTTTTTAAGATTTAGGAATAGAATAAAGAAAGAAAATAATTAATCATGTAAAAATTTAAATCAATAATTTTAATAATACAAGGACTATATATTATTTCAATTTCTTAAATAAATTAATTTGTTTCTTAATCTACAATGTTTCCTTTTTTTTTCTCTCGGCAACACGGAAAATTGGAGGCGGGCGGTCGAGATCACGTGCGTGTTTTTGACAAACGAAAATGCCAACCAATGAAAAACTTTAGCGCGAGCAGCGAATCAAAATAGAAAGGGGCAAGGATAAAAGAGAGTTTCTTTGCTAAAAAAAGGCTGTCAGGAGTCAGGCTCGAGACGTGGAAGGGAGGAGATCAGATTTCCTCCGGCGCTTTCGGAAAGAGGTAAGCCCCTTTGCCATTGTGGCTAGTCTTTCTTTTGAGTAGGAACCGACATAATTTTCGCATGGGCCCTAAAGGGCTCTAAGGAACGTAATTATGATAGAGACTTTACTTTGTCTCGCTAGAATAGATAGATATTTAGGCTTTCCCCCTTTTAAAAGCAATTTTTGTAACTACATGTCACCTCTATCTAGATAGACTATATGAATAGTACATCCCGCTTTGTTTGTTTTGAATAAATATCTAGTATATAGCTTATATGGAAGAATTTTTCTTTGTGTCCTCTCATACATATTTCATTCTTTTGTTTTATGGTGCTACCCTTACATCTTATTATTACAAATTGTATTGGAACATAAACTACCGGCTCCGATGGAATGGAGTTGTGTACTGTACTTTTGCTGTGATACATTAATACAGCAACAGCGGCAAAACAACTTTATTAGGGCCGCCTTGAGGGCATCCCTTTTGTCAGATTTTTGTAACATTTGTATTTTCATATGAGGAATTTGCCCTTCTTTCACTGTTTAAATAAAAGATTGCATGATTCTTACCAATTTGGAGGGAATGCTACCAAAAATCGAGTCTTCTAATAATTGCTGGCCACCATGCGTTGTCGAAAGCGCCTGCCATATACACTGTAATCAAAGAAGTTAGTTCTCCTTGTCTGTGTTTCAATATGGTTTCCATTATATCTACCCTTGCACTGTTCGTTGATTTATGTTTAGTAAAATCCATGTTGCCTTGGACTCATTAGATTGTTCTCTCCATAATATTTATTGATTTTTTTAAATATGTTTTTCAAATAATTTAGAAATGTTTGATGTCAATGATATAGGTCTATAGCTTTTGCTTGTTTCATAGTTTTTTTTATCAGGCCTTGGAATGATCTTTACAGTAGAGTCTTTCCATACATCCGGATAGTAACCTAATTCAATGCATTTGTTGAATATTTGCTGTAAAATCGGAGATTAAAAGTGTACCTGCATGTTTGATCATATTATTACTGATAAAATCTGGACCTGGGCTTACTTGATAATTTAATTTTGAAATAATATTTCAACATCTTTTATTTCTATAAAAATGTTATTTTGGTTCTTATATTCAGGTTTATAGTTTCTAATAATAACATGCTCCTCTTTATCTGAGTGTACATCATCATCTGGAAATAAATCATTCAAGAGACTTTTCAATTTTTCTTTTTTTTTAAGTATCCAGCATATTATCGATCATTGGAAGTCCTCTATTGTTGTTGGATGCTCTCAGAGTTTTAAAAGTTTTATAGGCGCTCCCAAATGGGTTGTCTGATTCATTTTCTTCAATGAATATTCTCCAACCTTTTGTTCTTTTTTTTTGGTCCTTTAATAGCGTCAATGTACTTGTTTCTTGCAATCTTAAAGGTTATTTAATTAGGGCATCTTGCCCTGTACAGTTTTCTCTCCCGCCGTGGAACTACAAAGGTATATATATATCTTAGTAGATTTAGAGAGTTTTGTTTAAACCTATTCTGTATTTGGTCTATAATATCAGCATTGTCCCTGTTGGGGTACGTTTTTTGTAATCATACCCCAACAGAAGATGTATGATCAACATCAACTGGATACATGGCATCCCTCCCACATAGACTTATAGACTACCTTTTTGCCCAGAAACCTAGACACTTGATGACACCAGACTTCCATGCCGAAAGCTGATGCCTGGTGGAGAAGAAGACACCAGTGACATCCAGAGACATCCGTGCTGGAAGCTGCTGTACCATATGTATATATATGCCCCTCATTTAATATTTAGATAGAGGTGACCAAAAGAAAATAATTTATCATATAAACATTTAAATCGATATATTTTTTTAATACTCGGAATATATATTATTTAATTTCCTAAAGGAATTAATTTGTTTTTCAATCTACAATGGTTTTTTTTTCTCTCTCGCGGCAACACGGTAAATTGGAGGCGTGGTCATGATCACGTGCGTGTTTTCTTTCGACGAATGAAAATGCCAACCAATAGAAACTTTGGCGCGAGCAACGAATGAAAATGGAGAGAGGCAAGGATAAAAGAGGTTTTCTTTGCTAAATCATGGACGATTCAGTCAGAGTCGATCAATCAGAAGGGCAGTCTTCAGTCGGGCTCGAGACGCAGAAGGGAGGAGACCAGACTTTCGCCGGCGCTTTCGGGAAAAGGTAAGCCTCTTTGCCATTATGGCTTAGTACCCCCTTTTTGAGCAGAAACTAACTTAGATTTCGCATGGGCCCTAAAGGGCTTTAAGCAACTTAAAAATAATGATAGGGTTCTTATATTTTGTCTCGCCAGAATAGATGGGGATCTAGGCTTTCCCCTTTATAAAGGCAAATTTATAACTTCAAGTCACCTCTATCTAGATCACTATATAAATAGCATATCTTACCAGTATATAAATGTTCCCTAAATTTGTTTATTTTGAATAAATATCTAGTATATAACTTATATGGATAATTTTTTGTTTCCTCTCATACATATTTCATTCTTTTGTTTTATGGTGCTGCCCCCACATCTTATTATTAAAAATTGTATTGGAATATAGAACTACCGACTCTGATGGAATGGAGTTGTGTACTGTACCTTTGCTGTGATACTTTAATACAGCAACAGCTGCAAATAGGACTTTATTAGGGCGGCCTTGAGGGTATCTCTTTGTCAGATTTTAGTAATATTTGTATTTCCATATGAGGAATTTGCCCTTCTTTCACTGTTTAAATGAAATATTGTATGATTCTTACCTATTTGGAGGGAATGCTACTAAAAATCAAGTCTTCTAATAATTGCTGGCCAACATACATTGTCGAAAGTGCCTGCCATATACCCACTGTGATCAAAGAAGCCAGTTCTCCTGCTTGTGTTTCAGTGTGTTTTCCATCATATCTACCATTATACTATTCGTTGATTTAATTTTAGTAAAGACCCATGTTGCCTTATACTCATTAGATTGTCCTCTTCATGGTATTTACTGAAACCCTTTTGTTTTAAATATATTACAAATGTTAATGTCAACAGTATAAGTCTATAGCTTTTTCTTGTTTTATAGCTTATTTGTTAGATTTTGGTATAATCTTTACAAATAGAGTCTTTTCCATACATCCAGATAGTAACCTAATTCAACGCATTTGTTGAATCTTTGTTATAAAAATCGGGATTAGAAGTGTACCTGCATGTTTAATCATGTTATTACTAATAAAATCTGAACCTGGTGCTTCCTGGATATTTAATTCTGAAATTATATTTTCAACACCTTATATCTCTATAAAAAATGTTAATTTGGTCTTATATTCAGGTTTATAGTTTCCAATAATAACATGCTCCTCTTTATCTGAGATCCCTTATTGTTGTTGGATGATCTCAGAGATTTTTTAAAGCTATATGGGTGCTTCTTAATTAATAATACTCGGCTTGTCACCGACCCGAGTCCTCTAGTCTGTAGAGACGGCCAATAGACGGCATTCAATTCCAGCATCTATTTTGACGGGAGAGCCGACCATTATTTTTTTTATACTATCTAATTTAATGCAGGAACAAGGATAATACAGTATTTCCCCCCCCCCCCTTTTCCAAAGAACACGTGAGCCTTAGTTTATTGAGGGATTTATTTACACATCTGTCCTAAACTTTCCTCACTATATCTTTTGTGTATGAATCTATTTACAATTGATCTGTAGAAATTATAGAGATCTATTGCTATAATTCCCCTCTCTGAAATAGTTCCCAGCGTCTTCAGTGGGTTGCTAAATCTCCAGAAGGTGTCTTTTATAGATTATCTAATTTAATAATGATTTCATGAATGTTACACAGTATATGCCACAAATGACTAAGGATAATTTTAGAAGAGATCGGTGCCAGACAAGTGTATTGAGAGAGAATAGTAAAAGAATAAAGTTGTACTAGATTTTTCGCGGATAAAGTCAAGAAAGGACATTATTCCAGAAGTCTCTTAAAAAAATAGTTGACACCCCCCCCCCCCCCCGGGCCTCATCATTATCTCTTTTCTTCAAAAAAAAAGGGAAGCTGATACCCCTGGGACATTGGAATTTCACATACCAGAGGCCTTGTTAGCGTCGGGACACCCGACGCTCTATACATTCCAGGAAGGAATCTGTCAACAGCTCCCCCCATATCTGCACCTCTCAGGGACTTCTCCCACGGTAGCTTGGAAGCAAATTTTGGTGTGCTCTGGCACTATGTAATCTCAGGAATACATCTATCCCCCATACTATATGTTATTTCATTTTCCCAATTATAAATTTAGATGCTCAAGCTCTACATTGTTTACCTCTTTATCACACGCTATGCCTATAATGGTAACGACACTGTTACTAAAATGTCACACTTACACATTTAAGTAAGAAAATTTTACTAAGTCACATCTTACATGCTCCCTTCGCATATATCCAAAAACTGGAACACAACAGTCCCAGGCCCACACACGGGGATCGCTTCTAGGTGGGCGCTTCTTAATTGGTAAAGCTCGGCTTGTCACCGACCCGAGTCCTCTAGTTTGCAGAGACGGTCAATAGATGGCGCTCAATTCTAGCGTCTATTTTGATGGGAGAGCCGACCATTATTTTATAGATTATCTAATTTAATACAACAACAACAAAGGGCTTTTATTAGGGCCCATTGCCCTGTATGGATTCGCCATAAAACAACAAAATAATACAGCAAATCCCCTCCCTTTTCCCCATGTACACGTGGGCCTTTGTTTAAAAAGGGATTTACTTACACATCTGTTCTAAAACTTTCCTCACTATCTCTTTTGTGTATGAATCTATTTACAATTGATCTATAGAAATTATAGAATTCTATTGCTATATTTTCTTTTCTGAAATAGTTCTCAGCGTCTTCAGTGGGTTGCTAAATCTCCAGAAGGTGTTTTTTTATAGATTATCTAATTTATTAATGATTACATGGATGTTACACAGTATATCGGGTCAGGAGGAGGGCCCCCCTTTTTTTTTCAAATGTCCTTTGACACAATTTCACATACCAGAGGCCTTGTTAGTACATTCCAGCGACATGGACCCCGGCGGAATCTGTCAACAACCCTACATTTCTACGCCTCTTAGAGATTGTTGGGTCAGATTTTCCACCAGACAAGACCCAACAAAGATGTAATTATTTACATCATATAAATATATACGCAGTGTCTCGCCGAAGTGTTTGTTGCCTAGGTGGAGAACTCCCAACGATGGCCGACGATGCTCTAAAGACCCAAAGCCCGTTGCAGAAGGGCCGAGACGAAGGATGTACAAAGAGCACATGTACAAATAAAACTAGACACTTGAGGACACCAGACTTCCATGCCGAAAGCCGATGTCCTGGTGGAGAGGAAGACACGAGTGACATCCAGAGACATCCATGCTGGGAGCTGCTGTACCATATGTACATATATCCCCCTCATTTTTAGATAGAGGTGACCAAAAGAAAACAATTTGTCTTATAAACATTTAAATCGATAACCTTTTTTTTTTTATACTCGGGATATATATTTTATTTAGTTTCCTAAAGGAATTAATTTGTTTTTCAATATACAATTTTTTTTCTCTCGCGCGGCAACACGGTAAATTGGAGGCGTGGTCATGATCACGTGCGTGTTGGCTTTCGACGAATGAAAATGCCAGCCAATAGAAACTTTGGCGTGAGCAGCGAATGAAAATGGAGAGAGGCAAGGATAAAAGGGGCTTTCTTTGCTAAATCAGGGAGATACACAGAGTCGCTCAGTGACAGGAGAGATTCAGCCAGTCGGGCCTGAGACGTAGAGGAGACCAGACCTTGCCGCCGCTTTCGAGAGAAGGTAAGCCCCTCGCCATTATGGTTTAGCCCCCTCCCCCCCTTTTTATTTTTCGAGCAGAAACTAATCTATTTAGATTTTGAATGGGCCCTAAAGGGCTTTAAGTAACTTAAAAAGGAATGTTAGGGTTCTTATATTTTGTCCCGCTAGAATAGATGGAGATCTAGGCTTTCCCCTTTATAAAGAAGAATTTGTAACCTTAAGTCACCTCTACCTAGATCATTATGTAAACAGCATGTCTCGCCAGTATGAAATGTCCCCAAAATTTTGCCTAATCCGAATAAATATCTAGTATACAACTTATATGGAGAGTTTTGTTTCCCCTCATACATTTTTCATTCTTTTGTTTTATGGTACTACCCCCCCCCCACATCTTATTATAACAAATTGTACTGTAATATAGAGCTTCCGGCTCTAATGGAATGGAGTTGTGTATTGTACCTTATTGTGATACTTTAACACAGGAACAGCGGTAAATACGATTCTACCCGCTTTGAGGGTATCTCTTTGTCAGGTTTCAGTAACATGTATTTTTATATGAGGAATTTACCCTTCTTTCACTGTTTAAAAATGAAATATTGTATGGTTCTTACCTATTTGGAGGGAATACTACTAATAAAATTAAGCCTTCCAATAAATTGCTGACCACATGTACTGTCGAAAGTGCCTGTCATGTCCTCAGTGATTAAATAGGCCAGTTCTCCTGCCTGTGTTTCAGTGTGTTTTTCCATCATACTTACCATTATATTATTCGTTGATTTAATCTTAATAAAGACCCATCTTGCCTTATCACTCATTGGTTTTGATCCCCTCATGATGTTATTGAAACCCCTTTTGTTTTAAAAATATTACAAATGTCATTGTCAATAGTATAAGTCTATAGTCTTGCTTGTTTTATAGCTTATTTTGTTGGATTTTGGTATAATCTTTACAAATAGAGTCCTTTCCATATATCCAGATAGTAACCTAATTCAACGCATTTTGTTGAATCTTTGTTATAAAAATCGGGATTAAAAGGATACCTGCATGTTTAATCAGATTTTATCACTAATAAATTCTGAACCTGGTACTCCCTGATATCTTATTTTGATATATTGATTTCAACATATTATACTTCTATAGAAAATGTTAATTTGGTCTTATATTCAGGTTTATAGTTTCTAATAATAACATGTTCATCTTTGTCTTAGATCCCTTAAAGTTGTTGGATGGTCCCAGAGAACGTGACACAAAATGGGCGTGTCACGGACCCGAGTCCGTTGGGCTGTAGAGGCGGCCTATGGATGGCGATCCATTCCAGCGTCTATTTTTTTTTATGGGAGAGCCGACCACTATTAAGTCTATAGTTTGCTTGTCTTTATAGCTTATTTGTTAGATTTTGGTATAATCTTTACAAGTAGGGTCCCTTCCATATATATCCAGATAGTAACCTAATTGAATGTATTTTGTTGGATCTTTGTTATAAAAATCGGGATTAAAAGGATACCTGCATGTTTAATCAGATTTTTCTACCAATAAAATCTGAACCTGGTACTTCATGATATCTAATTTGAAATATTGATTTTAACTTATTATACTTCAATAGAAATGTTAATTTGGTCTTATATTCAGGTTTATAGTTTCTAATAATAACATGTTCATCTTTATCTGAGATCCCCTAAAGTCGTTGGATGATCTCAGAGAACGTGACACAAAATGGGCGTGCCACGGACCCGAGTCCGTTGGTCTGTAGAGGCGGCCAATAGATGGCGATCAATTCCAGCGTCTATTTTGACGGCAGAGCCGACCATTATTTCATAGATCATTTAATTTAGTGTAGGAACGGGAATAATTCAATATTTCCCTCCTTTCTTCCTAAGTACACGTGAGCCTTAATTTAATGGGGAATCTCTTTACACATCTGTCCTAAACTTTCCACACTATATCCTCTGTGTGTGAATCTATTTACAATTGATCTGTAGAAATTATAGAGATCTATTGCTATAATTTCCCTCTATGAAATAGTTCCCAGCGTCTTCAGTGGGTTGCTAAATCGCCAGAAGGTGTCTTTTATAGATTGTCCAATTTAATAATGATTTCATGGGTTGTCTGATGATGAGGGAGAATAGTAAGGAATAAGTCGTACAAGATTTCGCGAATAAAGTCGAGGGAGGGACATTATCCCAGAAGTCTCATAAAAGGATAGCTGAGCCCTCTTTGGGGGGCCCGCCATTATCTCTTTCGTGGAAGAAGAAGGAGGGGGGGGGGGGGAGAATGGACGTTGGACCCCCACATTCCAGAGACCTTGTTAGCCCAAGACACCCGACGCCCTATATACATCCCAGGAAGGACCTGTCAACGGGCCTCCCTGACGCTGGGCCTCTTTTGGGGAATTCCACCCACGCCTGGCATGGATGAAAGTTTTTTTCTTGGAGCTGCAATTCTCAAATCCTTCTGTACCTTGTATATTAGCTGATATTCCATCTCCTCAAGTATAACCTTAGCTGTATAAGTCCTATATTTGCCTATTCCTATGTCACACTTGTATATCTTAATAAGGAAATTTTACTAGGTCACTCCTTACATGCTCCATTCCCATTGGTCTAAAATCGGGAATTCAACAAGATCTCACTCACGGTGGCTTGGGAAAAAGTTTGGCGTACTCGGACACTATGTAATCCTCGAAATGCTTCTATACCCTATATATTATTTGATATTCTATCATCCCAAATATAATTTTAGCTGCTTAAGTTCTATATTTGTCTATCTCTATATCACACACTATTCCTATGATGGTAACGACGCTGTTACCGAAACGTCACACTTGTATATTTTAGTAAGGAAATTTTTACTAAGTCACTTCTTACATCCCTTTCCATTAGTCCAACTGAACCCAACAATGAACAGAACGGAACACAACAGTGTCTTCAAGTGGCTAGGTTTCTGGGCAAAAAGGAATCTATAAGTCTTCATGGGAGGGAAGCCATGTATCTAATTGATGTTGACACTATACATCTTTTGTTGGGTATGATTACAAAATGTACCCCAACAGGCTCTAACATCTCCAGTACCTAATTACTGGCGCTCGGAGGCCGTTTAGTTGAATAACCTTGGAGTTAAAAATATTTTTATCAGGAAACATTTAGAGTTATACAAATAACATCATTCTATTACACTTCTCAGAAGCTTGGGGAAAATGACTCAGTTTAATGTATTTGTTAGCGCCAGTAATTTAGGATTAAATTGTAAATGTCATTAAAATGTAAAATGTTGACTTTTAAAGTTAAAACCTATATTATAAGCCTAAAAATTATAGTGCAATTATATTAAAATATCAAATAAAATCGAAATTATCGATTAAAATGGAAATGTTGCTATTGTATTCCAGTGTTGTTATTAAAAATAAAAATTTGTTATTGAAGTGCAAAATATTGTCATTAAAGTGTAGAATGCTGTTATTAAAGTGTTGAATGTTGTTTTAAAAGTGCAAAGCATATACTTGATCTTCATCTGCATAATAAAGTTTCAAGCGATTCAAAAATTCATTATTTTATTAAAGCGATATTTTCGTAATGTTGAATGTTTTAAATATATAAATTTGAGTATATAAGTTTTCTTAAACTTAAATACTATATATATATTTCTTGAATTTATATAATATTTAACAATTATTTATTATTTGAAAGTAAATTTATAATTGTGAAAGTCATATTAAAATTTAAAAAAATATTTAGCATCTTCAGAGGTATCTGATAATGTATAATTTGGGTTATAGATTAGAAATTTAATATAACAAGAATGAGATATTTGGTCTTGTTACCATTTGTTTCAAAGGTTTTTTTTTTCAAGCTATCTTTAAAATAAAATTCAAAACTATCAAAAATTATCTGTTATGTAAATGCTTTATTCATAAAATTATGGTGAATTTTTCTTTCCCTTAACTTCCTTCTTTCAACACCAAAGATTAACCGCACTGGCTTCTCTTTACACCAAAAATTTTGTCGTCTGCTAAACAAGTGTCATTTGGTCACCTTGGTTAATGTTGCGTAGTTATGAGTAATGTTTTTTAAATCTTGTCAATTTCGTGGTTTATTCTCAATAGTGATACTAGATGTTTTTCTTACTCGTCAAATATAGCCACAAAGTAAAATTTTAGATAGTGGAAATGGCCAAATTTTTGATTTTGGTAAGTGAAACAATTTTTTTTTTAATAACACATATGTTCAATCAAAAATGACAAAAAGTAAATTTTAATGACAAAATAATTTAGCCGGTTCCAAAAATTGTATAATTTAAACCAGGCGACCTTTCGGCCTTTTAATTATATATATTAACCATAATACTCACTATCACGAGGACTTAAATAGTGTGGCCTGGACACGAGAGAATAAAAATACTCAAGGTTTGAACCCCTTTTTTTCTCATTTACCTTGGGAAAAAACATATATTAAATATGATAATTGGTTGCTTAAAAGGCTGGGGATTGAACTGTATAAACAATAAGACATTAAATTGCTTATTTAAAATTTGCGCGACTATGAAACCCAAAACCAAATTTATTGCAAAAATTTAATGACTGCATTTTGTTCAATATATAATTATATCTTTCCTCTCAATCGGCTATTTCCAGATAAGTTACATTTAGTTAATTTAGTCACAGGTTACGTTATTTTCAAAATGGAACTATTTTTGTTGACGCAAGTAGGCATATGGCGGAATATTACAATCGATGGCGTGTTTTCAATAAGTCCCCAAAAATGAGTCTCTCATCAAATTTAGAAAGCTATTAATTTTTTCAATATTATTACTAACAATTTGAAAATTTGTGATGAACCTGAAAAAAATGAAGCAGTACAATTTTTTTTTTTCACTTTTCAAATAAAATAATTTATATTCTTATGGCAATATTGAAACATCTTGGGAAGTCCTGGCACATCAGTGGTGGTGGTACAGGCCATGATAATCATGGTGGGGTAAGCGACTGATTTTACTGCAGGTGAACCACATCTTCTTCTTTCTTATCTCCACTCAATCATATTAAGATATCAAGCTTGCATAGCTTGAGACTTTTGATAGTGTCTGCTGGGGAAGAGTAGAGCTCATCAATGGATGAGTCAATACAGTCAATGATATGTTTTGGGGTTGCAGGTTGAGAATTGCAAGTGAACCACATGTCTACACATGTGAAAAGCAGTTTGACTTTGTACTTACAAATTTGCATATACACATCAATGGTGAACTCTCCCAGCCGTTTATATAATTTACCCACCCTTGCTCTAATTGTGTACATAAGAGCTGTTAATCTATAAAGTACTCTTCTTATCTCCACTCAATCATATTAGGGTATCAAGCTTGTAAAGTTTGAGATTTGACAACCATCATGACTGGTGAAGTAGAATGTGTCTGCCTTTGTCATTAAGACTGGGAGCACTACTCAGTGGCAGGCCGACTTAGCTCCAAAATAAATGACTGCCTCTGACATGAGGAACAGACGCCATGTGCAGCTGCTCCTAACACGGAGCACAATGTTCATCCTTTATCCCAGGATTAGGAGCCCTTACAGGGTACTATCAGCCAGGCCAGCTGAACCCAGGTTTTTTAGTGAGCTTGTTACTGCTCCCCCTCCTTCTTTTTCATCCAGGCTTGGGACCGGCAAAGGGGGAGTTATTTGTTTATTTAAAGATAAATAAAATATTTCTATGTTAAAAATTAAAAAGAAAATATTATTAATCCAAAAGCACACAAAGCCTAAATAGCCACGTAAATAACACTCGCGAAACTCACAACGGCACTGCAAAGTTAAACTTGAAACTAACCAGAAACCAAAAATGCACAGGTGCAATCCTAAAGTTTGCTTTTTGGCAGTCGCCGCTCATTTCTTTAATTCCATTTTAGCGGTAAAGTTGTATGTAAACAACAATTAACTGTCAAAATTTGAATTTTAGAATGGCTGAATTATTGGAAGTGTCAAATTATTGATCGTGTCAAATTACCATTTATTATTTGATAATTGAGGGTTGCGACATCAAAACATGGTCAAATTATCGTAAATTGTCGAATTAACAAGGTTATATACTGTATTTATTAATATAAATTTGGTCTTGTTACCTCATGTTTTTAATCCAAATTGTACATATAATGGTTAGGTAAGAAGGAGTTGTGTGTTCTCCAATGTCAAATGCTGACACTTGCCTAACAGGATGACACATCGTTTACTCACAGTCTGGACAACATTAAATTAACAAATTTCTTTCCTAACTAAAATAAAAGGTAATATAAGGCCAAATCCAATGAAATAATTAATACAGTAGAACCTCCCTTTAGTAGTCACCTCTCCACAAAGGACAGTTTTCATTTGTAAAGCTACCATTTTTACAATATAGCAACTCTCCGGTAAGAGGGCACCGCTCCCTAAAGGACACTTTGACTCTGCAATTAGGTGTTGTCCTTTACAGGGAGTTTGTTCTACTGTAATAATAATAATTATTATTAGCCTTTTATTACCTTTTATTTCATTAATCTTTAATCCAAATTTTGTGTACCTTATCATTGCTTCTCCTAACTATACAGTTAAACCTGTCTATAGCACCCCCTCTAAATAGCGCCTTCCTCTCTATAGCGCCCGATTATAAATACATAGTACGATGCGATTAAAAGTGACCTGTCTATAGCACCCCCTCTCTATAGCACCTTATTTTGGTGAGTCCCAAGAGGGGGCGCTATAGACAGGTGTAACTATTTTAAATATGATACTTTATATAATATTTAACAGAATAACAACAAAAAAATATATTCTATTAATATGTATATTTTTGAGAACATTCCTCATTTATTTCAGTATTAGAACACTGTGATTCTATTTTAATTTCTAAATTTCCCTAAAACTGCTTGTTATTAAATAGCTTAGTGTTTTGTTGGCATCAAATAATACATACAGTAAAACATCCCTGTAAAGGACACCTAATTGCAGAGCCAAAGTGTCCTTTAGGGAGAGGTGTGCTCTTATCAGAGAGTTGCTAAATAGTAAAAATGGTAATTTTGCAAATGAAAGCTGTCCTTTGTAGAGAGGTGTCCTCTAGCACGAGTGTCCTCTCATGGAGTATGTTCTACTGTACTAGTTGTTTAAACGATGCCTTCTGATGGTGAGCCATTGGAAGATTGAAGGATGGGCAATCTCAAGCCGAAGTGGCTCAGTGTGTCAAGACAGATTTCTTCAAACCAGTTCCAGGAGACAGTTGCTTGAAGATCTGGTCAAGGTGGAAAAAGAGCAACAACGGCCCAAGATGATCGTTTCTTAGCACTTACAGCCAAGTGCCATAGGGACAAATATTCAAAAGGTATAGATCAAACCTATATATTATGGATCCATATCTCATGAAAAACTGTCGAGGGGACTGAATGAAAGAGGGCTTTATGCAAAATGCCATCTTCCACTCCAGACTCATTATAAGAAGGTACCTTGGAACTGGTGCTGCAAATATTTCATATGGACTATATAACAATGGGTTCTGATAAGGCACAATTTGGATTATAGATTATAAACACTAGGTTAATAGTATGTGGCGTTTCGATAACAGTACTGACAGTACTTTTGTCTGAAGATGGTAACAACGGTGTTACCGAAACGTCACACACTATTTATTTATTTGGATTTGGTCTTATTACTTTGTGTTTAACAATGGGTTCTTTTCACTGATGATTTAGTCTTTTGCTTGATTCTACAATGTTTGTGATCTGGAGAGAATGTAGGTCAAGAAATCAACCGGCCATCATCAGGGAAAGAGATTACTGTGGTTGTAATGGTCTAGGGCAGGGGTCGGCAAACTTTTGAGTTGGAAGAGTAAAAAATAACAATTTACAAAATTTCAAAGTTTTTAAAGAGCCACAAAATATTTTCTTGCCAACAATAAATAATACTCGCATAAATAATATTTGCGTATGGAACTATATAAAGAGCCGCAGCTTCACATCTAAAGAGCTACATGTGGCTCGCAAGCTGCAGTTTGCCGACCCCTAGTCTAGGGGTGGTACCTTGCTGAATGCCCTAGGCCTGTGGTAGAACAAAGATAGGTATTGAAATCTTTTGTTCCTATGTCAAGCTATTCTGTAATGCATTTGATCCTCAATTTACTTTCATGGATGATAATGTCAGGCCACATAGGTCATGTTATCCTTAAAGGGGAGGAAATTGGTTGATTTATTTATTTATTTCAACACACAAAGCGCGATATCCCGGCTAGGGATAATTTCGTCGATTTACATTTTTTAAACAGAAACAGTTATAAACATATTATACAAGAAAAAGTAATCGAAATCAAAAGAGAAACAATAATATATGTATATTAGGAACCTGAACCTTTCAGATTTGAAAGAAAATCATAAGTATATTTACAAAAATAGTTAAACCTATGATAATTCTCTCTGCTATTTACAAATTGATATAGATCTACAACATTACTTATTGTCTGTTGTCTAGCGGTGAAGAAGAGTGGGTATTCCAGCAGTAGGTGTCTCGAGTCCTGGAATTCGTTGCCACAGTGACAGCTAGAGTCTTCAACCGCACCAAAAATTGGTTGATTGGAGGGGCTATTAGGATCTCCAGAGCAGGTGTGGATGCTTTAGGTAGACTGATTGAAAGAACTCCAGGAACTAAAAACTGTCTTTTTGGAAGCGTGAAAGTTGTTACTCTTGCCTTTTTTCAAGGGCCTAATTAAGAGGTGAAGCTTACATTGCTGTTAGAAGTCATCACATTAACTACAAATCCATTTCATATAAAAATAACTAAGTTGCCTCCCTCCTCTGTATTTCCAGTAAATCAATTGATTTAAATCTCCTGGACATTAATTAAACAAGTAAAAAAGTTTCCAGAGATGAGTTTATTTTTATTTTATTAACCTAGTCTCAAGGTTTCAGGCATCTCTGTCCCTCTACAGGAGAACAATGAAAAAAACGCCACCTGATGCCAAACTGTTCTGTTGTTGGGCAGCTGCTAGGACATCTGCTGACTCGATCCAATGTTTTCTGAATGGTTCACGACTTGTCAATCCACAAAGTTTGTCTAGGGAGGTTTATTGAATGTTCTTGACTGGGGTTAGTTGTTTTATTTCTTGTTCAGAGAAAGTTGTTTTTTTGCTTATCCCTAGTACATGTGGTACAGGCCATGATAA
This sequence comes from Cordylochernes scorpioides, assembly GCA_030710605.1. NCBI lineage: Eukaryota > Metazoa > Arthropoda > Arachnida > Pseudoscorpiones > Chernetidae > Cordylochernes > Cordylochernes scorpioides. The sequence goes on along the minus strand of CP092883.1, from coordinate 52,033,659 downwards.
TCATGGTGGGTAGAAGTAGGCGACTGCTTTTATTGCAAGCGCATCACATGCCTACACATGTGAAAAGCAGTTTGATTTTGCACTTACAAATGTGTCAAAGCCCCGTTTGGTTACCTGCACTCGCTGGTGAGGTTGGACTTTGCAAGAATCGGGGGTCATTTGAGCATTTTTTTTAAATCAGAAAAAAGTGCCCAATGCGGGAATCAAACCCGGGTCATAGCGGTCGAAACCCAACGGTTTTGAGTTTTTGAGAGTTTTGTGAAATGTACGAGTTTCCAGCATATTTTGCCCTAGAATGTTGGTTATTAGTGCTGCATTTTGGAGCCTATTCATTAATTGTTGTTACAGAAACACTTTACTATAGTGAACCCTAATGGGACCAAACCTTTGGTTCTTTATAGCTCTTGTTGTGGCTTGATTTTTCCAATAAAAAATATAAAGAAGCAATTGACAACTTGAAACAATTTTTATTAAGAGACTTGATTCAGAATCAAGAGTTTTATTGAAGCCAAAAAAAGTTTCTTGAATTAGATTTTATTCAGAGTTATTTACAAAGATTACATACATTGAATTGACTTGAATTAAAATAGTGTAGCAAAATAAATGATTATGATTGTTTTTAATAGAATTGTTTTTGCATAAATATTAAACTAAGGTATTAAAATATACAGTTAAACCTGTCTATAGCGCCCCCTCTTGGGACTCATCAAAATAGGGTGCTATAGACAGGTCACATTTAATGTAAATGTTTACATTTTGATGTTTAAAATCGGGTGCTATAGAGAGGAAGGCGCTATTTAGAGGGGGCACTATAGACAGGTTTAACTGTATTTTAATTAAATTAAGGGGACTATTTTCATAAATAAAGATTAAATTTATAAATAACAGGATACCCCCAACAGCCCTGGTTCACTATATGATATTGCAAATATTGGAAATTATTTTAGATCCATTATAAGGGAAGGTTTGCTTGGTTTGTTTTAGTGAGCTCTTAGAGTTCATTGTTTATATTGCCTACTGTTAGGTGTTAATTGTTTTCTTCAAGTTTGGGATCTTACTTACTAGGCAGAATAATTTGAACTATTTTAGACATGGGTGAATTATTTTTTGCGGTTAATCTAGATTTCTTTTTTTTTCTTAACCCTAGTACACGTGGTTCAGGCCAAGGTGGGTAGAAGTAGGCGGCTGCTTTTACTTTAAGTACCCCACATGTCTACACATGTGAAAAGCAGTTCAACTTTGCACTTACAAATGTGCCAGCGCTCCGTTTGGTTACTAGCACTCGCTGGTGGGGGGTTAATCTAGTAATTTCCTATTTTGTTAGTTCTGTGATATTGTGCTTGAGAGAAGAAGCCTTTTATTTCTAATAAATTTTGCTATGTTCTTCTCTTCCATTATGTTCTTAAGGGTTGGCCAGAACAAGCATTGATCTCACTGTAATTGGGAGAGAATACCACTTTGTTCTTAATTTGCACTCAACTTATTTTAACTTGACTCTAACAAGAACAACTCAACATAACTCACTAATAGAACTAATTTATTCATGATACAAAAATTTACATGTTTGAAAGAAATGAAGTAATGCTAATTTGCATACTCAGGCGTGAATATACTCTCCCTGACGCCAAACCCTGGTTCAGATTTGAAAAGGAAGAGGAGCCAACTTGGTTATTGTCTGTCGGTAGACTCCTTTAGTAGATCGGACAAATTAGACCCACACTTTCCCATAAGAGCTCAGATAAACCTCATTCTGGCCATGTGCCATCGGATAGGTTGGCCTCTTTAATTAGTACCAATTGATTTGGCTATAAATTTTCTTGCAACATCTTCCATTTCTTTCTTTGTTGCAAGGCACTAACATATACTATTTCGACCATCTTGTTCATAAATTATTCCTAAGCTGTTGCACCATGTTTACCATAAATCTGCCCTATCATATTGTTGCAATCCCAGAGTATCATTCAAGGGGGAGCCAATCAAGAAATTCCCCTGAGTTAAGGCTCGAAGATCAATTGGGTCTGGACTCAACTCCATCAATGGTCTGGAATTCAGGCAAGCCTCAATTTGACACAGTAGGGTGGTGAATTCTTCAAGATTTAAAAGCAATGACTTGATCACATTTCCCTCCCATATGACTCTTTACGCATTTCATATCATTTACCTCCCAAAGTCCTCCGAAGTGTGAGGCTGATGGTGGTATGAAATGCCACTCCATAAGCTTCTCAACCAGAAATTCCCTGGTTTCTTTCACATTTATTATTTCCTAATGTTTTTTTCAGAAATAGTTCGGTTTTTCAGAAGTTAGTTCCATTATCCGAATAAATATCTGCAGGTTTACCTCGTCGAGCTATAAACCTTCTGAGAGAGAGCTGCAATAAATGAACTGGTAGAGAGGCTCATCACCATCTCCAAAGAATCGCCTTGACTGAAAAACAAACAAAGAGAACCACATAAGATTTGATCAGTCCCTTTGATCTTAGATTCTGTATTTCCTCTCCAAATTCTGATTCTTGAATTCACTTAATAATTTTCATCAATTCATTTTGTAGTTCACCATTAGTCAATGTTCCCTCTTTTCTCTCTTTTTCACAGCGATACCCTACAGTTGGCGATGAATCACAAACACCAAGCTGACACTCTCTTTGTCTTGTTGAACGTGTAATATTTGTTCACAATTTCTGGATTGGCATAGCAAGACAATGCTACTCTTTCTTCCTCCTGGCATTCTTGGTGATTACAATTATCCTGATTGTGCAAAAAGTTCTTGTCCTTTAGCCAATTTGGTCCTTGTCACCAGAGGGTATGTCTTTATAAAGCTGCAGGCATCAGCCCCCTTGAAGCACATTCGGAGGGATTTTCCTTTCCCAACATGTGACTCCATATCCTTTTGACCCAAAGTTGCTGTATTTTGACAACTATATTACTTATAAAGGTCTTCCCTCTCTGTGGATCTGATTTGCTCCATCACAATGATATTTGAGAATCCGACCACAAATAAGTCTTGCTAATCTCAATTTTCAGTGAATCCACAATAGATCTGTAGAGCCGAGACAAAAGTCTAGTTTTGAGATTTCTTATGGCCTTATTGCACACATCCATGAATTCATGGAGACTCCTTGATGTCGTATTCTTAGTTACCCTGAGAGTAAATAGCTCCGACACCTGAGCAATTGCCAGCTCTCTAGTGTTGTCATATCTTAATGTACTTCACAAGCATGGCCATAATTTCCACTTATTAATGGGAACCCTCTTATTAGTCGGGATGCTTCTCCTTTTACCAAAGAATTTTCAGATTTTGCAACTTTTGCAGGCTAGTCAACCCTAGATTTTCATCTATTGCTGCTAAAGGTGGCATGATCATAGCCAACCAATAGGAGAGCGCCATTCCAGAAAAAAAGCAAACAGTGACAGAGATGAAAGCTGAAGAATTAAGAGCGCATGACGCTCGTAACTGTATATAGATAATCCAAATTGTGCCTTATATATAATTACCTAATCTAATATTATTACTAGGTATCAGCCTAGAGATCAGCCCTATAGTTACCAAAGGTATACATACATGGCTTTGACCCAGAAAAGATAACTAGAGTAGGAGATACTAAGATTGTAGAGTTTGGCCTGAGTGCATTAGAAAATGCAACAAGCCAGTGGTGAAGAGTGTAAAAAAAGTGGTTCGCATTCTAGTAAAATTGAAATTCTGTATGAGGGTTAGAAAGAGAATTAATTTCCAGTAGAGCCTTCAGTCTGGAAGTGATATCTGGACATCAGGATTGAAAGTTTAACATTGTTGCATAATTATGTTGAGAGGAGACGTGCATAAAATTCCTGCCGTTGAGCCATGTTAGGAGCTGTATGTTTATTATTCTAATTCTGGGAGAGATTTGGGTTGAGAGTAGGGAAGGTGGTAGGAAAAGGTAGCAGGCAAGATAAAACTTCCTGTCAAGAGGCAGTACAAGAGAGATAACACTAAGAGTTGAGATAGTCCTAAAAATCCGTTGAGAATATTTCCACAAGTATTGTGTAGAGTGAAACTTCCTGTGTCAATGTAACTGGAACTTTTTGGCAGAGATTTTGGAAGTGAGGTAGAAACCTTTTTTGAAGAGAATACCAAAAATATGTAGATTCCCCACCACAGGAATGATGAAGGTTTTGTTGTAAAACCTGGGCTCAGCTGGCCCGGCTAATAGTACCCTGTAAGGGCTCCTGATCCAGGTATACAGGATGAGCAGCGTTTGTACTCAATGTCAGGAGCGGCTGCACATGGCGTCTGTTCCTCATGTCAGAGGCGGCCATTTATTTTGGAGCTAAGTCGGCCTGCCACTGAGTAGTGCTCCCAGTCTTAATGACAAAGGCAGACCCATTCTACTTCACCCAGTGTGGAGATAAGAAAGAAGAAATTTTGTTGTTGCACTTTGGATACATTCATGACTTATGTTGTCTGTGTAATGATGGATTCAGCAGGTACAGAGAACTCATTTAGGTAAATCAAATGTAAAGTTGACTCAGAACTCTGTGGAAAATCTGCTATTTTTCAGTTTCCCAAGTAGCTATTAATCATTTTTATATCATCTTTTGGTAGTCCTTGTGTATCAATGCCGGATGTGATGAAAATAATGGACAGTTTTATTATTTGGTTTTGTCAATTATTTTCTTCTGTACTTTTTATATAAAGTGAATATAACTTTTTTTCTTCTTTCGTTTCATCTTGAGGTGATCACTTCAAATTTTTCATTTTCCCTTATTAAAGTGATGAAATCTCAAGTTATATGTCTCTATTATAATAAATATGGTTGGTTCTGTTCTTTTTATTTCTTTGCTAATGTTTTAAGCACAAGTTAATAAGACCAAATCCAAATAAATAAATAGTGTGTGATGTTTCGTTAACAGCACGTTGCCATCTTCAGACTAGAGTACTGAATAAAAAAAGTACATTCAGTACTTTTGTCTGAAGAAGGTAACAACACTGTTACCGAAATGTCATACACTATTTATTTATTTGGATTTGGTCTTATTACCTTGTGTTTATAATCTATAATCCAAATTGTGCCTTATCATTGCTAATGTTTTCTAATTTCTCTGTTGTATTGAGGCCACATATTACAAGTGTCCATCTTCCTTCTTCACTGGCAGTAGTGGAAGGTGCTGATAAACAACTGGGAGGATCACATTTTCCTGATGTGGCTGATACCTAATACCCCTGTGACTGCTCAATATTTTCCACTAAGGCTCACTGCTCTCACTATCTCATTTAACTGCTTCCAAGAAATTCCTTTTTACTCTCTTCCACATCTCTTACAAAGAGTTTTATTTCAAAAATTGTAAAGCACAATTTGGATTATTGATCATAGCTAAAAGATAATAAATTTATTTGGATTAGGTCTTATTTTCTTGTAGTTTTATTTCAAGTTATCAAAACTTTATATCTTGATAAGGCACAATTTGGATTATAGATTATAAACACAAGGTAATAAGACCAAATCCAAATAAATAAATACCAGCTGTTACCCAAATGTCACACACTAATTATTTATTTAGATTTGGTCTTATTACCTTGTGTTTAACTTTATATCTTGTTTCTGGGGGTCGGTGGAAGGCTGGTTAAACCGTTTGGTTTTTGACCACTACGACCCTGGTTTGATTCCCGCATTCGACAGTTTTTTCTGTTTAAAAAAAAAAATATGGAGTAATAACGAATTTAAATATAGATGAAGAATTCTTCCTGATTTGAAATTAAACAAAAAAACATGGTGAAGGAAAACTAGTTTCTTTTATTGATGCATTGGTGCAAGCTTTCGGGTAAAAACCCTTCAACAGGCGAGAAATGTAGCGCGACTTATAAGGACTATGGTACAAATGGTAGGAAGGAATGAATATATATAAAAAGAAAGTTTTTAAACTATTTATATATGTTAATATTAATAGAAGACCGATTTTTGAGAAAAGTAAATATTAAATCTGCAGTCTGCAGTCTGAAACCACGACACTGCGCATGATTAGGGCTATTGAAATAAACATGTGGGAGGTTTAAATAAAGGACAAGAGAGGATGATAAGCTTCTGGAAGATCTATTTTTCTGTTGATGCTGTTCAGTTTGTGGGATACTATGGATTCTAGGATAAGTCTTTGGTGTAAGATATGTATGTGCCTGTAATGTATGGTGGGGTTATTGATGTTGAAAGTGTGGCCTGTACTCTGCATATGTTGATAAATGAGGGATTTGGTATCTTGCCTGGAAATATTGCGGGAATGTTCAGTCATCCTGATGGCCAATGATCTACCTGTCTCACCAACGTAAGTGGCAGGACACTGTTCACATGAGACGGAGTAGACTGCACCCATAGAACGAAGAGGGTCAGGAGGAGCTGAGGACTTAGTATGAGGATGACGAGGGATGAAAGAAGATTCGGGGAGTTTTTATATATGGTACGGATGCCATAGGATTTAAGTTTTCTGGCTATATCTACTGAGGAGGGGGAGTAAGGAAGAAAGCACAATGATCTGTAAGTCATGGAAGGATTGGAAGTTGTAGGTGTATAAGTATATTTATTAACCCTTTACGCGCCACGCAACGATCTATCGACTTTAGCCTAGGTTTGCACAACGGCCATTGCCACGATTCATCGACGTGGGAAAAAAGTGGCGTAAGGGCAATTTTTTTTCCCGCATTTTCGTATTCTCTTGTTTCCTCTAGTTACTGTAAGAAAATATCTGATTCTACTTATCCCAATCTTTATATAGCGATGTCAGAAAGTGGTGAAGAAACTGAAATTTATCAACTTAGCTCTGATGAACTCACTTCCGATTCTACAGAAGATTTAGACATTTCCACTCCAACTGGGAGTGAATATGGTGACCATAATTCCTCAAGAATATGGGTAAGAACATATTCCCCTTCTACTTTTCCCAAACCCTTTATTTTTTCCGAAAGAACTGGGCCCCAACACTGTCCTTCAACTTTGAAAAAACCAATCGATTATTTTTTTCTCTTCTTTTCAATAGATTTATTCAGAGATTTTGCGAGATTTACAAATAAATATGTGAAGGAATACTTGAAAGATAATATCGCAACTTTACCTTCACATTCCAGGCTACAAAAATGGAAAGAAATAACCACAAATGAAATGATGGCATTCTTTGGAATCATTTTCAACATGGGTCTGAATCCCAAGAATCAAATAAGGAATTACTGGAGTAAAGAAAGATGTTTTAGACAAAATTGGTTTCCTGATGTTATGTCTAGGAACCGTTTTGAGCTAATTTATTCTTTCTTTACTACCTGTGATTCATATAAAATGCCTAAACACACTGACCCTGGCTATGACCCCACTTTGAAATATAGAGACTTGATAAATCATGTAAACTTCAAATTTTTATATTATTATAAGCCCACTCAACATCTAAGTATTGATGAAAGTCTGGTGTGTCTGAAAAATCGTACCAGATTATTGCAATACATGCCAAACAAACATCATGGCCGCTTTGGAATAAAACTCTGGATGTTGTGTGAGGCTAGAACTGGATACTGTCTCCAGTTTTATGTATATAAAGGTAGATTTAGCGAAATATCTAAAAGTCTATCTTATGATGTACCAATGAAACTCCTTACCGACACAAATATGATAGGAAGGGGTTATATATCATGTTGTAATGGATAACTTCTTCACCAGTGTGGACCTTGCCAAAGACCTAGCTGGTAAACAGACCTATCTGACTGGAACTATAAGGTCCAATCGTAGAGGCTACCCCAAAACTTTGAAAAGAGCCTCCCTACATGTAGATGAAGTCATCTATATGAAAAGTGATATGCAGCTAGCAGCAGCATACAAAGAAAAAGCTAAACGAAAATCAATAAACTTCCTGAGCACCTATTGTGATGCCGTTTCAGAGACCAAACCTGGTAGTTCAAGAGACCCCCATCATTTATATCCCTCAGGTCAAAACCGTCTATGATAAATACATGGGCGGTGTTGACCTGAGTGATATGATGATGTACTGCTATATGGACGAGAGAAAGGGCCGTAAACATCACAGAAAGGTTGTCATAAACATAATACACAGAGCTCTTCTGAACTCCTACATCCTATACAGTCAACATTCAAGTGATTCTCCCAAGCTGACCAGGCATAAATACCAGGTCTCAGTGATAAATAGCCTTGTAGAGGGCACTATCAAGGGATCTACTTCATCAGCAACCACCAGCAGCAATATTCAATTGGAAAAATTGACAGAGAAAAAGGAACGACAGTGCGTTGAGTGTAGGATTCGAGGAGAGAAAAGAAGATCCAGAACTATTTGTTCTGGGTGTAAAATGGGATTGCATGGAGTATGCACGCTGAATCACCGTTGTAAATGAAGAGGAATCTTTGTACATAAATTTTAATCCGAGTGAAATATTTTGTATCTCTTACCTTTATACCTGCTATTTGAATTTAAATTATCTGTTTTATTTTGTTTTTTTTTTTCTTGTAAATATGCCGATCAATAACTAAATGTATATAGCAAATACAATTATTTTAGCCATTCAATTTTGAAGAACAATGTTTCTAGATAATAAAATCATTTTGTTTTTCAATATTGAAAAGTGTTTCTTGGAGTTATGAGGAAACAAGAAGAACAGTGCAGAGGAAACAATTGGGCGAACAAAAGGTGGCCGATTACGTCACGCCGGCACTTCCGGCGGTGGCGCTTATAGGGTTAATGAAAGAGAGTGGAAAAGAAGCTGCGGAGAGCTGGGTTATGATACGATTTCTTTCTATTATTTTAAAGATGTCTATGGAACAATGGGTGTATATTCTTTTTGTAAGGGTTCTGACAATATTGATTTTATGGGAGGTAGGATAGTGAGAATTGTAGTGAGTATAACAGGGGGGGGGGCATTGTTTTTTATGATAAACTGTAGTGTGAAATGAGGAAGAGGTGCGAATAATTAAAATATCAAGGAATGAGATAACATGGTTAGTTTCTATTTCTATGGTACCATTTGTACCATAGTCCTTATAAGTCACGCTTCATTTCTCGCCTGTTGAAGGGTTTTTACCCGAAAGCTTGCACCTATGCATCAATAAAAGAAACTCGTCTTCCTTCACCAGGGTTTTTTTGGTTTAAAAAAAAAAAAATGCTCAAATGGCCCCCGATTCTTGCAAAAGTACAACCCCACCAGCGAGTGCAAGTAACCAAACGGGGCTCTGGCACATTTGTAAGTGCAAAGTCGAACTGCTTTTTCACATGTGTAGACATGTGGTGCGCTTACAGTAAAAGCAGTCACTAACTACCCACCATGATTATCATGGCCTGTACCACGTGTACTAGGGATAAGCAAAAAAAAAAAAAAATCTTGTTTCTTTCTACTTATCTATTTGTATTTCCTTGTTTTTGTGTTTATCTAATACAGTAGAACCTGCATGAGAGGACACTCACAGTTAAAGGACATCTCTACAATGAGTTTTCAAAATCACTATTTTTACTACATTTAGCAACTCTCTGGTAAGAGGACATCCCCTCTCTCTGAAGGACACTTTGGCTCTGCAACTAGGTGTTGTCCTTTACAGAGAGGTAGTTCTACTGTGACAGTTATATACACACTAATCTTCTTCTTCTTTCTTATCTTCACTCAATCATATTAGGGTATTAACTTGTGACCCTTGATGGTGTCAGTTTGGCAACCATCATGACTGGGTGAAGTAGAATGCATCTGCCTTTGTCATTAAGACTGGGAGCACTACTCTGTGGCAGGCCGACTTAGCTCCAAAAGAAATGGCCGCCTCTGATATGAGGAATAGACGCTATGTGCAGCCGCTCCTAGCATGGAGTACAAACGCTGCTCATCCTGTATCCCTGGATTAAGAGCCCTTACAGGGTACTATCAGCCAGCCAGCTGAGCCCAGGTTTTTTAATGAGCTTGTTACTGCTCCCCCTTCTCCTTTTTCATCCGGGCTTGGGACCGACAAAGGCAGAGTTCATTATTTGGGGTTACTGTGATGATTGTTGGTTTCCTGATGATTTGATGTTACCTTATATTAGCTCTTAAGTTTGCTAATCTGCATCTCAGCACTTGGGTATTTTATTGCTTTCAAAGTAACAGGGATACAGAGGATTGCTAAATCAAAGAACATTGCTTCATCCACACTTTATCACTACTCTGTTATCATTTCACCTTCCTTTGTCCATCCATTTCACCAATAACAAAAAATCAAAAGGATGTTGATAAATTGTGGAAGGAAATTGAGTAATGTTAAACAACAAACTTCTGCGTATTTTTCATATAAATTGTTGACTTCTAACCCTAATATAAACAACATTTGTAGTGTTATGTCAAGTTGAGATAATAAAATCTCGAAGATTTTGTTGGTACAGTAAAACCTCCATGAGAGGACACTCTCGCTAGAGGATACCCAAAGGACAGTTTTTATTTGCAAATATCATTTTTACTATTTTGCAACTCTCCGGTAAGAGGATACCTCTCCCTAAAGGACACTTTGGCTCTGCAATTAGGTGTTGTCCTTTACAGGGAGATGCTACTGTAATTGATATTTGATTTAAGCAAACAAAATAAAAATATGTATCTAACAACCAAAGTCTAAAATACGCTACTTTGTAAATTGGTTGTCCTTGAGCAATATAAATTGGTCTGTCAATATCAGTCTTTATTTCAGCGTTTGGCCAGTCAATAATTCTCAAAGTGGATTGAGGTGATTGGCTGAAGTTGGAAGTAATAATCACTGGCATGTATGTATAACTTTATTCTTTATCAATCTCTGGAATCACAACAACTCCGCCTTTGCCGGTCCCAAGCCCGGATGAAAAAGGAGGAGGGAGAGCAGTTACAAGCTCACTAAAAAACCTGGGCTCAGCTGATAGTACCTTGTAAGGGCTCCTAATCCAGGTATACAGGATGAGCAGCATCTATACTTCACTAGATGAATGGCCCGGGCAACGCCCGGGTTTTACCCGAGTGCGAATATATTTTAAAAACGTTTTTAATTCAAATACTATTCTTTACATTTATATATTTGGCACCATGGATGTCACTCTTGTGAAACGTCCCGTTCCAAACTGTGTGTTTTTAAAATGTTTTAGCTATATATAATATAACGGTATAATCTATATATATATAAAAATGAATGTCTGTCTGTGTGTCTGTGTGTGTGTGTGTGTCCTCTATGGATTCAAAAACCATACATCCAATCGCCGTGAAATTTTGGGATATTATTAGGTGTATCCCCGGAAAGGTTTACGAAAAATAATATCTTGAATATCTTTAATATCCTTAGAGTTATTTGCAGATTTGTAGCTTTAACTCGCAAGCAGCACCACCATTAGGCTTAGGTTTGCTGCTCCTGATGACCTTGGGTCTGCCCCACCCCGTGAGAGAATGGATTCGCCCGGCCGCCGGCCGACATTCCAAGTACCCACCGACCAATCAGGGCAGAGTTGGTGACACAGCTATGCCAAGTAGACAAGAAAAAAAAGCCTCGCGGGAGCTTGCCCAGATGACCTCCGGGAACTTCGTCCATCTTCCATAAACGACCATGAATTTATTCAACCTTATCGAGTATTTTTCAAGGGACGGGAAAAAATGTTCACTAGATAAAACGATAATTTTGTAATGTAGAAAATTAGGAAAGACAAAATTCAGAATGACACGGCACACAGGGACCGGGAAAAAATGATCACTTTATCAGTTTCAAATTATCAAAATATATCTATTTCTTTTTATAAGTTTATAGAGAATTGTTTTAACAAATGTTCGTTAGACAGACCTTTACTCGGGTACCGATTAATATTGATTTTATTCAACTTATCGAGTATTTTTCAAGGGACCGGGAAAAAATGTTCACTTTATCGAGAGATTCGTTAGACAAACCTTTACTCGGGTAAAACACGGGCGAAGCCGGGTACATCCGCTAGTAACGGTATAAAGAAATAATCAGCCTATAGCCTAGTGGTCATGGCATCTGCCCGGTAAGCGGAAGGTCGTGGGTTCGATTCCCATCCCTTGACACTTTTTTTATTTTATCCATTCTGACCAAACTTCACACAGTGAACTTCACACAGACAGAATAAGGCAATTATATAGGTAGATCTTCATCTTGGCTACACCTTGTATACATCTTGCTTCCTAGGGTTGCCTAGGGTGGCCGCTATAGACAGGGTGGTCTGTGTAGATAGGTGGATGTATCACACAGCTGATAACAGGGTTGCCTTGAGTGGCCGCTATAGACAGGGTGGTCTGTATAGACAGGTGGATGTATCACACAGCTGATATCAGGGTTGTCTAGAGTGGTCGCTATAGACAGGGTGGTTTGTATAAACAGGTGTATGTATCACACTGCTGATAACAGGGTTGCCTAAGGTGACCGCTATAGACAGGGTGGTCTGTATAGACAGGTGGATGTAAAACACTGCTGATAACAGGGTTGTCTAGAGTGGCGCTATAGACAGGGACCACTATACAGTGACCGCTATAGTCAGGGTGGAATGTATAGACAGGTGGATGTAACACACTGCTGATAACAGGGTTGTCTAGAGGGGGGCAGGGAGGACACGTGTTCGCCGGCAGCCAATGGGCGCGCATTCTATCCGTGAGCTTCAGACAGAATAAGGCAATTATATAAGTAGATGTTAGGAGCGGCTGCACATGGCGTCTGTTCCCCATGTCAGAGGCGGCCATTTCTTTTGGAGCTAAGTCCTGCTTGCCACTGAGTAGTGCTCCCAGTCTTAATGACAAAGGCAGACACATTCTACTTCACCCAGTCAAGGGTCACAACTTGATACCCTAATATGATTGAGTGGAGATAAGAAGACAACATTAACAACTTATGGAACATTTATTTATTACACTTTATTTTTCATTATGATTTGTATCAATCTATAAACACAAGGTAATAAGACCAAATCCAAATAAATAAATTGTGTGTGAGGTTTCAGCATTGTTACCATCTTCAGACAAAAGTACTGAATGAGAAAATATATCACAGCATTTTAAATAATTTTTAAAACATGCTGTGATACATTATTGTCTGAAAATGGTAATGCTGTTAACAAAATGTCACATTATTTATTTAGATTTGGCCTTATTACCTTGTGTTTATAATCCAAATTGTACCTTATCACTATATCAATCTATCTTATCATATATGACAACAAATTGAACTTTTCTGAAATTTTGTATTCCATACAAATTTGTTTCATCTGCTTTTAAGGCAATTTGTTGCTGCAATTAGTAGACAATTGAATCTTGTGAGCCTTGGTTAGTGATTGGAAGATTTTAGCGATTTTTTTTTCTGTGTCCACATAATTATGTGAGTAGTTTCAAGTGCAGAAAAAAAAAAAACTCATTTCTGGAATATGGTAGTTTGAGAATGTCGTGTTCTATTTCTAGCAACCTCAGCCAATATCTCAGATACGGATTTGTATGTTATCTCCAAATTTTTCCATAGGAATTTTGCATCCCTGAATTTCTCGGCATCTTTGTCATTGGCCCTGCAACATAGATGATCTCTTCTTTCTTAATATGACAGAGCCTGCAAGTGATTTTCCCTCCATAACCTTCATCCGCTTCATTACTTATTCCACATTTGTCTGGATGTCTTTCCTGCAGGAACCACAAGAATTGACTGAACTACACTCTTTTCACACAGAATCTTGTCCAATTCTTGTTGTCAGCCAACCCTTCAGGACTTTCCGATGGTTCCATTGCACCATGGCTGCAGCTGGGACCTTTAGGAGAGGCCGCTGCTTATCATCAAACAGCTCTAGGAGCATGGAATTTGTGTAATCTTTGTACAAGGAGATATGAAACAGCAACAACGGCAGCAGCTACAGTTCTGGATGTAGTCTCTGAATCTATAGCATCCTCCATGTCTTGTTTGATGTTCTTATGGTCTTATTTTGTAACTAAGTTATCGATGATCTTTTTGAGAGAACAGATTTGAGGTACTCTATGTTTGCTTCGCAACAAAATATGGCCCTATTGTTGGCTTCCGTAGGCGTTTCTTACTGGGAAAAAGAAAGAGAGGATCCAATGAAATAATTTAGTAGCGTTTATTAAAAACAAAATCATAATAGTCAACAACACATATAACAGAGAGTACCGTCGTCTTCCGGGTATTCCTTCTACTGGGAGCTCGGATTCTATATTCTGTGCGTTTATAATCTGTTTATCTGTGGCTCTCTGGTCGGATGGCGCCTACATTCGGCCATTCCTGGATTTCAATCGTCCTCGATTGAACCTTGCGTTGCAGGAACGTCGTGGGTTGCGTCGGGGGGTATCTTCTACTTCTGACTCCTCGTCCGGACTTTCTTCTGTAGCTGAATCATCTTCTTCACTGTGCCAAGACTTCAGTTGACTGATATGGGCCGTTGTCGTGTAGAACCGTCCACTGGTTCTTTCGCTTAACTGAGTCCACTCTATACGTGTCGCTTGGCAGAACCTCGGTAATTATCAACGGTCCTCGATATTTGGGTTGTGCCTTGGTTGGTTCACCCGTCATTTTGGGTACATGCCTCATCACTACAATTTCTCCTACTTCGAATTGGATTGTACGGCACTTCTTCTTATCGTAGTATGTCTTCATAATTTCTTGTTTGTTCTCAATTTGGGTTCTCACACTCTCTTGAATTCTATCCGGCTCGGTCCATGGGTCCACGTCTTCGTCGGCTAATCTTCTAAGTATCCCATCGTGGAATCGAGGGGAATAGCCGTGGAGTGTTTCGAACGGTGTTTTATTCGTCGTCTTGTTCACCGCATTGTTCAGGTCTCGCTCTACCTCCTTGATATTCAGGTCCCAATCCTTCCGTCGCGGATCCTCGATACTGGTTGCTATAGTGGACAATACTGTTCGGTTCACTCTTTCGACCATCCCGTTCCCTTGCGGATGTTTCGTAGAGTTCAGAGTATGATGTATTCCATTTCCTCGACAGAATTCTTCAAATTGCCTTGAGGTAAAACATGACCCTCTGTCGCTGATGATCTTGTCGGGTAGTCCGAAATCATTCACAAAACTTTTCATTACCTTCAGGACGTTCTGCGTCGATGTATTCCTTACAGGGCTTAATCGGACAAATCTTGTCAGATTATCGACAATCACTAAAAGTTCCTGGTTACCTTTTGTACTTCTCACGAAGGGGCCTACGTGGTCCATGTGTACGATGGAAAACGGTCTCTTGCCTGACTTAATGGGATGTAGGAAGCCTTGTTGTTTTCCACCGGGATCTTTGTTAAATAGACACTCGAGACACATAGCCACATGGCGTCGAACGTACCTCTTCATTGAAGGAAACCAGTACAATTCCTTAATTTTGTTGACAGTCCTATCAGTCGCAAAATGTCCCATTAGATCATGGAATTTGAACAACTAAGCTTTTCCTCATACTTTTGGGTATAACATACAGGGCTCGTTCCTCTTCTCCATTTTTCACCATGCGGAAAAGTCTGCCTCCTTTGTAGCTGTAGTCGTTAATTCTATTTTGTTCTCCTACTGTCCTATCACACGGGTCCTTTCGAAAGATCTGGATCATGTCTCTCAATTCAGGGTCGGAATGCCGAATCATCAAGATTTGTTCTTCCAGTGTGATTGTGAGGCACACTTCAAGGTTTTTCTCCACGATTTCCTCCATCGTGTCTCTAGGGTCGTCGACTGGAGCTCTACTCATTCCGTCTACGTGGGCCATCTTCTCCCCTGGTTTATGTCGAATTTCGAAATCGTATTCCTGAATCAGATTGTACCATCGCGCTATCTGAGGATTTGTAGTCTTCTTCGCGTTCATGTAGACCAGTGCTTGGCAATCTGTAACCACTGTAAACTTGATTCCTACGAGGAACTGACGTAGTCGATCCAAGGTCCACACTATCGCCATCAGCTCCAATTTGCTTGAGTGGTACATCTTCTCGGCCTCTGTTGTCTTCTTGCTCACACAGTAGACCAAGCGCCATTTGTCGTCTTCGTCCATCTGTAGCACCATTCCTGCTAATCCCTCAGCACTCGCATCGCAATGTACTTCTGTCTTGAGTTCAGGGTTGTAATGAGCTAGTACCGGATATTCGACCAGATCCTTTCGTAGTCCTCCAAATGACCTTTGCTGTTCTTCCTTCCATTCAAATTGTGAACCTTTCTTCGTAAGTCTGCTTAGCGGTTCTGCTTTCCTCGCGAAGTCCTTTACAAATCGTCTGAAGAAGTTCGTCAGTCTCTGAAAGCGTCGTATGTCGTGGACATTCTTGGGTTCTGGAAATTCTTCTATCGCCTTGATCTTTCTTGGGCCTGGCTTAAGTCCGCCTGTACTGATGACATACCCTAAGAACTCAACTTCCCTCCTTCCGAACTCACATTTGGAGGGTTTCAGTGTCAACTTCGCTGATCTTATTCTTTCGAGGACTTCCCTCAACCTTTCGATCATCTCCCGCCAATCCTTTGCCGGGATAATCACGTCGTCGAGATAGCAGAATGCCTTCTTGTTCAGCAGCGGACCTAGGACAGTGTGCATTAGTCTTTGGAATTCAGCTGGTGCGTTGGCGAGTCCAAAAATCATCCTTTCGAATTGACCTGTATCATCTGGGGTGATGAATGCTGTCTTTAATTTTGCCTTATCGGTCAGTGGTATCTGCAGATATCCATGCGCCAGATCCAGAGTGGTGAAGAATTTCGCATTCCTTAGGCCTTCCAGAAGGTCGTCTATCCTTGGTAATGGGAACTTGTCCTTAACTGTTTGAATGTTGAGTCTCCTATAATCTACCACCAGACGATGATCTCCAGTTTTCTTCCTCACAAGTAGGACGGGACTAGCGTAGGGTGATCTATTTTCCGTGACTATTCCATTGTCCTTCCACTCTCTGACAATCTCCCTGATTGCTTCGCGTTCACTTGCAGTCGTCTTATACAGTCTCAGACAGACTGGCTTGCTTCCATCAACCTCCTTAATGTCCATCTTGGTGACATCGGTGCACCCTAATTCCTCCATGCCAAGAGCGAAACAGTCTCTATACTCGTTTACTACATCTAGGATTTCTTGTCTTTCTTTCGAAGTCAGAGAATGATTGACGTTGATGTCCTCAGGCAGTATGGGGCACTTACGTTTCATTTGGTCTTGTCCTTCCCTCTTCTCTTCATTTTTAGTCTGAAACGAATCCTCTGCGACGTCCAGGTTAACAACAATATCATCAAGGTTCAGTAGTTCAACTCGCCCTACACATTGGTTCTTCCTTACTCTCAACTTGCCCTTGCCAGCTGAGATGATGGGTACGGTCGTCTTTCCATCGACCACTTCCAATAGGGAATCGACACAGGCGTCATCTACTCCTGTGAACAATACATATCCGTCCTTTACCTCGTCTGTGATTGCACTTGTAAAGTTAATGGAGTCGCTCTCCAACTGAACAGTTTCGGTTTGCTCTCAATTCGATGCGACTTGATTTCTTCTTGCAGATTAGCAAACAGAAATTCGGATGAATAGCCAATATGCAAGTTTTTACCAATTCTGGTGAAGGATACGTAGGGCAGATCTGTCCATGTTCTTCCAATTAATAGGTCAAAGGGTTGGGCATCATCGTTGACAATGAATACAGTGATTTCCCTTCCGACGATGCCATCAATCTCAGGTCGACTGTCGTCTTCCCAACGGTCCTGGCAGCTGGTGCAGTCTGGTTACCGATGCCGTACAGGACTAGTCGAGTCTGGTTCGATGTCGACGCTGATCCTCCTTGCGACCGATTCTCTCATTAGACAACTGCTGCTCCCGGTGTCTATCATTGTCTTCACGGTTTCCTTGTTGTCGATCTTGACATCCTTCAAATATACATCTGGCGGGACAGTCTCCAGTCCTTCGACTTCCAGGTTGGCTACTTTTAGTCCTTCTTTGGGTCTTGTGCAATTCCTTTCCTTGTGTCCCGTTTGACCGCATCCTCGGCATGTCAACGTAGTCCTGGGTGCTGGGCAGTCTCTGGCAATGTGTCCAAACTGATTGCAGTTGAAGCACTTCGATTCTCCCTTGTCGTTTCTGATCGTACGGTTGACCATTCTCCTCAAGGTGGTAGGGTACGTTTCACTGATTTCGTTCCTTGCAGCGTCTTGACCCGAAACATTCGTTCCTTGTTTAGTCTCTTTAACTTCGCTTTGGTTGGGGAATATCGCAGATTTCTGCTGAAACGACGGTGGTATGAGGTGTTTCGCATTCCAATGCGGAGGTCCCATCTCGGTGCGAACATTTTCGTACTCGTCCAGTTTATCCGCCAACTCATCTGGGTTGTTTAACTTGGTCCAATCGTCAATGAGATGATTACGCAGCACATTTGGAACTTTTTTCTTTAGCTGGTTAGTGACGGACAAATCCTTTAGGGCGTCGAAATTTTCCACGTTCATTCCTTCGATCCATTCGTTGAAATATCCTCGCAATTCGAAAGCGAAGTCTCTCCAGGAACCCTTTTGAGATCTCTCGTGCTTCTCGAATTTTTGTCTGAATTGTTCGGGGCTCAACTTGTACCGTTTTAGGAGCAACCTTTTCACGAACCTATAATCGCCGCTTTGTTCTTCTGTCTCCCGAGCGATTAATTGAGTCATTTCGTAAGGTAGCAATCCTAGGAGGCTGAACGCCCATTGGTCTTCATCCAATCCTAGTCGCTTTGCCTGTCTTTCGAAAAGAATTAGGTAAAAACTCAAATCATTGTCCTTCGACTCGTACTTGGGCATCAGTTTACGTATCTCGTAATGTGCGTCATTGCTGGTACTTCGAGACGTATCGTTGTTTCCGCGTGTAGTCTGGATGCGCAGCTTCTCAAGCTCGAATTCCATTACCATTTGTTCTTTTCGTTCCCGTTCGATTCGTTCCCGATCCTCGATTCGTTTCCGATCCTCGATTCGTTCCCGCTCTCGATTCGTTCCCGATCCTCGATCAGAGTCTCCAACAGTTGCTTTGCGAACTCTTCTTCGTAAGATTGGCTATTCAAAATAAGGTGTTTTAAGTCGACGATCCTGCTCTCTGGCGGTACTACCTCGCCGAGTTCATACGCCAACTTGCTCAAATCGCATTTCCTTACTTTCGCTAAATAAGTCATGTTTTTCAAAAGGAAAAATAAACAAAGCAAAAAATTTTAAAATAAACAAATAAAACTGACTAAACCAGATACGTACTGTTTCAATTATTTCTTTAAACGAAATCAACTTTTCTTTAGAATTTTGAGACAATACTTTTTTTTTTCTTTTTACCGCGATACTTTGCGATAATACTTTTTATCGAGATGATTTTGCAATAATACTTTTACCGCGATACTTTGCGATAATACTTTTGTCGAGGTGACTTGTAATAATACTTTTACCGCGATACTTTGCGATAATACTTTTGTCGAGGTGACTTGTAATAATACTTTTACCGCGATACTTTGCGATAATACTTTTAGGAATAGGTAATTAAATTTCGTACATACCATGCAACTCCTCTTACGTTGATCGGTCACCGCGCCACGTCCTTCTCGTTTCCAAATTATTCCAGTGAATCTTCAATTTTCTTCAGGACTATCCCACTTCTGAATTTCTGTTGGCTTCCGTAGGCGTTTCTTACTGGGAAAAAGAAAGAGAGGATCCAATGAAATAATTTAGTAGCGTTTATTAAAACAAAATCATAATAGTCAACAACACATATAACAGAGAGTACCGTCGTCTTCCGGGTATTCCTTCTACTGGGGAGCTCGGATTCTATATTCTGTGCGTTTATAATCTGTTTATCTGTGGCTCTCTGGTCGGGATGGCGCCTACACTATATGGTGATCGGTGAATGCCTTACTGCCATCTTTTGGGCATTCTTTAAACGGCACATTCTGGGCAGAGAATTGAAGTCACTTTGTGAAATGGCCGGACAAAGTAAACATAGACTAGTCGGTTCAAGTACATTGGACTTAACTACCTCTTGAACATTAAGAGCATATATATGGCTTTATTATTATTCAAAGTCTCTGTCTATTTTATCTAGAGGCTAAAATGCATAAAGAGGTGGCTAAGATATGCTTGTCAGGCATTTTTACCAAAATATTTCTACTTAACTCCACTCAATCATATTAAGGTATCAAGTCTTTGTGCTTTTTAATGGTGTCTGCTGTGGATCAATAAATGAGCCATTACAGTCAATGATATTGTTTGGGGTTGCATGTTAAGTGTTGCAACTTGTTGGAAAGCCACTAAACTCTCCTGAAGATCATTGTCTATAGATGACCAGGAGGTAATTTTGCGACACATTTTAAGAGACTTTTAAGAATGGTGCGCATACACTAGCTATGCAGGTAATGCCAAAGTATTATATCTTCAGCAATAAATTTGTATTATTAAATTAAATTTAATTGCCATCTATTGTTAAAATTTTTACACAAATAAATTACTGGCAATGCGTTTCTTTTAAATATCATCAAATATTATCTCTACAGACCTTACTGCAATGATATGAGTTATTGAATGAGAGGGCTTGGCTCATCAGTAGTGAACCCTCTCAGCGGTTTCGCCAAATTAA
Source organism: Cordylochernes scorpioides (assembly GCA_030710605.1). Taxonomy (NCBI): domain Eukaryota; kingdom Metazoa; phylum Arthropoda; class Arachnida; order Pseudoscorpiones; family Chernetidae; genus Cordylochernes; species Cordylochernes scorpioides. The sequence continues at coordinate 52,013,172 of CP092883.1, read as the reverse complement.
TCTCTAGACCGCTCTACTATTGTATTGGATTGGTTTGGAGTATACCCTGTATTTTATTTAAACAAGAATTATGTCAAATTTGATTTTGAAAATCGGTCTAATTATCTATTGTGTTGAATTGTCGTTCATTATTTGATAGGCTGCAGGTTGGGACTCATGTATAGTCAAAATATTGAAAGTGTCGAATTATAGGGTGTCAAATTAACAAGATTATACCATATATAGTCCAATAAATTTCATTTTCCTCCACTTTTTTTTTTATAAAGATGTAAATAAATATGAAGTTTTAAAATATCAAATTTATATTATTATTATTTGTATATAAGCCAATATCTCATTCTCAAACATTTGCTTTAATATATTTAATTTTATTCAAGAAAATTTTGTGTGTGTGCTTGTTTTCATAACCAAATTTTTGGTTGTATAGCAAATGGGTTATTATACAAAGACTTTTAACTATAATTTTCTCTATCTGTCAAATATGCCTATTTCCTTCAATAATAAATTACATAGTCTCATAAAATTGTGAATAGTTAGTGACTTATATAAACACAAGGTAATAAGACCAAATCCAAATAAATAAATAGTGTGTGACTTTTCGGTAACAGCGTTGTTACCATCTTCAGACAAAAGTACTGAATGAGAAATTTTACCACAGCATGTTTTAAATAGTTACTGGTATCAAGTGTTTAAACAAGATAGATAAGAAGAAGATAGTTTTCTGAGTTTTCTTATCTGCTATCTTGTTTACACACTTGATACCAGTAACTATTTAAAACATGCTGTGGTAAAATTTCTCATTCAGTACTTTTGTCTGAAGATGGTAACAATGCTGTTACCGAAACGTCACACACTATTTATTTATTTGGATTTGGTCTTATTACCTTGTCTTTCTTGTTTCAAATCTCATGATGTCAAAAGTAATTGAAATGTTATATTGACCTTCCTGTGATGTAGCTGCTCCTGGTAGGGATGCTGATGGCCAAGTCTCCGCCAACAGGTGAGTCAGCCTTTATATTGGATATCTTACTGCCTTAACAGCCTCTAATACACAATATTCAGTGTCTGCCAGCTATATTTTTTTCAAAAAAAAACCTCTAATACTATATTGGACGATTCTGCTTATTCTATATACAGTTACGAGCGTCATGCGTTCTTAATAATTCTTCATCTCTGTCACCGTTTGCTTTTTTTTTGGAATGCCCCCCCCCCCCCACTCGCTTTTTGGTTTTTGTAACTATTGTGTTGGAGCGGGTCACACCTTAAATAAATGCATATATTAGTTAATAACTAAATGGAATCCTCTCTTTCTTTTTCCCAGTAAGAGACGCCTACGGAAGCCAACAGTACATAGACAGATAAAGCACATAGGCTATAGTTATTAACTAATATATGCATTTATTTAAGGCGCCAATTTATAATTGTAACAAATAGTATTTGAATCAAAACATTCAATCGGGTAAAACACGGGCGTTGCCCGGGTCATTTGGCTAGTATATGCTATACTGAAGGGGGGAATCTCAGAAATGGTATTGGTAAAGAACATTAGAAGTTTGTTTTGTGTGTAAATGAAACCTTTGTGTCTTAATATTTTAATTTCCTATTTACATATGTACAGTGACACCTGTCGCCCCCTCTTGGGACTCACCAAAATAGAGTGCTATAGACAGGTCACTTTTAATGTAAATAGCATTATACTATGTATTTAAAATCGGGTGCTATAGAGGGGAAGTTGCTATTTAGAAGGGGCGCTATAGGCAGGTTTAACTGTATATACTTGTATATATGTATATAGATAGTGCGTTATTGCTTTATATTAAAGGACACTCTGTAACTAGGTGTTGTCCTTTAGAGGTACTGTATCTCATTTAAACCCAAAATGATGACTTCTACTTCCTTATCTCCACTCAAACATATTAGGGTATCAAGTTGTGACCCTTGATGGTGTCTGTTTGACAACCATCATGACTGGGTGAAGTAGAATGCGTCTGCCTTTGTCATTAAGACTGGGAGCACTACTCAGTGGCAGGCCGACTTAGCTCCAAAAGAAATGGCCGCCTCTGACATTACGAACAGACGCCATGTGCAGCAGCTCCTTACATGGAGTACAAACGCTGCTCATCCTGTATCCTTGGATTAGGAGCCCTTACAGGGTACTATCAGCCGGCCAGCTGAGCCCAGGTTTTTTAGCGAGCTTGTTACTGCTCCCCCTCCTTCTTTTTCATCCGGGCTTGGGACCAGCAAAGGCGGAGTTAAAAAATTAATAACTTAATTAACCATGTCTATATAACCTGGATATATTCACATGTTGAAATATTTTAATGGCATTGTCCAGGATCTCTTTACTGCAACTTTATTTCTGTGCAGGGGGGCCATCACTTGAACTGGGCAGTTATAATGCCCGAAATATCAGTGTATTTTTGGAGCCTCCTCCTTCAGAAAATGATTCTTTCCTCCTGCAACTCTACCTCCCAAACGGCGACCTTCATGCCAGCGTCTCCATTGAAAGCTGCCAACAACATGGGGTAAGCTGAAGGTCAATACTGGACACATCTGAACACATTTTTTTAACATTCAAAACACAAGGTAATAAAACCAAATCCAAATAAATAAATAGTGTGTGATGTTTCGGTAGCAACGCTGTTACCGAAACGTCACACACTATTTATTTATTTGGATTTGGTTTTATTACCTTGTGTTTATAATCTATAATCTAAATTGTTTCCTACCATAACATTCAAAAAATGGTGTTTTTTTGTGTGCAGTAGAACCTCTCTCTCTGTGTGTTTGTGTAAAAAAAAAGACACCTAATTGTTGAGAAAAAATATTTTTAATGAGACGTGTCCTCTTACCAGAGAGTTACTAATTATTAAAAATAGTAATTTTGGTGATGAAAACTTCCCTCTATAGAAGGGAAGTCTAATGTATTTAGAAAGCCATTATGATGCTTGGGGCTCCATCACTTTGATTTCTTCCAGTTTTGTTTTCTTACGAGAGGCGAAGTATTTGAGAGGTGTTCAAATCAAAATGTATTTCTCCCACGTGCACCATTATGCGAACTCTACACACACCACCCCTACTCAAACTATCTACAAAGGATACTCCGCCTTTGCCGGTCCCAAGCCCGGATGGAAAAGGAGGAGGGGAAGCAGTAACAAGTTCGCTAAAAAACCTGGGTTCAGCTGGCCCGGCTGATAGTACCCTGTAAGGGCTGCTAATCCAGGGATACAGGATGAGCAGCGTTTGTACTCCATGTTAGGAGCGGCAGCACATGGCGTCTGTTCCTCATGTCAGAGGCGGCCATTTTTTTGGAGCTAAGTCGGCCTGCCACTGAGTAGTGCTCCCAGTCTTAATGACAAAGGCAGACGTATTCTACTTCACCCAGTGATGGTGGTTGTCAAACAGACACCATCAAGGGTCACAACTTGATACCCTAATGTGATTGAGTGGAGATAAGAAAGAAGAAGAAGAAGACAAAGGATACAAGGTTATATATGTTACATGGTTTTGTATATGGTGTAAGATTTATATTCAGATAAACATTCAAGAAAATAGATCTATTCCAAATAATTTAATAGTGTGTGATGTTTCGGCAACAGCATGATGGTAACAATGCTGTTGCCAAAACATCACACACTATTAAATTTTTTAAATTAGGTCTTATTTTCTTGTATCTATAATCTATAATTCAAATTGTGCCTTATCATTCAGATAAACTTGGGCATGCAGAAAAAAGGTGCTGAAACCTGGGAGTTGAGAGGTGCTCCAGTGAGCACCCAGAACACACAATACAGAAAAAAAACACTCTCTAGTGAATCCCAATGGTTCACTATAGCCACGGTTTGGCCATTTTATTTTATTTTTCAAAATTTTTAGACTGTATAATTAAAGGACAGCCATTCACACAGGAAGAGGCTGACTCTTAATAGTGGTCACTTTGTTTTAATTCCCACGAAAATAAGACCTAATCCAATTACAGTAAAACCCCTCTATTGTAAACCCCAATGGGACAGAGCTTTTGGTTCACTATAGCCACAGTTCACTATAGCCACGGTTTGGCTATTTTTTTATTTTTCAAAATTTTTAGACCATATAATTAAAGGATAGCCATACACACAGGAACAGGCTGCCTCTTAATAGTGGTCACTTTGTTTTAATTCCCTTAATTGACAAATTTCCTTACATTAATACTGAATAATAAAATAAATTATTAGATGATAAGTTCTTCTTATCACACACACACACACACACAAAGCCTTTATTAAGACATTAGTCTTATACAGATTCTCCGTACAAGGTGCAATATCAGGAAAAGAGCGGCACAGGAAACCAGTAGTTCCGCAACTATATAATTATAGTGGTACCTCGACATACGAGTTTAATTCGTTCCGCAACCTTGCTCGTATCTTGAATTACTCGTATATCGAAGCAAATTTCCCCATACAAAACAATTGAACTACCATTAATCCGTTCCAACCTCCAAAATGTCACCCCAGTTATTTTTGTTACGTGGTTTTAAATAATAAAAACGTATTTATAAATATCAAATATTTATTGCACAAAAACAAAAAAGAGAATGTAAAGTCTTTATCGACTCCTTCCGTTTAAGCACAGAACATATCATGGACGTACTACGGCCATACTGCCTCGACAAGTCAACAACTCGAACATCTTGCTCATGTTTTTCTATAAATTCACGTTTTAATTCAATACTCATCATCTTTTTCTTAGCACTTGACTTTTTACAAACTTTCTTCCGATCCATGGTTATAAAAATAAATGAACTAAAACTGTAAATGTAAACGCAACACAAAACGCGAACACAAAACACAACTTATCACAGCGGAAGCACGCTGCTAACTGATCGTGATGGCGCGACTGTGTGTTACTACCTGTTGTGTTTTAACTTTAAAAGCACACAAAAATATAATAAACTTGAATTTGTTTATTCAAGTCTCAAAAAACAAAGCTTTGCATATAGAACAAACAATAATGAAGAAGAAGAAAGAAACATTTTAGGAAAAACAAAACAAAAGTACTGGTCAAAAAGAAACATTTAAAATCACAGATTAATATCTTCAATACTACAGAACCGAATATCTCGAATTTCGCTCATAACTAAAAGCAAAAAATCACTTGCTCGTTGGCTCGTATCTCGAAAAACTCGTATGTTGGGGCGCTCGTATGTCGAGGTACCACTGTATTAGTAATAAGGAAAAGTAAGATTTAATATGAAAGGTCGACCCCTCGATGTTTCGTCATCATTCTGAGTTGTAAGAACAATAGCTTCCAAGTTCTCTTTTCTCCCTCTTTACACCTACTGCCTTGTAAAAATTATATAGGGCCTGAGCAACTAGTCTGCTTGTTTGGGCACTGGTTAACATCATTTGGATTGACCTAAGTTGGCTGGTGTCTACCATTGAAAAGAATGTCCTTCTCTCCTCACTAATATCTTGGCATTCATAAATATAATGAGATAGTTCAGTTTCCATATTTTCTTTGCAGAGATCACAAATCTTATCACCCTCTTTGAAAATGTTTGTATGGTTTTCCTTGAAAAACGAATATAGTATTCTCTGTTGTGCGATATAGCGTTTTACTGGGAATGGAAAGTTGCTAAGTAAATAGTTTTCAATTCGGAATGAACTGTGTAAATACAAGTTCTTCTTATCATTAGCCTACATTTACCTCTATGTCTAATTTCAAAATCAAGAAAAATCCTAAGCAAAGTTTTATTAATTATATATTCAAAGATATAAAATGATTTTAAAACATCATCATCACATTATATAATACAATGTTTACTTGAAAATGGCACTAATACCTTGTTGCTTTAAAGCACTCTTCAAGTATTGCACCTTTAAATAAAGTTAATAATTCTTCTCAAGTCTAGATTTCATTTTGTTTTGAACCTGCCATGCAAACCTTTGCTGGCTTTAAAATCACCATAATTCATGACAACAAAAATATTTTTTGTTGCATCATGAGCCCGTTTATTTGGACGTCTTTTTAGCCCTAACACGTACAATTGCGGCAAAAGTTGAGATTGATTCCTCTTTTTGCTATATGCAAGCTTTCAAGCGATAATTGTACTTCAATGGGCTTAATAAAAAAATGAACTATATCTTACAAGTAATATTTACAAATACATAATGTTATGGATTATGTTTATTTACGTTTTTAGGATAACCAGAATCTATAAAATTGATATATTGATTTACAAATACATACACGCGCAGCATGGATACTTACAACTGATATTTTAAAATTGAAATGTAATTTAACAATTGATAAATTAATAGATCAATTTTATAGGTTCTGGTTACCTTAAGAATGTAAATAGACATAAACACAAGGTAATAAGACTAAATCCAAATAAATAAATAGTGTGTGACGTTTCGGTAACAGCGTTGTTACCATCTTCAGACAAAAGTACTGAATGAGAAATTTAACCACAGCATGTTTTTAAATCTGTTATCAAGTGTGTAAACAGTACTTTTGTCTGAAGATGGTAACAACGCTGTTACTGAAAAGTCACACACTATTTATTTATTTGGATTTGGTATTATTACCTTGTGTTTATATTCTATAATCCAAATTGTGCCTTATCAACGTAAATAGACATAATCCATAACATTGTGAAATTACATTTCAATTTTGAAATATCAGTTGTAAATATCCACGTTGTGCGCGTATATATTTGTAAATATTTCTTGTAAGATATAGTCTATATTTTTTATTAAGCCCATTGAAGAGTGATTATCAATTGAAAGCTGGCATATTAAAATAAAAAGAAACTCATTGTGATAAAATATTTTTGTATTTTTAAATGTTTTTACAATTTTATCATGAACAAAATTTCTTTGTTCAACCTTTATTTTCTGAATTGCTAGCGCACACACACAAATGTCAATTAATTATATACAATCAAGAATGCATTGGAAAAGCTTCCTTGTGAGAATATTTGATAGTGTAAATGTATTTTAATTTGGAAGGAAATTTTGGCTATGAAAACTGTCCATTTAGAGGTGTCCACTAACACATTTTTTCATGCTGTCTTGGCAGTAGTGAACAACTTGGCCATAACATACAATTTGGACTATCTGGAACTCTTGGCCACCCTGAGGCCAGAAAATCTACCGTCCAACTAGATGAAAGAGACTTCTTCCTTACCATCCAGGCCCAATGCCAGCAAGCCATGATTAGTACAGAGCAGGAGCCTGCCACTGAGTAGTGCTCCCAGTCTTGATGACAAAGGCAGACACATTCTACTTCACCCAATCATGATGGTTGTCAACAGACACCATCAAAAGTCAAAAGCTTGACACCCTAATATGATTGAGTGGAGATAAGAAAGAAGAAGAAGAAAAAAAGACGATCAAATTCAGATACACTAGATATTTAATGAGCCAAGACTTCTGCTAATGAACACCCCTCATCAAAGGACAGTTTTCATCACCAAAATTACTATTTTAACTAAATAGTAACTCTTCGGTAAGAGATCACCTCTTCCTAAATGACATTTTGGCTTTTCAAATACGTGTTGCCCTTTACAGAGAGGAAGGATGTACTGTATTTATGTTATATAAAAATATTATTTTATTTTGATAATGCACAATTTGGATTATAGATTAAAAAACACAATGTGAAAGACCAAATAAATAAATAGTGTATGACGTTTCAGTAACAGCGTTGTTACCGAAATGTCACACATTTTTTATTTATTTGGATTTGGTCTTATTACCTCGTATTATTTTAAAATTTTATAACTTTTATAACAAACTACTCTGCTAGATGTCGCATCTTTCCCTATATAAACTCATTGTTGTTGTTTCCCATTGGCCAGCTCAAATCTTTTGTAGATATGTAATCCTTTATTCTACTTGCCTTAAGTCAAGTAGTACTTTTTCAAATTATTATAATCTTCATTAGCACAATTAAAGCTAATTCTGATCTATTTTTATTACCACAACTGCAATATCACAAACATGTAGCCTTAAACAACCTAAGCAAATTCTATATCAAACAAATTTATTATAATATGTATATATATATATAGAGGTTGCTATTTAAACAAAATACTTATACTACAATGTGTGTAAATACACATTAATAAGTGATTAATTTTAATTTACAGTAGAACATACTCCATGAGAGGACACTCGTGCTAAAGGACACCTCTCTACAAAGGATAGTTTTCATTTGCAAAATGACCATTTTTACTATTTAATAGCTGTCTGGTTAGAGGACACCTCTTCCTAAAAGACACTTTGACTCTGCAATAAGGTGTCCTTTACAGGGAGGTTCTAATGTATTATATATATATATAAACCTAATGTTTGATATTTTTGGGTTCTAGCAAAAGTTGAAATGTGTTCTGCAAAACGATTGGACTGCCTCGTTCCTCTTCAAAGAGTTTCGCCTGGAGTACAAGGATTCTTCACACCATTCCTCCATCAACATATCTACAGACCCAATGCTATCAAGCCACTCGGGTGTGCACTGCTCTCAATGGGAAGCATACGTGCATATTCCAACAAGCACTTTCAATAACTTTAGCATTAATTTTCAGCTCCAAAAAGAATTCCTTGAGTGCCCATTTAACGAATTCACCGTTGAATTATACAACGGAAGCAAAAAGTTAGCTAGCAAAAAAATCAAAAATGTCACGTTAAGTGTAAGATATAACCTCTTTTATATATAAACCTTGTGGAACCTTGTTATTACAGCCACCTTATAGCAGCAACTTAACATTCTATGGTGTTTTAGCAATGTGTATAACAAATTACCTAATTTAAAGCTCCTGAATATACATAGAAATAATACAATAGGTTTTTGGAGTTTATTAATGTTATCAACTCTGCCCTGGCCGGTCCCAAGCCCGGATGAAAAAGGAGGAGCAGTAACAAGCTTACTAAAAAACCTGGGCTCAGCTGGCCCGGCTGATAGTACCCTGTTAGGGCTCCTAATCCCGGGATACAGGATGAGCAGCGTTTGTACTCCATGTTAGGAGCGGCTGTACATGGCGTCTGTTCCTCATGTCAGAGGCGGCCATTTATTTTGGAGCTAAGTCGGCCTGCCACTGAGTAGTGCTCCCAGTCTTAATGACAAAGACATTCTACTTCACCCAGTGTGAAGATAAGAAAGAAGAAGATTAATGTTATCCCTGAATAACTCCATTTTAAGTACTCTCCTGTACAAGGGCAGGGATGGTCTTGAGATAACACTAATCTCCAGAACCCTGTTGTACTATTTTGAGATCAATATAATAGCCCAAAGTGATAGAAGGAGTGTTGTTCCACCAACTCTTCTATTGCTAGAATAGGAATCCTTTCTCAGATTTACCATTAACCATGAAATTTTGCTTATGTTTATCAAAAGTTTTGATAATGCTTTGTTTTCTAATAATGGATTTTTCTTTAGAACACCTTTCTTTGCTCATTTTTCCTTATTTTGAAAGTATTTGAATATTTTATTATTTTAAAAATTCAAATTTTACAAGAGCAAATATATTTTATTTAATAAAAGGTATTACAGTAGACTCTCCTATAACGCAAGTTTTTACAACGCGATTTTGTATAACGCGATAAAAAAATGCAACAAATTTATTTATACAATGCGAATTTTCGTATAACGCGTTCTAAAATAAAATGCTGAAATTTCCATATTGACAACTGTACAATACATTTAATTTTTATGCACATACGTTTTCAATTTTTTTGTTTTTGAACGAAGTAGCATTGTATACTTTGTCAAATTATTTGCACATGTGTTTCTGTAAGTAAAATTTTTTAAATAGTGTTAAATTGAGTTTTAAAGCTTAAAATAATATTTTTAACGCGTATAAGGTAATAAATTAGAATTTACATGCAAATATTTTGCAAATATAAAAAATTACGAAACTTGCTCCCCAGGCATGGTGAATAAAGTTGGAAAAAAATAAAAATTGAAAAGGAGATATACTGTATCATGTAAAAATGTATTGTATAAAATGATGTATATAGAAAAAATAATTATATACTAAAACAAAACTAAATGTTATATTATTTTATATGCAAATGTATATAAAAAAAAATAATTTTTTTTTTATGTAGTGAATAAACTTTAATATATTTGTTTTTTTTTTAATATACATTTGCATATAAAATAATTAAACATTTAGTTTTGTTTTAGTATATAATTATTTTTCCTATATACATCATTTTATACAATACATTTTCATATGATATTTGTCACTAACAATTTACCCTAACAACATTCGCGTTATACAAGTTTTATTTCATACAACGCGAATTCCTATAACGCGATTTCATACAACACGGAACACATTTATCGCGTTATAGGAGAGTTTACTGTATATGCAAAAGTGTATATAAATACAGCAAAAATAGAATGTAAATGTAAACAATGCCGCTAGATTTATTGTTTTGAAATCATGATCTATGAGCATAAATATGCTTAAAATTTTGTTTTATAAAAATCTATTAATTACAATTTTAAGTTTGTTATAGGCTACTATTTTAAATATATTGTAGCATAAGCGCCCCCCCCGACTTCATGAAACAGGAAGCTCGTGTCAGCACCGGGTTGTTCCATGCGAGCTCGCGCTAGTGCTTCTTTGCTCTCATATAAACAATCTTTATTAACTTCATATAATCCTGATAAGGCAGAATTTGGATTATAGATTATAAAACAAGGTAATAAGACCATATCCAAATAAATAGTGTGTAACGTTTCGGTGACAGCGTTGTTACCGAAACGTCACACACTATTTATTTATTTGGATTTGGTCTTATTACCTTGTTTTTTCTCACTACAATATTATTTTGGGACTTAAAATTGGTTAGTTATAGGAGTTGTTTGTTATTTTAAAAATGTAAAAGTTTGTCGTAACAATGGTATTTTCAATGGAATGGATTACCTAGAGTTTGTTATAAGAGAAGGTTTCTTATATCCTGGACTCCTATTAGCATTGTTCACTGTATATATTTATGAATTCAATTGCCATCTATTGATAAAATTTGTAACAAATAAGTTTACTGCCAATGTGTTTCTTTTCCATAATATCATCAAATATTATAGAAAAGAAACACATTGCCAGTAAATTTATTTGTTACAAATATTTATATATAAACAATATTACAATCTTTATATATACAATATTAGATGATATTATTGAAAAGAAACACATTGCCAGTAAATTTATTCGTTACAAATATTTATATATAAACAATATTACAATCTTTATATATACAATATTTGATGATATTATTGAAAAGAAACACATTGCCAGTAAATTTATTTGTTACAAATATTTATATATAAACAATATTACAATCTCAATATATACAATAATTGATGATATTATTGAAAAGAAACACATTGCCAGTAAATTTATTCGTTACAAATATTTATATATAAACAATATTACAATATCGATAAGGCACAATTTGTATTATAGATTATAAACACAAGGTAATAAGACCAAATAAATAAATAGTGTGTGATGTAACAATGCTGTTATGTCACACACTATTTATTTGGTCTTATCACCTTGTGTTTATAATCTTCTCAATTTAACAAACACAACAATTCAGCAAGTTCAAATCCCAACCAAATTGTGTCATTTTAACAACTATATTTCAAAACTATTTAATTGTTAAGGCAGACTCCAGGACAGCTAGAGATCTATGTTACTACTATGTACTACATTGTAGGGGGTCGGTGGAAGAATGGTCTAAACCGTTGATTTTCGACTGATACGGCCTGGGTTCGATTCCCATATTGGGCACTTTTTTTATGATTTAAAAAAAATGCCTCAATGGCCCCCGATTCTTGCAAAAGTCCAACCCCACCAGCGAGTGCAAGTAACCAAACGGGGCTCTGGTACATTTTGTAAGTGCAAAGTCGAACTGATTTTCACATGAGTTGACATGTGGTACACTTACAGTAAAAGCAGTCGCCTACTTCTACCCACCATGATTATCATGGCCTGTACAACATGTACTAGGGATAAGCAAAAAAAAAACTACATTGTGTGTTGAAATATTTAATTGACTATAAATGTGTTCTAGGTAGTACATTCCCTCTCCTTCCATGTGCCGCCAATTGACAGATATATAATCTACCCCTCGCGGCCATTCTGCAATTGTGGGATAGAAAGCCCTTACCATCTTGGTAAGTTGAGTGCCAAAGACAAATAGGGTTGTAGAATGACATTCGAAATTTATCCTGCCTATGTTTCTTCTAAACGGAAAATCGAAATTTATTTTAAGGAGAAAAAAACAATTATTTCTACCTTAGGAATGAAGGATGAATTGTGAAGAGTAATGATGAACGGAAAATAAGTGTCCAGGGATGGGGAATTTTTCCATTCATCATTACTCTTCACAATTCATCTCCTTTCATACTTCATCCCTAAGGTTAGAAATAATCGTTATTTCTCCTTAAAATAAATTTTTATTTTTCGTTCAAAAGAAACACATGTGGGATAATTTTTGAATATCGTTCTACAATTATAAGCCGCATTATATTGTATTACAAATAGGATTATTGTTGTTGTCATGTCCAATGAAGAGCCTCAGATGTCCCCTTGCATCTCTATCACACCAGCCACAATGTCCACTATCTTGGGTGTGTAAAGTTGCTGCTCTGGGTCTATGTCAAATTTATGCAAGGCTGCGGCCATTGCTGGGCATGAGAATATGTGAATACACTATTAATTAATTTGGATTTGGTCTTATTACCTTCTGTTTAAATATTATTTAAGAATTCTTAAAAAATAATTTGTTCCTTTTTCTTTGTATCAGTACTTTGATGTATTGGGTTGTAAAGAAAGTTCGTTCGGTTTTATTCGCCAATTTTATTTAGGGAAAAAAACATTAATTATAATAATTAATTAATCAATTGTATATTCTCCGTTATTATTTACGACCTCCTCCCAACATTTGACTAAGTTATTGATTCCATTCCACCAAAAATCGCCCGGTCTGGTGTCGAAAAAGTTGTTGAGCCAGGTTTTGAGGTCCTCTTCATCATCGAAGGTAGTGCCTCTCAAATGGTTTGACATGGAGCGGAAAAGGTGGTAATCAGTTGGTGCAAGGTCCGGAGAGTACGGTGGGTACTGTAGAACTTCTCATTCGAGCTCTTGAAGGGCAGCTTTGATGACTTGTGCAACATGCAGCCTAGCGTTGTCATGAAGGAGAATAATTTGACCTTGTCGATCGGATCTTTTCTGTTGAATAGCCTCATTTATACGATGCAATTGGGCAATGTAGAGGTCCTTGTTGACCGTGGCATTCCTTTCAAGCATTTCCCAGTACAGCACACCTTTGCAGTCCCAAAAACACAGATCATAGCCTTTTGTGTGTGAAGATCTTGCTTTATTCTTGGCCTTGGCGTATCTCCTGGAGCCACCCACTCTTTTCTCTGCTTCATATTCACGTATGGACACAATTTTTCATCTCCCGTAACGATTTGGTATAAAAATAGTTGTTTATGGCTCCGAGTTGATTGGTGCCGTGCGAGATGTTGAGCAGCGATTTGAAGGCGATTTTCTTTGTTGGTTTCATTAAGCTCGTGAGGCACCCAAGCTCCGAGTTTTTGAGAAAAACCTATTGATTGAATATGGTTGAAGATGGTCATAGCACTACATTTCATTTTTTTGGCCAACTCACTGGTTGTTTGGCCGCCATCTTCCTTCAACAGGGCTTTAGATCTAAAGAGACAAATGTCACCTCTCCCGTCAAAATAGACGTCAAAACCAGACGCCATCTATTTTCTATTTTAAAGCCTGGAAAAAGAACAAAAAATTATGTTTTTAAAAAACAGATAATACAGGTTTGTAGAACAAAAAAGTAATATTTAAAGAATATACACTTTATAACAACAAAAACCTTTATGAAACAAAGGGATACAAAAACCGAACAAACATTTTTTCAACCCAATACTTTGTATACACACACAACTGATAACATTATTAACTATTTTAAAATGTGATTTTTTTCCCGAATTAGTTAATTTATCTGAAGATAGTAAACAATGCTGCTACTGAAACATCACACATAATATTTTTATTTAGATGTGGAGAGAAATGTAGAGTGGGTGATCTTAGTAAATAGCTTCTTGAGACAAACCTTCACAGCAGCACACAGACTTGTAGAACTAGAAATTTTTTAATATTTTCTGATAAAGGCGGGTAGCTGTTGTCAAAAGTTTTTAACTGGGGGTTGTTGACATCACATATGGTATTTATTAACTCCGCCTTTGCCGGTCCCAAAATGAAAAAGGAGGAGGGGAGCAGTAACAAGCTCGCTAAAAAACCTGGGCTCAGCTGGCCCGGTTGATAGTACCCTGTAAGGGCTCCTAATCCAGGGATACAGGATGAGCAGCGTTTGTACTCCATGTTAGGAGCGGCTGCACATGGCGTCTGTTCCTCATGTCAGAGGCGGCCATTTCTTTTTGAGCCAAGTCGGCCTGCCACTGAGTAGTGCTTCCAGTCTTAATGACAAAGGCAGACGCATTCTACTTCACCCAGTCACGATGGTTGTCAAGTCTCAAGCTCTACAAGTTTGATCCCTAATATGATTGAGTGGAGATAGGAAAGAAGAAGAAGACATATGGTATTTATCTAAATTGGATCTCTTTGTAACACAGGACAGTAAAATTGTCTTGTACAGATCACAGGCCGAGTGATGATTGCTTTGGAAGGAAAGAATAGTTACACTGAGTATATTTTGCAGTACAATAAATTGTTTGTTCGAAAGTGTCAGACAGGCAAATATTCATCAGCTTTAAAATATATATTTTAAATATTTAAAGTGACCTTAGTGTAAAGGCCTTTTCTCATCTACCAATAGAGATTGTCAATTTAGTTGTTTATATATATAGAGAGCCGGATATTATTATTCCCAGTGTTTTCAGAAACTTACTTTACTTTAATTAAATAATTCCAAAAAAAAAAAATTTGAATAAATTTAATTTAAATAAAGAAATCCAAAGATGAGATAAACAAGTGTGGGACAATCTATTATTATCCATCTTTTAAATTCACAGGCAAAACTTTAACGTATGTTTTATGAAAGAGCGAAACCTCCCCACATTCTGTTTAGAAAGAACCCAGGCGTATATTTAGCTAAATCTAAGAGACATCAAATATGGCTTGGATCTGGTCGACTGTCTTTTCAAAAGCTTTTATTTAACTTG
The DNA here is from genome assembly GCA_030710605.1 of Cordylochernes scorpioides. Classification (NCBI taxonomy): domain Eukaryota; kingdom Metazoa; phylum Arthropoda; class Arachnida; order Pseudoscorpiones; family Chernetidae; genus Cordylochernes; species Cordylochernes scorpioides. Next base: position 51,997,968 of record CP092883.1, on the reverse strand, counting down.
CTTTTCTGTCTGTCCACAAATATTGCAATCAATTTTTTATATACTTTTAGGGCACGTAGGAATCTGAAATTTGGTACACTTTTCAGACTCTGATGACAATGCTGTCGACAAATTTTCAGACTTCTGGGTTGTCAGGGTGGCCGGAAATTTAAATATTTCCAAATTCCCTTTCAAATTTTGTAATTTAATTTTAATATACTTCCAGATCACATAGAAGTATGAAACTTTTACCACTCACTCAGTCCAATGAACAATGTAAGTGTGCAAATGACCCCTTCTAGTTGGCTCATTGTAGGTCTACCTTCAATTTTTCCCAACAACTTTTCCAACGATGGGTCCATGGGATTCTAGGGATCTATCAGAATTAATCCCCCCAGAAAGTCATCAATATACTAGGAAAGCATGGTCTGGCGAGTTGGCTTAAGCAATCAATTGATGGATAGGGAAAAAAAAAAGAATTAATATTGAAATATTTGTCCTTTTTTGAATGAAATGCCTTTATCTATATATATGAAAATCAATGTTTGTATGTTTGTTTGTTTGTATGTCTGGTATACAAATTCGCAGTAGTTCACTAATTCAAACCAAAATTTCCATACATAGGTAAAAAAATACGGGGAAGACGATAGGCTATTTTAAAAAATATATAAATCAATTATTAAAACTATATATTCAAATTATTCTACTTAGCTCACGAACAGCGCCCTCTATCAAAGATTAGATTAAATTATGCTGATGCAAACAAATAGATAATGCTAATAACAAACAATTATTTAAAAAAAATCTTATCTAAATATATATATCACTCGGGTATATATGCACACGGGTCAATCCCGAGGCGAAGCCCGGGTCACCCGTCTAGTATTCCATAATTTAGTTTGATATCATCATTGCATCCCTTCTTAGTGCTATTCTTATTTTTACTTCCTCTAAGCAACCTCCCATCTTATGTAGTGATCAACTATAGGAAAATTTCTTTGTTGAATTTTAAATCTATACTTCTCATATTATCACAGGTTAGGCAAGAATTTCAAATCCAAAAGTTTCATTGAAAGTTTATTTGAATTTGTTCTTGACCTAACCAGGATTCTCCAAACTGCTGCATTTACAACTTCAAAATTTTTTAAACACAGCATGACTTATTGAAATAGATTAGTTTACTGGGAAGTCTAAAGAAGCATGATTTAATTGCTAAAAAGTTTTGTTAGCAAAGCCAGACAAAACTACTGTTACGGACTATTACTATTTTATAACTCCGCCTTTGCCGGTCCCAAGCCCAGATGAAAAAGAAGGAGGGGGAGCAGTAACAAGCTCGCTAAAAAACCTGGGCTCAGCTGGCCTGGCTGATAGTACCCTGTAAGGGCTCCAGGGATACAGGATGAGCAGCGTTTGTACTCCATGTTAGGAGCGGCTGAACATGGTTTCTGTTTCTCATTTCAGAGGCGGCCATTTCATATTGGAGCTAAGTCAACCTGCTACTGAGTAGCGCTCCGAGTCTCAATTACAAAAGCAGACACATTTTACTTCATCCAATCATTATGGTTGTCAAATCTCTTTTGATGAGCTCTACTCATCTCCAGCAGACACCATCAAAAATATCAAGCCCTACAGGCTTCATACCCTGATATGATTGAGTGGAGATAAGAAAGAAGAAGACTATTTTATAATATCAATTTAAACACAAGGTAATAAGACCAAATCTACTATTTATTTATTTGGATTTGGTCTTATTACCTTGTGTTTATAATCTATAATCCGAATTGTGCCTTACCATAATATCAATTTATGAATTTTTTCCTTGAACAAGGCTTGTTTAAGAAGGAGAGGATTGAATTTACCAAATGGAGACTGTTTTGTTAAAACAGATATGATGTAGAGCCACAAAGTTTGACCTGGAACATTGATTAGCTGTGTGTGTGTGATCTCCCTTTTAATAATACTTTGTTGAGATTGATAGTTATAATGTCAAGTTCACCCTGATGTTTCAGATCCTATGACAGGGAAGTATCCAGGCCAAGATATTCCCGATAATATCGAAATTGAAAATGTGTCGCATTCTTTGCTATTGGGGTTGGTATCTGCAGGCTGTCTGCTCCTACTGGTGTTCGGAGGAATGGGGCTGCTGTATAGGAGGAAGTATGCCAGGAGTAAGTGGAACCTTTAACCAAGCTAATCTCTATATATATGTCATAATTTGTATATAATTAAATGCAACCCCGACCCACTATGTATGTACCATGTATGATTCTCAAAGACTTAATAAAGAACAAGGTAACTGGAGGGAAGCAAGTAGCATTAAGATATAGGAAGTAGATCTAAGATTGGCACGACTATTCTGGGCACCCCTGTGTCAATACTGCAGGGGCAGAGACCGGACGTCTCTAGTATCCACAGAAGTTATTTTAGCCAAGATGCACTCAATACTTCCTGAAAAACAGGACGTGTCGAGTGACCAAAAGTTATAAAAGTTTGAGAGACATCCAATGCTTCCGGCAAAGATAGGACGTATTTGATAACACGGAAGTAAATAAAGTCAAAAATAACACTCGACACTTCCTACCAGGCAGGGCACAGCTTTCATCAAGGGAAGCCGCCGACCTATCAGAAGATAGCACCTTAAGTAGGTCAACCAATAGAAAAAGATCATGTGACATCTCTCGACCAATCAGAGAGACACTGAGGTTTGGTGTTAAATCGAAAGACAAGAATTGTCAGTAGTGTTTTAGCCCTCATAGGAACAACACCTGCAGTAGCGACTTGGCTCTCACCGAGTTCGGATCAGTTGCTCCTTCGCTTCCAACGAGGTGACATCGGCCCTGGACCTCTCCCCACTCAGCTCATAGCTAAGTACAATCACCACCATGTGATCAGTTAATTAACAATCAAAATCGCTCCGCCTTCTCAAGCTTTCTTCCCTCCAATCCAGTTGCCTTTTATTTTCAAACCTCACCATGTGTCCTGATTATTCCTAACTGTGTGCTTCACTTACCACTCAACGACTGCGCTTCAATCAAATATCACCATTCGCATCCAACAATAAGAAACCCCGCAACGATATTGTCACAGAACGGTTAAGTCGACAGGATAAAGATTATAGAGCTTAATCAGGATAAAGATGGAAATTAACCCAGGCACCAGCACAACAAAAGGCAATGACAACCCAAGAGAGAAGGAACTGGCAACGAACGGAAAGAAGCTGACAACGAACGAGGCGACAAGACACACCCTGGCGACGGTAATTTTAGAACTGACCGCCGCGCTACAAGGGGCGAGATCCACGCAACTGGAAGCGGTCTTCCGGAGCGCCACCCTCGGGACAACCGCCGCCCGCACCGCCGGTACGTGTCCGAACAACCTGACGTCCACCGAGGAATCGCCATCCGCCATGCCGTACCCGTGCACCCGGAAGCAACCCACGCGACACGGACCCAGTGTACCGACAACGCGATCCACTCGAATGGAAGCAGTACAAATGACTAGATTTCCCTTTCAATCGCGGGGACAGTGCAAAAGGTCCCGACCCGGTCCACCAGATATTCCAAGCCAGCCACACCAAGCCAAAGACGCCACAGTGGAGACTTTTCGAGACTGAGGTAGGCAATCCACCCAATGACACCATCAAATTGACTTTGGACTTGTATCTGACCCAGGACCTACCATGTACCTTTCTAATTGAACCAGACGCAGGTTCGAACATATTGCCGTATCATTTATACAATAGATTAAAAGCACAACTTCCCAACTTAAGTATTAAAAAACCTTCCCTTGATCTATCCACCCTAAATAACTTTACGAAAATAATAGGACATTTAACTTTCCCTCTGACAATAGGCCAAATAACCCGTAGAGAGAACTTCCACGTGGTAAATGCATCCTTGCCATTTGGAGTTCTTACCTTAAAAACCCTTTATCAATATAAATTAAAACTAAATTATAATCGCGGCACTATTTTCCAACTTGGCGTCCCATTGTCTAATACCATCTACCACTTTAAACATGTGTCAAATGAATGCAAGCACGGGCTAGGCCAAAACCTGTCCCAAAGGACTCGCACAGCACCCAAAGCTTTCACACATGGAAACCCTTGCCTGCATTCATTGCCCAAACCCCAAATATTTACATGCCACCATTCTAATCTCACACCACGCAACTTTTCACTCAACCCAATTGCCAATACTTTATGCCCACCACATATAAAGCCACCACGACTCCAACCTACAATTCCAATAATGCCCAAAAAAGTGTCCGTACACCGACACAGTTCACCCACTTACCACACAAAATCCACACATGACCATATTTCGCAACGCCATAAACACGCAAATGTATCTCACAACATACACGCACCCATACGCCACCACACAACAAACACGCACAACCCGCACAACAAACGCAACACGCACGCCAAAAGACAACAACAACAAACAAGCGCATGCACAACCGTTAAGGATAATACAATCATCCCATCTACACAAAACATAGAAAAAATTCACGCCACCAAACAACCACACAATCGAAAAACATTACGATCTTTCCTAAAAACTGTGAACGTCTATAAAGAATTCATTCCAGACCACGCCCGCTTGCGGACGCCACTTATCAACCTTCTAAAAAAGGATATCATGTGGGTCTGGGATGACGAATGCCAGAAAGCGTTCACTAACCTGAAAGAAAACCTTACCACACACCCCACATTACACCTTTACCAGGAAGGTCTGCCATGCCAGGTGTACTGTAACACCTCAACATTCAGCATTACAGGCGTTCTTAAACAAGTCTACCCTGATGGGAAGACATACACCGTCCAACATTTCAGCCGATCTCTGCGTAGTCACGAGCGAAATTATTCAGACTTGGAACTACAATGCCTAGCCATTGTGGAAAGTGTGGATAATTTCCGCACCTGTCTAATGGACAGAAAGTTTACAATATTTTCTGACCATCCCGCATTGCAGTGGTTGAAAGAGATCAAAGCTCCGTCGGGTAGATTGTTTCGATGGAGGTTAAGATTGTCAAGATACGAATATGAGGTCCGTAGCATAAATGGAGTACAACAATATGAAACGGGCGTTGTAACTCGTATCCCATTTTGTGGCTTTCTAGATGCGCCACTCATAAAGAACCAACAATCTTCTCCACCGGGAAAATCCCGCGTGACTATGGATCCCAATAAACTGCGCACCGTCTCCCGAAAAGGAGTACTTAAAACTATAGTCCCAAATTCATTTACAACCAGACTTCTTAAGTCCGTACACACACAACACCACCACCCAAACATCTCCAAGATGACGAGACTCATCTCAGCACAATATTATTGGCAGAACATGACACAAGACATCGCAAAACAGGTAAAAACCTGCCCCACCTGCCGATTCGCTAGAAGAATCGATGAATACAAACAACCTGCACGTAAAAATACCGACACAGGTACCCAAACAAAACAAAATTCGTACATAAAGCACAGCGTACACACAACACAAACAATGCCAAAATTACCACATCCACGTCAGGGAAAAGATCACACATTTCAACCTAAACCAATTGCCACCGACATATCTCTAATAAAACCATTGACGATCAAACAGGAGAACTGTAAACCTGACAACCAATCCAATCATATCACACCACTCCCTAAAGATATCAAACAGGAGAACTGCGAACCTACCAATCATTCAAATTCTACAATTTATAAGGTTCAAGCGAATATTTCAGAGTCCCCAGTTACAAAAATGTGGACGAACATGGGGCAATATCCTATATTTCATCTGATTCTTATCCTTTGTTTGTTACTTCTGCCATACAACTGTATCCCAATTTTGTTCATTAAATACTTGTTTATCTATGCTATGCCCGATCAGAAAATCTTCGAACTACAAGAGGTAGTTTTTAATTTAGGACAAGCATTTTTTAATTTTGGACAAACAGTTTTTCATTGTGGACAAGCAATTCTTCATTGTGGACAAGTATTTATAAAACTTCTCATAATTTTAGGAACCATCTTCGCAGAAAATCTAAATAAACTCCGAAAAGATAACAATAACTGAAAGATAACCAACCAATGCCGAAAGTAAAAGATTCAAATAAAAAAAAAAAACAATTAGGCGTGCACAAATTCAATTAGGAAACCAGGAAGTGAGAAGGGACACTTCCCCGCACGACAAAGACGCCGGTCAGCAGCTACGTGCAAATAGACGGGGGATAAATTGGGAATCACCCCGGGGAGGGACTTTGTTTCTCCACATCGCCCCCCTGCTTCCGGTTTCTAATTACCGTGGGGCCCCTCGACCAACAGCTGAATTGAGGTCAACTGTGGGCTTCTCTAAGTGTCGTTCAGTTTGGATCCCAATACGAGCTACATATCGACTTTTACAAAAAACATAGTTCAATTATATTCTCACAAGAAACTTAAGACACACAGACACTCCAAATGAGTTCACATTTCTATTCTTTTATTCTTTTAAAGACTTCCAAACTTTACATTTTTCACACTAGGCACAAATTCCACCTACGCGTAGACATCCCAGACCTTAGGATCTTGACAACACATAGAATTCGTTTCACACATTTCTTACACAAAAACTTCTAACATTTTTTCACAACACACACAAAGACAAAAAGTTACACATAATTGAGCAAGTAAAACATTTATAGGGCAAAATGGAACAATCAATACATTTAGATCAGGGCATGTAGATACCAAAAGGTTCCAACCAATACATCTTATTTTTCATATCAATCATTTTTATTATTTTCTCTCAATTAAAATTTAAATATTTAATCAATTTATCAATTTATTCAACTTATTACCACTTTTTATCATTAATTATCATTTTTTTTTCCCAATTAGTTTATATTATCATTTTTATTTATCAATTATCATTCTATTTACCACTTAACTTATATTGTCACAACTCAATTATCAACGAAAACACACTGGTTTTCGATCAAACTAAAAACATTAAATCACCCTTTGTTGTTGAAAACTTTTTATTTTTCAATTTTTTTTTTAAGCACTCAACTTTGATTTCATTCAACTTTCATTTTATTTTATTTTTATTTTTGATTTCTCAAAAGACCTAATAAAATTCCCTCGGTCTCCATTCCCAATTCCGAGCTAGAATATAATTAGGCATTTTTCCTTTTTTTTCTCACCACGCACCAAGCATTCACTTTGATTTCTTCCAACTTTTTATTTTTATTTTACTTTGATTTCTCAAAAGACCTTATGAAATTTCCTCGAATTCCTTTCCAAAATTCAAGCAAAAAGTAATTAGGCATTTTTCCTTTTTTTTCTCACCACGCACCAAGCATTCACTTTGATTTCGTTCAACTCTTATTTTTATTTTTATTTTGATTTCTCAAAAGACCTAATGAAAACCCCTTCGATTTCATTCCCAATCTCAAGTAGGATAGTAATTAGGCAATTCTTTTTTTTTTCACCAACGCAACAAAGCATTTTCTTTTTTTTTCATACAACAAGGCTTTTTCTTTTTTTGTGCAACCAAGCCTTCACTTTGATTTCATTCAACTTTTATTTTATCTTATTTTATGTTGATTTCTCAAAAGCCCTAATAGAATTCCTTCGATTTCATTCCCAATTTCGAACTAGAATATGGTTAGGCATTTTTCCTTTTTTTTTTTTCTCACCATTCAACCAAACACATTCAATTTTGATTTCATTCAACTATTTTTATATTATTTTTATTTGATTTCAAAAGCCTTAATAGAACTCCCTCGATATCATTTCTTATCTCGGGTAGAATTCGTTTAGGCGCATTTTCTTTGTTTTACCCACTATGTACCATAACATTCATTGATTTCTTACAATTAAAAAATTTTTGATTTCTATTAATTATACTCAACCTATATCATCAACCCCATTCTATCTTACTTATGTCACCAGCAATGCTTGTATATAGCCCCTCAATACCTACAACTAATTTTCCCACAAAATTATTTTTCATTTTACAGAATTCTCTCAGGCTAACCCCTTCTTGAATTCTTCACATGTAGGGGGCGCATCTGTCATAATTTGTATATAATTAAATGCAACCCCGACCCACTATGTATGTACCATGTATGATTCTCAAAGACTTAATAAAGAACAAGGTAACTGGAGGGAAGCAAGTAGCATTAAGATATAGGAAGTAGATCTAAGATTGGCACGACTATTCTGGGCACCCCTGTGTCAATACTGCAGGGGCAGAGACCGGACGTCTCTAGTATCCACAGAAGTTATTTTAGCCAAGATGCACTCAATACTTCCTGAAAAACAGGACGTGTCGAGTGACCAAAAGTTATAAAAGTTTGAGAGACATCCAATGCTTCCGGCAAAGATAGGACGTATTTGATAACACGGAAGTAAATAAAGTCAAAAATAACACTCGACACTTCCTACCAGGCAGGGCACAGCTTTCATCAAGGGAAGCCGCCGACCTATCAGAAGATAGCACCTTAAGTAGGTCAACCAATAGAAAAAGATCATGTGACATCTCTCGACCAATCAGAGAGACACTGAGGTTTGGTGTTAAATCGAAAGACAAGAATTGTCAGTAGTGTTTTAGCCCTCATAGGAACAACACCTGCAGTAGCGACTTGGCTCTCACCGAGTTCGGATCAGTTGCTCCTTCGCTTCCAACGAGGTGACATCGGCCCTGGACCTCTCCCCACTCAGCTCATAGCTAAGTACAATCACCACCATGTGATCAGTTAATTAACAATCAAAATCGCTCCGCCTTCTCAAGCTTTCTTCCCTCCAATCCAGTTGCCTTTTATTTTCAAACCTCACCATGTGTCCTGATTATTCCTAACTGTGTGCTTCACTTACCACTCAACGACTGCGCTTCAATCAAATATCACCATTCGCATCCAACAATAAGAAACCCCGCAACGATATTGCCACATATATACAGTTAAACCTGTCTATAGCGCCTCCCTCTATAGCGCCTGATTTTAAATATTAACGATGCAATTTACATTAAAAGTGACCTGTCTATAGCACCCTATTTTGGTGAGTCCCAAGAGGGGGCACTATAGACTTGTTTAACTGTATATATATATATATATAATAATAAATAGTTATTTAATTTTATAGTCCAGTTTTGTATTAAGATTATCTTCACTATTATGATCATTTAAATTCAAATTATAAAATTTGTAAAATGTTATTAATTTGTAGATAGAGAGAGAAAAAAAAAATCCTTTACTTCTAATACATCATCAAGTTAATTATATATTTATAATTAATAACAATAAAAATTAACAACGTAACGTCTTTTGCATCGGTTTTTACACGTCATATAGACATACTCTAATCCTATATATAGAATAATCGAAGTGAGAATATATATAATAGTTAGAAAAAAGAGAGAAAGACAGAACCATGCACTTTTAATCAAACTAATAATAAGGAAAAAAAAAAAAAATTTGTAAAGAAGGTAGATAAGATTGTTAGTATATATATATATATTTTTATAATTTTATATTTTATCCTTTTTTTTTTTTAAGATTTTTTAAGGTTTTTTTTATTTTATAATATGATTATAAATAGTTGTATTTAGTAATATAACTATAGTATGAATTAACATTTGTTATAAGTTTGGATATTATGTTTTGAAACCCTAATGGTAGACCAGACATACACAAAAAACTTTAAATTGAAATAAATTGGAAAAAGAGATCTGCTGGGCCGGGGATCTTCAGATAAAAGCCCAACGACATTTCACCCCTTCTTTATTATGTCATAGATCTCTTTTAAACCGGATTTTATGTGTTAATATTAAGTTGTTTCAGTGAAATATTTAAATGAACATATATAACAGATACAAGTGTTAACAAATTCAAACTGTAAACCTACCTCGACCGCGGCGTCCTCCATTGTGAATATCTATTTCTGGCTGACACATGTTGCGAGGGGGGACATTTCAAATTTAGACCATTTATTCAGAATTTTTTGATCAACAAGAAAATTAAAGAAGAAAGGAAAAATAGTTAAGGGAAGAAAGCTGAATTTCATAATCTTTACAGCTAGTTATATCAAAATAACTGATTCAACACTTATTCATCTTTTAATATTCCTTTAAAAAGGCAAATTATAAGAGTTTAATAAAGCTATTAATTGTGCAAATTCACCTTTATTTAACTTCCATTTTCCTCCCCAGAAATTGGAGATTAAACAAAATGAACTATATACTATAACACTTTAAAATTCTTGTGAAAAAATCTTTTAATCAGTTATTTAATCAAAGTTTAATTAACTGTTAAAGATTATAAATTTGTATTAGTTATTATTAAGAGAAATTATAGAAAGTTGATTTCATAAATGGATATTTCCATTTATTTTTTTTTAATATTTTATAATTGATATACTGTTGAAATATTTTACTTGTTTGATACTAAATTTGTTTTTAATAAATTCCATGTTTAAATTTTTAACATCTTCTATGAAATTATCTAATATATTATTTATTCTATAAAATCTTAGAAACTGACCATAATATATACCTTTACAGCAATTTAATGATATATTAGAATTCATATTACAGTATTTTATAATATTGAAATTATAATTACTCTTTTTGTTATAAACTCTAACAGCACTATTTGTAAGGTCTATATTCAAGTCTAAAAAGTTAACTTTTTTGTTTCTATAAATTTTTTCATTGTTCTTAAGTTTCAAGTATTTAGGATATATTTCAGGTATTAATTTTTTAAACTGTGGATTATTAAATATTATTATGTCATCTACATATCGGAATATTTGCCAATTAATATTATTTTGTAGAAAGTATTCTCTTTCGTACCAGAACAATATTAAATTGGCTAATAAAGGACTAGAAGAGGTTCCCATGGGAACGCCTTCTGATTGAATATATATTTTATTTTTAAATTCTATATAGTTAAAATTTAAAAATGTTTCCAGTAGAGTTTTTGCTGTTTTGAGATCTAATTTAATTGTTTTATATCTGTTATGAATAATTTTAATGTAGAAAGTTTTGTCATTAATGAATTCATTAAATAAATTGGTTATTTTATTATTTAGATCTCTTAAATTTATTTTAGAATATAGGTCCTCAAAGTCAAATGTGTGTACTGTTTCAATGTTTGTCCAATTGTTCATTAAATAATTAATGATTTTTTTATTTGAGTCGATAAATTTATAATTATATTTATTAGTTAATTTATTTATAATAAATTGTAGTGTTGAAGCTAATTGTATATCAATATTTTTTATGACTGAATTTATACCAGATGTGATTGTTCTGAAAGAAATAGGTTTTTTGTGTAGTTTAGGAATTATATAGAACTTTGGTATGTTTGGATTTTTGTGGTTATTATAAATTTTTAGTGAATTTTCAACATTTTTGATGTCTTTTTTGATTTTTGTAGCTGTAGTTCTAGCAAAAGTGTATTTATGTTTATTATCAATTTCCTTTTTTAGTATATCGTGGTATAGATTTTTACAAATTAAAGATAAATTATTGGAACATTTATCTATAGGAGTGATAATATAGTCCTTCTGTAAATTAATTATATTTTCTTTAAAAGAAGGAATGTCTGAATTAGGTTTTGTGTATTTAAGTGTATTATTATAATAATTTATAATTTCCTTTTTTATATTATGTTTCCATTCCAGAAAAGTAAATTCTGGAATACTGTATTTTATACTAGTTTTATTTATGAAAATATCTATATCTTTTAATATAGATTTAATTGTATTATTATAATTGTGTTTAATTTGAGGTATATATTTATACCCTTTATTTAAAATTTCCTGATATTCTGGATTTAAAAAAGAAAAATTGCTAGTTAATATATGACCTGAGAACTTATATTTATCAATATAGTTGTTGCAATTACATTTAATTTTTTTAAAATTTGCCAAATTATTAATAAATTGGTTATAATTGCAAACTAAATTACCTATATTTTTGTTGTATCTCCAGATTGTTTTAAAATTTAAATTTTTTATAGGGAAAAGATTATTGATGATTTGGTTATTAAAAATATCATTAAATTTAATGTGATTAAATAAATTGTTATTAAATTTAATGATAATATTAATGTTATTAGTAGCTTGTTTAATTTTTCTGTATTTAAAGATGTCGTGTGTGATATCTATTAATCTGTTAGTCAGATTATGAATTTTAATATATTCTATGAGTTTGATAAATTTATTATTATTTAGTTTAAATAATGTTTTAATAAATTTATCGACGAAGTTGTTAGTGTACATTTGTTTTGGGTCCAGTAATTCTTCAAATTCAATGTAACCTAATTTATTGGTAGTTTTACCTCTAGTTTTATTAGGTTTAGTTTTAAATTCATTTTTTTTGTATTTGCAGCTGATTTCATAGGTTGAAATTTCTTCTGTTTGTGGTTTGTATGTGTAGTTTAATTCGTCGTTAAGTCCATAAGGGAATAATGTGTTGTGTTTATAAATGTAGTTGTTTTCTAATAATAGTCGTTGTTTTTTGTTTTGACATATGTCTAGTATTTCTATCTTAAAGTTGTTAAAAGTATGTAATTGATTGTGTTCTTTCATATATATATTACCAATTGATTTTTTAGCGTGGTTTCTATGTAGGTTTATTCGTATATTTAATGGATTACAAGTTTGTCCTATATATGATAGTTGACAAATTTGGAATGTTAATTTATAAATAGTATTCACTAATTTACAACTAGTTGTTTGAAAAGTGTCATGGTTCTTAAGAGAGGGACAAGTTTGACAATTTTTTCTTAGGCAATTCTTAGCGAGTTTAAATTAACATAAAAGAGGTGCTAACACTAATATGTTTGTAGTTTTTTTTAGTTTTTTTAGTTTGTTATTCTTATGAATTTTTAAATATATTTTTCTTAATTGTTTTTGTGGTGATAAAATTTGTAATAAATTGAATAATTAATCTATAAATATATAGATATTACTGTTTGTTATCTGTTATATTTTTAAGAATAACTAATAAAAAAACATCTTTAAACTAACCAAACACTGAAAAAAACAAAAGTTCTGAAGTTATTTTTTCTAAAATTACTTTTATAATTTACTTTTTAATAATCAAACAATGAAAGATAATTAAAATTTGTATGAAGATTTATTTATATTAGAATATCTAATATAATTTAATTTGTATATTATGTTATATATAAAAATATATCATAGAGCAAGCTCATATGAATTAATATAGTGTAGAAACTATATAACAAAATTATAACAGTGATTCTACTTTTAAAACTTAAGGAGCAAACTGATAATAATGATAACTTATATCAATTAGATTTGATTAGATTAGCAAGCTAAATCTAAATTAATTATAATAATAAATAGTTATTTAATTTTATAGTCCAGTTTTGTATTAAGATTATCTTCACTATTATGATCATTTAAATTCAAATTATAAAATTTGTAAAATGTTATTAATTTGTAGATAGAGAGAGAAAAAAAAATCCTTTACTTCTAATACATCATCAAGTTAATTATATATTTATAATTAATAACAATAAAAATTAACAACGTAACGTCTTTTGCATCGGTTTTTACACGTCATATAGACATACTCTAATCCTATATATAGAATAATCGAAGTGAGAATATATATAATAGTTAGAAAAAAGAGAGAAAGACAGAACCATGCACTTTTAATCAAACTAATAATAAGGAAAAAAAAAAAAATTTTGTAAAGAAGGTAGATAAGATTGTTAGTATATATATATATATTTTTATAATTTTATATTTTATCCTTTTTTTTTTTTAAAAAGATTTTTTAAGGTTTTTTTTTATTTTATAATATGATTATAAATAGTTGTATTTAGTAATATATCTATAGTATGAATTAACATTTGTTATAAGTTTGGATATTATGTTTTGAAACCCTAATGGTAGACCAGACATACACAAAAAACTTTAAATTGAAATAAATTGGAAAAAGAGATCTGCTGGGCCGGGGATCTTCAGATAAAAGCCCAACGACATTTCACCCCTTCTTTATTATGTCATAGATCTCTTTTAAACCGGATTTTATGTGTTAATATTAAGTTGTTTCAGTGAAATATTTAAATGAACATATATAACAGATACAAGTGTTAACAAATTCAAACTGTAAACCTACCTCGACCGCGGCGTCCTCCATTGTGAATATCTATTTCTGGCTGACACATGTTGCGAGGGGGGACATTTCAAATTTAGACCATTTATTCAGAATTTTTTGAACAACAAGAAAATTAAAGAAGAAAGGAAAAATAGTTAAGGGAAGAAAGCTGAATTTCATAATCTTTACAGCTAGTTATATCAAAATAACTGATTCAACACTTATTCATCTTTTAATATTCCTTTAAAAAGGCAAATTATAAGAGTTTAATAAAGCTATTAATTGTGCAAATTCACCTTTATTTAACTTCCATTTTCCTCCCCAGAAATTGGAGATTAAACAAAATGAACTATATACTATAACACTTTAAAAATCTTGTGAAAAAATCTTTTAATCAGTTATTTAATCAAAGTTTAATTAACTGTTAAAGATTATAAATTTGTATTAGTTATTATTAAGAAAAATTATAGAAAGTTGATTTCATAAATGGATATTTCCATTTATTTTTTTTTAAATATTTTATAATTGATATACTGTTGAAATATTTTACTTGTTTGATACTAAATTTGTTTTTAATAAATTCCATGTTTAAATTTTTAACATCTTCTATGAAATTATCTAATATATTATTTATTCTATAAAATCTTAGAAACTGACCATAATATATACCCTTACAGCAATTTAATGATATATTAGAATTCATATTACAGTATTTTATAATATTGAAATTATAATTACTCTTTTTGTTATAAACTCTAACAGCACTATTTGTAAGGTCTATATTCAAGTCTAAAAAGTTAACTTTTTTGTTTCTATAAATTTTTTCATTGTTCTTAAGTTTCAAGTATTTAGGATATATTTCAGGTATTAATTTTTTAAACTGTGGATTATTAAATATTATTATGTCATCTACATATCGGAATATTTGCCAATTAATAATATTTTGTAGAAAGTATTCTCTTTCGTACCAGAACAATATTAAATTGGCTAATAAAGGACTAGAAGAGGTTCCCATGGGAACGCCTTCTGATTGAATATATATTTTATTTTTAAATTCTATATAGTTAAAATTTAAAAATGTTTCCAGTAGAGTTTTTGCTGTTTTAAGATCTAATTTAATTGTTTTATATCTATTATGAATAATTTTAATGTAGAAAGTTTTGTCATTAATGAATTCATTAAATAAATTGGTTATTTTATTATTTAGATCTCTTAAATTTATTTTAGAATATAGGTCCTCAAAGTCAAATGTGTGTACTGTTTCAATGTTTGTCCAATTGTTCATTAAATAATTAATGATTTTTTTATTTGAGTCGATAAATTTATAATTATATTTATTAGTTAATTTATTTATAATAAATTGTAGTGTTGAAGCTAATTGTATATCAATATTTTTTATGACTGAATTTATACCAGATGTGATTGTTCTGAAAGAAATAGGTTTTTTGTGTAGTTTAGGAATTATATAGAACTTTGGTATGTTTGGATTTTTGTGGTTATTATAAATTTTTAGTGAATTTTCAACATTATTGATGTCTTTTTTGATTTTTGTAGCTGTAGTTCTAGCAAAAGTGTATTTATGTTTATTATCAATTTCCTTTTTTAGTATATCGTGGTATAGATTTTTACAAATTAAAGATAAATTATTGGAACATTTATCTATAGGAGTGATAATATAGTCCTTCTGTAAATTAATTATATTTCTTTAAAAGAAGGAATGTCTGAATTAGGTTTTGTGTATTTAAGTGTATTATTATAATAATTTATAATTTCCTTTTTTATATTATGTTTCCATTCCAGAAAAGTAAATTCTGGAATACTGTATTTTATACTAGTTTTATTTATGAAAATATCTATATCTTTTAATATAGATTTAATTGTATTATTATAATTGTGTTTAATTTGAGGTATATATTTATACCCTTTATTTAAAATTTCCTGATATTCTGGATTTAAAAAAGAAAAATTGCTAGTTAATATATGACCTGAGAACTTATATTTATCAATATAGTTGTTGCAATTACATTTAATTTTTTTAAAATTTGCCAAATTATTAATAAATTGGTTATAATTGCAAACTAAATTACCTATATTTTTGTTGTATCTCCAGATTGTTTTAAAATTTAAATTTTTTATAGGGAAAAGATTATTGATGATTTGGTTATTAAAAATATCATTAAATTTAATGTGATTAAATAAATTGTTATTAAATTTAATGATAATATTAATGTTATTAGTAGCTTGTTTAATTTTTCTGTATTTAAAGATGTCGTGTGTGATATCTATTAATCTGTTAGTCAGATTATGAATTTTAATATATTCTATGAGTTTGATAAATTAATTATATAATAAATTAAGCAAGTTAATTAATTAAATAATGTTTTAATAAATTTATCGACGAAGTTGTTAGTGTACATTTGTTTTGGGTCCAGTAATTCTTCAAATTCAATGTAACCTAATTTATTGGTAGTTTTACCTCTAGTTTTATTAGGTTTAGTTTTAAATTCATTTTTTTTGTATTTGCAGCTGATTTCATAGGTTGAAATTTCTTCTGTTTGTGGTTTGTATGTGTAGTTTAATTCGTCGTTAAGTCCATAAGGGAATAATGTGTTGTGTTTATAAATGTAGTTGTTTTCTAATAATAGTCGTTGTTTTTTGTTTTGACATATGTCTAGTATTTCTATCTTAAAGTTGTTAAAAGTATGTAATTGATTGTGTTCTTTCATATATATATTACCAATTGATTTTTTAGCGTGGTTTCTATGTAGGTTTATTCGTATATTTAATGGATTACAAGTTTGTCCTATATATGATAGTTGACAAATTTGGCATGTTAATTTATAAATAGTATTCACTAATTTACAACTAGTTGTTTGAAAAGTGTCATGGTTCTTAAGAGAGGGACAAGTTTGACAATTTTTTCTTAGGCAATTCTTAGCGAGTTTAAATTAACATAAAAGAGGTGCTAACACTAATATGTTTGTAGTTTTTTTTAGTTTTTTTAGTTTGTTATTCTTATAAATTTTTAAATATATTTTTCTTAATTGTTTTTGTGGTGATAAAATTTGTAATAAATTGAATAATTAATCTATAAATATATAGATATTACTGTTTGTTATCTGTTATATTTTTAAGAATAACTAATAAAAAAAACATCTTTAAACTAACTAAACACTGAAAAAAACAAAAGTTCTGAAGTTATTTTTTCTAAAATTACTTTTATAATTTACTTTTTAATAATCAAACCATGAAAGATAATTAAAATTTGTATGAAGATTTATTTATATTAGAATATCTAATATAATTTAATTTGTATATTATGTTATATATAAAAATATATCATAGAGCAAGCTCATATGAATTAATATAGTGTAGAAACTATATAACAAATTTTATAATTTGAATTTAAATGATCATAATAGTGAAGATAATCTTAATACAAAACTGGACTATAAAATTAAATAACTATTTATTATTATAATTAATTTAGATTTAGCTTGCTAATCTAATCAAATCTAATTGATATAAGTTATCATTATTATCAGTTTGCTCCTTAAGTTTTAAAAGTAGAATCACTGTTATAATTTTGTTATATAGTTTCTACACTATATTAATTCATATGAGCTTGCTCTATGATATATTTTTATATATAACATAATATACAAATTAAATTATATTAGATATTCTAATATAAATAAATCTTCATACAAATTTTAATTATCTTTCATTGTTTGATTATTAAAAAGTAAATTATAAAAGTAATTTTAGAAAAAATAACTTCAGAACTTTTGTTTTTTTCAGTGTTTAGTTAGTTTAAAGATGTTTTTTTATTAGTTATTCTTAAAAATATAACAGATAACAAACAGTAATATCTATATATTTATAGATTAATTATTCAATTTATTACAAATTTTATCACCACAAAAACAATTAAGAAAAATATATTTAAAAATTCATAAGAATAACAAACTAAAAAAACTAAAAAAAACTACAAACATATTAGTGTTAGCACCTCTTTTATGTTAATTTAAACTCGCTAAGAATTGCCTAAGAAAAAATTGTCAAACTTGTCCCTCTCTTAAGAACCATGACACTTTTCAAACAACTAGTTGTAAATTAGTGAATACTATTTATAAATTAACATGCCAAATTTGTCAACTATCATATATAGGACAAACTTGTAATCCATTAAATATACGAATAAACCTACATAGAAACCACGCTAAAAAATCAATTGGTAATATATATATGAAAGAACACAATCAATTACATACTTTTAACAACTTTAAGATAGAAATACTAGACATATGTCAAAACAAAAAACAACGACTATTATTAGAAAACAACTACATTTATAAACACAAAACATTATTCCCTTATGGACTTAACGACGAATTAAACTACACATACAAACCACAAACAGAAGAAATTTCAACCTATGAAATCAGCTGCAAATACAAAAAAAAATGAATTTAAAACTAAACCTAATAAAACTAGAGGTAAAACTACCAATAAATTAGGTTACATTGAATTTGAAGAATTACTGGACCCAAAACAAATGTACACTAACAACTTCGTCGATAAATTTATTAAAACCTTATTTAAACTAAATAATAATAAATTTATCAAACTCATAGAATATATTAAAATTCATAATCTGATTAACAGATTAATAGATATCACACACGACATCTTTAAATACAGAAAAATTAAACAAGCTACTAATAACATTAATATTATCATTAAATTTAATAACAATTTATTTAATCACATTAAATTTAATGATATTTTTAATAACCAAATCATCAATAATCTTTTCCCTATAAAAAATTTAAATTTTAAAACAATCTGGAGATACAACAAAAATATAGGTAATTTAGTTTGCAATTATAACCAATTTATTAATAATTTGGCAAATTTTAAAAAAATTAAATGTAATTGCAACAACTATATTGATAAATATAAGTTCTCAGGTCATATATTAACTAGCAATTTTTCTTTTTTTAAATCCAGAATATCAGGAAATTTTAAATAAAGGGTATAAATATATACCTCAAATTAAACACAATTATAATAATACAATTAAATCTATATTAAAAGATATAGATATTTTCATAAATAAAACTAGTATAAAATACAGTATTCCAGAATTTACTTTTCTGGAATGGAAACATAATATAAAAAAGGAAATTATAAATTATTATAATAATACACTTAAATACACAAAACCTAATTCAGACATTCCTTCTTTTAAAGAAAATATAATTAATTTACAGAAGGACTATATTATCACTCCTATAGATAAATGTTCCAATAATTTATCTTTAATTTGTAAAAATCTATACCACGATATACTAAAAAAGGAAATTGATAATAAACATAAATACACTTTTGCTAGAACTACAGCTACAAAAATCAAAAAAGACATCAAAAATGTTGAAAATTCACTAAAAATTTATAATAACCACAAAAATCCAAACATACCAAAGTTCTATATAATTCCTAAACTACACAAAAAACCTATTTCTTTCAGAACAATCACATCTGGTATAAATTCAGTCATAAAAAATATTGATATACAATTAGCTTCAACACTACAATTTATTATAAATAAATTAACTAATAAATATAATTATAAATTTATCGACTCAAATAAAAAAATCATTAATTATTTAATGAACAATTGGACAAACATTGAAACAGTACACACATTTGACTTTGAGGACCTATATTCTAAAATAAATTTAAGAGATCTAAATAATAAAATAACCAATTTATTTAATGAATTCATTAATGACAAAACTTTCTACATTAAAATTATTCATAACAGATATAAAACAATTAAATTAGATCTTAAAACAGCAAAAACTCTACTGGAAACATTTTTAAATTTTAACTATATAGAATTTAAAAATAAAATATATATTCAATCAGAAGGCGTTCCCATGGGAACCTCTTCTAGTCCTTTATTAGCCAATTTAATATTGTTCTGGTACGAAAGAGAATACTTTCTACAAAATAATATTAATTGGCAAATATTCCGATATGTAGATGACATAATAATATTTAATAATCCACAGTTTAAAAATTAATACCTGAAATATATCCTAAATACTTGAAACTTAAGAACAATGAAAAAATTTATAGAAACAAAAAAGTTAACTTTTTAGACTTGAATATAGACCTTACAAATAGTGCTGTTAGAGTTTATAACAAAAAGAGTAATTATAATTTCAATATTATAAAATACTGTAATATGAATTCTAATA
This sequence comes from Cordylochernes scorpioides, assembly GCA_030710605.1. Classification (NCBI taxonomy): domain Eukaryota; kingdom Metazoa; phylum Arthropoda; class Arachnida; order Pseudoscorpiones; family Chernetidae; genus Cordylochernes; species Cordylochernes scorpioides. The sequence continues at coordinate 51,977,612 of CP092883.1, read as the reverse complement.
TATCATTAAATTGCTGTAAGGGTATATATTATGGTCAGTTTCTAAGATTTTATAGAATAAATAATATATTAGATAATTTCATAGAAGATGTTAAAAATTTAAACATGGAATTTATTAAAAACAAATTTAGTATCAAACAAGTAAAATATTTCAACAGTATATCAATTATAAAATATTTAAAAAAAAAATAAATGGAAATATCCATTTATGAAATCAACTTTCTATAATTTCCTTAATAATAACTAATACAAATTTATAATCTTTAACAGTTAATTAAACTTTGATTAAATAACTGATTAAAAGATTTTTTCACAAGATTTTTAAAGTGTTATAGTATATAGTTCATTTTGTTTAATCTCCAATTTCTGGGGAGGAAAATGGAAGTTAAATAAAGGTGAATTTGCACAATTAATAGCTTTATTAAACTCTTATAATTTGCCTTTTTAAAGGAATATTAAAAGATGAATAAGTGTTGAATCAGTTATTTTGATATAACTAGCTGTAAAGATTATGAAATTCAGCTTTCTTCCCTTAACTATTTTTCCTTTCTTCTTTAATTTTCTTGTTGTTCAAAAAATTCTGAATAAATGGTCTAAATTTGAAATGTCCCCCCTCGCAACATGTGTCAGCCAGAAATAGATATTCACAATGGAGGACGCCGCGGTCGAGGTAGGTTTACAGTTTGAATTTGTTAACACTTGTATCTGTTATATATGTTCATTTAAATATTTCACTGAAACAACTTAATATTAACACATAAAATCCGGTTTAAAAGAGATCTATGACATAATAAAGAAGGGGTGAAATGTCGTTGGGCTTTTATCTGAAGATCCCCGGCCCAGCAGATCTCTTTTTCCAATTTATTTCAATTTAAAGTTTTTTGTGTATGTCTGGTCTACCATTAGGGTTTCAAAACATAATATCCAAACTTATAACAAATGTTAATTCATACTATAGATATATTACTAAATACAACTATTTATAATCATATTATAAAATAAAAAAACCTTAAAAAATCTTTAAAAAAAAAAAAGGATAAAATATAAAATTATAAAAATATATATATATATACTAACAATCTTATCTACCTTCTTTACAAAATTTTTTTTTTTTTCCTTATTATTAGTTTGATTAAAAGTGCATGGTTCTGTCTTTCTCTCTTTTTTCTAACTATTATATATATTCTCACTTCGATTATTCTATATATAGGATTAGAGTATGTCTATATGACGTGTAAAAACCGATGCAAAAGACGTTACGTTGTTAATTTTTATTGTTATTAATTATAAATATATAATTAACTTGATGATGTATTAGAAGTAAAGGATTTTTTTTTTTCTCTCTCTATCTACAAATTAATAACATTTTACAAATTTTATAATTTGAATTTAAATGATCATAATAGTGAAGATAATCTTAATACAAAACTGGACTATAAAATTAAATAACTATTTATTATTATAATTAATTTAGATTTAGCTTGCTAATCTAATCAAATCTAATTGATATAAGTTATCATTATTATCAGTTTGCTCCTTAAGTTTTAAAAGTAGAATCACTGTTATAATTTTGTTATATAGTTTCTACACTATATATATATATATATATTAAAATTAAAGAAGGCATCTCCTGACCACGAGCACATGTGCTT
>CP092883.1:51948423-51975861 GCA_030710605.1 Cordylochernes scorpioides | reverse complement strand
GTACCTCTCATTTCTCTCTCTATGTTATTGGTGGAGCTGTGATCTTCAGGCCTTTTCCTTGTACATACATGACACAAACACTGGTTTTGTTGTTTTCAATTCCCTATATGTCCACATTATTATTATACATGTGTTGGTAAATAAAGTTTTATTTATAATTGGATTCTCTTTTTGTCTTTCTCTATATACACATCACAGGTGAACCTCCATGAGAGTACACCTGTGCTAGAGGACACCTCTTTACAAAAGAGAGTTTTCATTTACAAAATTACCATTTTTACTATTTAGTAATTCTCCTGTATAAGGATACCTCTCCCTAAAGGACACTTTGGCTCTGTAATTAAGTGTCTTTTACAGGGAGGTTCTACTGTAATAGCAAAGAACTCACTTAGAAATTCAATTTTGCCATCTATATACACAAGGTAATAAGACCAAATCCAAATAAATACACTATTTATTTATTTGGATTTGGTCTTATTACCTTGTGTTTATAATCTATAATCCAAATTGTGCCTTATCAATTGCCATCTATATCTTTATAAAATTTATGAATTTATAAATATAATTTTCTATCATAGCTTGAATATGAAACTATATTTGCTGAAGAACTTTGTTCAATGCAATTTATTGAAATTATATGTATGCACCTCTACAGACCTATAAGCTTATGTCCATAGGTTCCTTAAACATCCCTAAGCTGCCTTCCATAGTAAATACAGGGTATATAAGAAAACCAATTCAATCTTCTTCTTCTTCTTTCTTATCTCCACTCAATCATATTAGGGTATCAAGCTTGTAGAGTTTGAGACTTGACAAGCATCATGACTGGGTGAAGTAGAATGTATCTGCCTTTGTCATTAAGACTGGGAGCACTACTCAGTAGCAGGCCAACTTAGCTCCAAAATAAATGGCCGCCTCTGACATGAGGAACAGACGCCACGTGCAGCCACTCCTAACATGGAGTACAAATGCTGCTCATCCTGTATCCCTGGATTAGGAACCCTTACAGGGTACTATCAGCCGGGCCAGCTGAACTCAGGTTTCTTAGTGAGCTTGTTACTGCTCCCCATCCTCCTTTTTCATCCGGGCTTGGGACCGGCAAAACCAATCCAATACAATAGTAGAGCGGTCTAGAGATTAATTTGGCGAAACCACTGAGAGGCTTCATCACTGATGAGCTAAGCCCTCTCAATCAATAACTTTTATCATTGCAGTAAGGTCTGTAGAGATAATATTTGATGATAGATGTAGAAAGACACATTGCCAATACAAACACAAGGTAATAAGACCAAATCCAAATAAATAAATAGTGTGTAACGTTTCTGTAACAGCGTTGTTACCATCTTCAGACAAAAGTACATAATGAGAAATTTTACCACAGCAATTCATTCAGTAATTTTGTCTGAAGATGGTAACAATGCTGTTACCAAAATGTCACACACTATTTATTTATTTGGATTTGGTCTTATTACCTTGTGTTTATAATCTATAATCCAAATTTTGCCTTATCATTGCCAAAACAAATTGTTACAAATTTTAAAAACTCACTTTTAAAGAAATGTACTCATTCAAAAAATGAAACTGAACCCAAATTGTGACACTAACACCAAAGCATCTACTGTAAAAACCAAGTAGAAGGTCACACACACACATAAGGAGTCTACAGACGCAAATAGTCCTTGCATGATTAAGATTCCACATTCAAATATAGTGGAATCTTATCTATAAAGGACAACACCCCTAGTAGTCGAACCAAAGTGTCTCACTGGAGTGTTTCTTTCTTCTTTCTTATCTCCACTCAATCACACTAAGGTATCAAGCTTGTAAAGCTTGAGATTTTTTTATGGTGTCTGCCAGGGAAGAGTAGAGCTCATCAATGGATGAGTCAATACAGTCAATAATATGTCTTGGGGTTGCAGGCTGAGAATTGCACTTAGTACATTGTGGGAAAACCCTGAAACCATTTACCCAATCATGATCATGATGGAGTGTTTCTAATTAGTAAAAATGGTATTTTTAGATTATGCAAACTGCCTTTTGTAGAGAGGTGTTCTCCTCTACTGTAGTATAATTCCTAAATAGAAAAAAAGTATTTCTTAGATATATATATTAAAAATAAAGAAGGCATTTCCTGACCACGAGCACATGTGCTTTTTAGATGGCAGAGCACCATCTAGTGGAGCAAAAATAAACTAAACGTTTATTTAACTTGCTCCGTGATATTTGGCCAACCCAATTTCTTGATAAATCAAGAAAAGCCATCCACGAACACGTTTCGCCACGTTTCGCGCTGTTGGTGCTCATCAGCGTGGAGTAGGCTGTACCACTGCGACCAAAAAGATTTGTGCTCATGGTCAGGAGATGCCTTCTTTATTTTTAATATATACATATCACATTGTAGTTTTAAATCAAGAATTAACTACAAAATAAAAACTAGGAAGAGATATGCTTCTATTTTATATTCACAAGTCTAGAGTTCCTGGAATAAAGCACTGCCTGATGCTACAAAGACTAACAATTTATGTTTTTTTTTACATGTATACTATAGTTTAATTTACATATAAGAGATGGAATCTAATTAAATATATAATGTATATATAAATAAAATATATGTCAATTTACACTATATATATTTTTTTCATATACATATATCATAATTATAAATAGCCTGACAATCCCAAAATGTAGATACAATTCCATGTGCCAGCTTGGCCATGATGTAATCACAAACAAGACAATAAAGTGTTATTGAGAGTCAGCCACACCCAGGCAAGGTTACTTCTTCAAGTTTATGTCATTTCCTTCCAGGGTACTTCCATAAGTTGTTAGTGAGTTTTACGACATCGCTTCTAGACAAAAATAGATCATTCTTGCAGATCAGACACCCTTTTGGGCCTTGCCACATCTTGGGTCGCTGTCCTCTCGTAGGTGCCATCCAATCTGACTCATCCTTTATGTTGCCCATAGCCCCTGAAACCACTTGCCCCCATGACTGTTAGTGCTTGTGGTATGACATGTATGTTGTATAATAGAAACACATCTGTAAATAGTTATACGCATGATTGACATGTGTCAATACATCATCAAGCGGGCTCTGGCATATTTGTAAGCGCAAATTCCGGGCTCTGACATATTTGTAAGTGCAAAGTCAAACTGCTTTTCACATGGGTACTCATGTGGTGCACTTACAATAAAAACAGTCGCCAACTTCTACCCACCATGATTATCATGGCCTGTACCACGTGTACTAGGGATAAGCAAAAATATATATATCATCATATGTAATGTACTTTGTACAAACTGAGGATGAATAAATAAAACTCTGTGATAGATTAAGAGTTGAGCTAAAACAAGAGGTTGAGATAGAAGTCCAAAAACGTCTTAAATCGAGGCCTACTAGATGTCAGAGCGTTGCCAGTGTACAATGACACTTCTTCCGATCCACGGCCTTGTTGCATCCACTGAAACCCAATACTTCCTCTCGGCAAAGATATATAAGCCTCCAACAGGGCCAGAAAAATATAGTCACTTCACAGTCCGCGGGAGCGTATGTCGCCGGTCCACCCCAGCCACAATGCCGCCTTAGACCAATAAGAAACTTGTTCTTAACCATCTCCATCTTGCTCCTAGCGACTTTTATCTGTTCACGGAACTTTCTTAGTACAACTGTGTCCCTTCGTTTTTTTTTTTTTGTATGACATTCCCAAGTCTTCCACTCTGCCTCTGTTGGGGCACGTTTTTGTAACCATACCCCAACAGAAGGCGTATGTATAATCAAATCAAATGGATACATGGCTTCCCTCCCACATAGACTTACAGACCATTCTTTTTGCCCAGAAACCTAGACAACAGATGACACCAGACTTCCATGCCGAAAGCTGATGCCTGGTAAAGAAGAAGACATCCAGAGACATCCGAGCTGGAAACTGTTGTTTCATATGTACATATATTCCCCTCACCAAAAATTTAGGTAAAGGTGACCAAAAAAAAAAAAAAATGGAGAAGGAAGATCTCTAAAAGACTGAACCGAGAAAGGAAAGCGTTATATTACAGTGCAAGTGAAAAGGGGCCTGTGTCAATTTTAGCTAAGACGGAGGGGGGGAGCGATATATATATATCGTCCCGAGAAAAAGGGAGGATGATATTTCAATCCATGTGGATGGGAGGGCTGGCGTCTGAAATTTTACACTATCGCCGTAGATGTTACTCTCTTTAGATTTTTGTTTTGGTAATACTATATGTTCTATTTTGATGGAAGAGGCCTGGAGTCTGAAATCTTGCACTAGTGCCATGTTGTTTCTCTTTTGAGATTTTTTTTTTTGTTTTGGTAATACGATATGTTCTATTTTGGTGAGGCCTGGGGCGTCTACGAAATTGATACTGGAGCCGTTGGCCATTTTGATTGGTTTCTTTCGGCGAATGAAATGGAGAGAGGGATGATATAAAAGAAGGTTCTTTGCCAAAAGGCAGTATTCGATCGGAGTCGCTCAGTGAGAAGGACGATTTTTAGTCGGGCCTGAGACGTAGAGGAGACCAGACCTTGCCGCCACTTTCGAGAAAAGGTAAGCCATTTGTCATTATGACTTAGCGCCTTCCCCCCCTTTTTTGTGTAGTAGCCAACCTAGATTTCGTATGGGCCCTAAAGGGCTATAAAGTAACTTCAGGTCACCTCTATCTAAATTTTACTATGTACATAGCATATCTCGTCAGTATAGACATGTTCCCAAATTTTAAGATATTTAAATAAATATCTAGAGAAATTTTCTTGTTTCCTCTGTTACCTATTTCATACATAATTTGCCTTATGGTGCTATTCCCACTGTTTAAATGAAATGTTGTATGTTTCTTACCTATTTGAAGGGAATGTTACTAATAATCAAGTCTCCCATAAATTACCGGCCACATACATTGCCGCGAGTGTCTGTGTTTCAGTGTTTTATAGATTGCCCAATTTAATAACGATTTCGTGGGTTGCCTGATGAAATTGTATAATAGTGTCGCGGCTGTTTCCATCTTTAGACCATTGTTCTGACAATATTATATGCTCAATCCTTGCTTTAGCTCAACTCTTAATCAATTACAGAGTTTTTCCCCCCTTTTGTATCCTCCCTTTTCAACTATCCAAACCGGGAACCCATCAATGGCGCCCAACGTGGGGCTCGAATTTAGTATATGTTTCTTCCCCTATACTTTAGAAATATATACCTAATGAAAAGCCATACTATTTTTAAGTATTGGTGAAGTAGTCCACGCATCCTGAGATTAACAGTCTATTATAAATCGTGAATTTTAATTTACGCTTTCCGTTTCACTGGCATTTTATCAGGCAATGAAAGTTATGTTGAGGCGGTGTATACCGCATCTCTCGCCGCTGTCTTTTACGATTCACATTGTTTGTGGCAAAAACCTTAATATTATCATTGATTTCTGATATCAAAGTAAAACGTCTATGGGGATGAGTATCTTTTATTCTGGTCTTCTCGAGCTTTCGAGCTTGTCCGCCCTTCTACAGGAGAAACATATACAATATATCAAGAAAATATAACGTCGCCTGATGCTAAAACTATTATGATTCTATGTACATATATATATATATACATTAGGAAGTTTTGCATATTATTTGTTTTCTTAAGACATATTTTTTTGATTAAGGTATTACACATATTCTACTATTGTTTGCTATATTCTATGAATTATCTTATAGGTTAGAAATTCTATTATTTAAGTAGTTTTATAATAGTTATTGGCTATTACATATAAGTTACTTATATTATTGTTGATATTATTAGCTGGTACTAGGATATATTGTGTTATATGTTTCGGGCAAATCTATTTTCTATTAATGCTATTGTGTTTTCTGAATAATAGAAAATCAATTATAAGCCTTTGATATTTGCTGTTTATGTTATTGTAATGTATTCTAGGTTCTCCTAATGCGAAAGTGTGACCTGTTCCTTTGCAGTATTGGAAAATTAGAGACCTATTGTCTTGATTAATAACGTTGCGTCTATGTTCATATATTCTATTGCTGACTCTCCTTCCTGTCTCCCCTGCGTATTTTGGCTTGGCAGCTGTATACACTCTGACAAGGGAAGGTTATCCTGAATTGACAAATGTATAATTTTTGTCTTTAGTAGAGATTTCCAAGACTCTATTTCTGAAACATTTTTTTTTAGATGAAGACAAATAAAACCATCTTGATAGTATTGAATTTTACAGTAAATATTTGCCAGCAGAAGGCATGATGAGATTACATGAAATTTAAACCAGTTATATGTTTAGTATGTTCCTTCAGTTGTAATTTGACACCGTCTTGAAATAAAGAAATTGGACGGTGCGCTATATCTTGATGCTGGATATTTCTGTGTCAGAAAGGTGTAGTTATTCTGTTTAATGAGAATTCCAATAATTATCGAAATTTAGCAGATTATCATTGGGGATTTGAACAACTGTCTTGAAAATTTTTGAACAGCCCGAGTAGATAGAAGAGTCCTAGAGTTAGAGTGGAGAATTAGTAGTACAGACTGACCACTCGACGCAGATAACTCTAGGGAACAATTACTGTGATAATCCGCCGTAGACAAGAAGAACATTGATTCTCAGGATACTCGATAGGCAGAATTTTGAGAATTGATAAAGTCATGGTTAAAGTTTACACAGGCATGTGGGAGTAAAGACAGTGATTTAAAGAGGCAGCCTTGTGTCTTAAATACTTTCAGTGGAAGCAGATGCCACTGCAAATATTCAGGTCTAATAATTTCCAAATTTGAAGTCATGCATGACGGGTTAGCACGGGATTGACGCCTGGACGGGTTTCCACTGGGATTAATCGAGCTTGCGAAAGAACTAGAAGAAGTGTGACATGTCACGCCACTGTACTAAATTAATAATTGAGAAGATTTATGTTGAGCCAACTGAAATTAGTAAAGAATTAAGAGATTAAGGTCTTATTCTTTGAGTTTTACACTAATTTCAATTACGCGATATGGACGGCGTTATAAGTTGGGTGGAAATGGTTCGGCCGCAATGGGATGGTCTCCTGGAGATGGTACGATCAAATAATACTTATTGAATGCCGGGCGGGATCGCATAAAGCATTAAACGATATCAAGAAATGCTTAAAGAAACACCCTAGAAGATTGGGGATCGACAAAATGACGACATGGAAAATGCTCAACATTGTACATTGGCAGCAAAATGACATCTTGCTATTGTATGGACGACCACTCCTTCCTGAAATGTGCAGCGGATGTTAGTCCCAGAATTAGGTCCTTGAGGCGACACTTTCCTGTGCAGATGACATAAAAACGCATGACAAAACAGCACATGAGCATTTAAACTAGCTTCAATTCCTGCCATTAATTAATTTAGTTGACCAATAGCTATAGAACCGCTGGAGACCTCCATACCCTGTGTGAATATTTTAGTGAGAAATGAGCGATTCAATTCTATGAGCCATGAGGTATCCTGTAAGATCGGAGTTGTACCCCATTCAATTTTTTTTTTAATAATAGCCAGTGCGAGATATTTCCAGGATTTTTTTTTTCTAACTGTCATATAATTCGAAAACTAGAAAACTACACCATTTAATACAGTTCACGTTTAGCACCCATGTGGACTCAATATGACCATTGAATAAAAAAATCGAAGACTAATGAGCGAGCCAACCTAAAGAGAACGAGTTTAATAGGCTTACAATCAATAGTTGAAGCAAACTATTCGCACAAATTTGTTATGTTCTCTCTCTAAATGATCTATGACATTATAGGTTTTCTTAACAAGGTAACTACCCCGCCGAGTGTATATGGAGTTATAAAGCTTAAGAGTCATAGGCTGTTGGAATAGAGTAGTTCAAAACTAAGAGTGATAATAGATCGGGATCCAGATCCCGATGACGGGTTTCGAAGAGACTTCAGAGGGATGAAAGAGGTGTTGAAAGTGATGGAAGGGCGATGAAATATGATGAAAAAGGCGTTGAACTGTGTTATAAGGTGATGAATAAGAGATGAAATGTGTTGAAGGCGTTGAAGAGAGATGCGATGGAAGTAAGTTGAAAGGCGTTGAGGATGATGAAGGATGATGAAAGAGTGAGAAAGCGTTGAATGTTGATGAGGAAGAGATAGAAAGATGCAGAAAGATGTTGAAAGAGAAAGAATTGAAAAAAGTTGGATAAAGGGTTTTGTAAATAGTAGATAAAGATTGATGGAAGAAGGTACATTTAATGTATAAAGCGTAGCTGTCGACCGCAATATCGCCTCGATAGAACTATTTCTTTTAAAATAAGACATATTATGCACTGGGGGTTTGTGTAAGCTGATTTACATAAGTTTCGGCAACAATATACACTATTTAATATAGATAGGTCTTTATTAATTACAATATTAGGTTATATATTAAATAGCAAATATGTCTTAGTGTTATGGTGAACTTTGAAGAACTTACAGTTTTTCTTTTATTTTAAACTATAACGTGTGTTCTAAACTTCCAGTTTTTCCTACTTTATTTTTTTGTTAACAATTTTGTCTTAGTGTCATGGTGAACTTTAAACAGTTTGCAGTTTTTTTTTTTCATGTGTTCTAGTGCTAAGTGTTGGAAGGAGCTTTAACACCATGTTTCAGGGTTTGTGTGTTATTTGTCTCAACCTTGTCTTTGCGCAGAATACCGTCTCACAACCTTGTTTTAATATGACACACCGTTTTGAAGAGCTTGTACAACCTGTCAGGATATGATTTAGGAAAATTTTAGTTTCTTTTTATTGTTATGTTACAATTTTATCCAACAATACAACCAGAGCGAACTCAGAAGTAATGAGACGAGGGGAAGTTGACAGAGTTAGTGTGAACAGTTTAACTTTACGCAGGTCTACAAGGGTAAAAAGGCCCACACAGTGTAAATTCTGCTTAGACTGTCGCCTCTAACTAGGATTTTGGAGTGTGTACGGAGAATCAGCTCGATAGAATGAGAAGTTTAGAGATTTCAGCCTTTTTTTTTTTTTTTTTTTTTAAACCTTTTTTTTTTTTAAAGTAGAGCTTCATTAGGATTCCTTTTTTTTTCTATACAAACTGTTTCTTGTTAAAACCCGAGTTTCAAAGACCAATGAGAATAATGTATACCATTGTGAATTAATTATTTAGTGTAAATCTGAATTTTTGGTTATTATCGGGAGTAATAGATGAAGGAAGGTGTAGGAAATCACAACTTAGAGGGGGGCTATGTCAAAAAAACAAACCTAATAGGCATCCTATGGCTTGTGTTGGGTAATTCAGAAACCCTATAATCCCTGGCCTTCAGGTAGTAGCTTTGAAATAGGTTTCTAATGAGGACATGAAAGGTCAATCTTTCAGAGTAAAGTTGTGAAGTATAGGGACCCTAAGCCAGGGGTAGAAGTTAAGTAGGCCCAGACCGTAGTCGATCCTCGGAAAGCACTTGAGAATGTTAGTGTTGGGTAGTGAATCGTAAACCCTATAAATCCATCTTTCAATAGAGTGTTGAGGTCGGACTACTGCAAAGGGGGCAGACGCACGAGGAAGTAAGAAGAAAGTGACTTCACCCACGGTGGCTAGGGGAATGACTCAATTCCGCTTTTATGAGGTGTCACGTTTAATGGTCCTTTATTCACCATTATAATTTGTGTGTGTCTTTATAGAATTGTCGTGAAAAGTCGCTTAGTGTCAAGGCAAGGGCAGTTTTGAAGTTACACTGATTTTTTTTTTTTTTTTTTTGGTAGGTTAGCTTCCAGATTATTTAGAATTGTTAACAATTATTGTTAACAATCATTTATCGAGTATAAAGTGTTAGTATATATAGAGCTTGTACAGAGGCATTTTCTTTGAGTAACCTAGGGCTTTAGTTCCCAATTTGTTTTAATTAGAAAACTTTATTTGATTTCACATTAGTCCTGGAATTTAGAAATTGTTAGGGTTTATTTGATAGAGATTATTAAGTGTTTTGGCATTTATAGCAATTTTTAACTTTAGTTTGTATGCAAGCCGTGAATGAAGGGGGGAGGGTGTATGAATGGATTGGCTTAATGAATGTGTAAGAAGGTTAAAAACTAGTATACTGTTAGACCAAAATTATTTTAGAGTAGTGTTAGGGAATTTAATAGGTTCAATTTTCAATTTTGATTTCTTTATTTGTTAAGAACGATAGCCTCACAGGACTGTAAAAACTCTATTGTTAGGAAAATATTCGCTCCATTTTTTGTTAGGTCTCCTTTTGGAGGAGTATAAATTTTTTTTAATTTCTATTACTAGGGTAATAAAGTACTCTTTGTTATTTATATCAACTTGAATTTTAAGAGTCGTAGATAATGATCATATCTCGATTCTCAGACCTGAAGGTTGTGGGAGGTTATGATCAGACCAGAAAACCCACAAAACTTCTCCTCATTAGAGGAAACGAAGAGGTATAGATTGAATTTTATGCAGGATGGGGGATTTGTTTTAGCCATGCCGTATAACCTGGGGTATAACGGCGCGACCTTGGGTAACCGATCTGACACCGTAGTTTCGACGCTTTTAGCGTGGCTGGAGTGAGGGTGTTCTAGACGGGAGGTCCTGTAAGATTGGCATGTAGGCAGAGATTGCCCAGTTATTCTAGACGAAGTAGTTTCCGTCTATTGAATTTTTTTTGGTACCAGTTTGATCCCCCATAGCTAGCGGAAGTTTCTTCTAATAAAGGATTCGCCCTGCCATACGTTTTGTTGGAATGAATTCGAGCATAAGACCGATTCGAGAGGCAGAATAAGTAATTATTAGGACCTTCAACGAGTTTAAACTCGTTTCATGATAGGATAAGATTTTAAAGTATTAGTTAACTATAAGGACCGCGAACGAGACGCCAGAACGAGCCAATGAGTAAAAGTTTTAGAAGTGTTGTATTGAGGACAGTAGAATTAAGAGCAGTTATACAGGGAGTAGAATTCTGAAGGAATTTGTAAAAGAACCAAAATTTCAGATTGATAAAATTCAAATTTATAAGATGTAGATTTGTAGGATTCAGGTCAATGAATAGAGGGTATATTAGTAGATGAAAGTAATATGAATTTCTTGGAAGGGGGAGGTAGCTGAACTGTACACACCCCAGAGACAAGGTAAACGGAGTCACAAACAAAATAGTAGAAATTGATTAGTCGCTCTGCCAAAACAGAAAAATTCTCTTCATACGGTTGTCACCCTAGATTTAAATGGACTGTGTAGTTTAATAGAGGTCTGGGCTATGCTCCATTTGACCAAGATTCTAAATGACGTTCCCATCTGGGTTGAGAGAGTATTGGAATTTGAGGAATCTAACACACAAGAGAGAACCCACCCTCCAGTAGGATCGGGATAGACGAATATTACCCAGTGACCAACTCGTGATTCCAGACTGGATAAGATTGAAACTTAACTGAGATACTAAACCTTGAACCTTCAGCGCACAAATATACATTATGTTTACATTTTCTTTTTCAATATGTTATTATTTTTATATCATATATATTATATTATAGTCATATACTATTCATTTCAACAATTTTATTTTGACATTCATGATATTCATATTTATATTAAATATTTAATTATATATATTTTGTCACCATATATAATCTTGTAGTAGTTTTCTTTTGTCATCTATCATGGGATGATTTTTATCACTTATATCTTAACATATTTAATCACTATCTACATGATATGTTTTTACTTCAATATATATGTTATACTCATCATATAACATGGAAGGATTCATTTTATCATTACATATTTCGTGCCTTATTTAATGATTACTTACATAATTTGTTTTCTGTAATTTTTATTTAGCAAAAGTCATCATGTCATAGGCTAATCATTATATACCAAGATATTTCTTTCAGCTAACTATAATTATCCTTTCCTTTGATTGTATATATATATAACTATACCACACGAATGTCTTGATTGGTACGAAAATAAAGATGCTGGCATGTTTTAGGAGTTGGACTAGTCAGTTATTTCTAAACGACTTCTTGGCGCCCAATTTTTTATATATAATATGTAATAGGGAAATGTCCTAACTGTATTGTTAGCAGAAAGAAGGTAGCAATGAATCCAGTACCCCAAGAGGCAAGGATGGGGTTGAGAGGACTTACCACTAGGAAGGCCTACTCCTCAAGACCAAAGAAGAAAGTGGAAGGGTGGTATATATACCCATGAATGGTAAGACAGATGACCTTGCTTACTTCCATACATATGATATGACTGTCCCCAATAACCTATTTTGATAACAGTGTTCTGACAGAATAATAGCACATAAAAACCCCTTTGCCAGGATGCGCAATGCCCACTAGTGTTCGGAATAATAAACATCTAGAATGGCATACCATCATTTTGACTAGCCTTACCTTCCCTATAGGTTTCGGTACACCTGGCTTCACCTAGTAATGGAAAATGCATTTTGCTAGAAATGGGCCTGCTTTCATAGTAACTGATGAAAGGCAGATGAATAATGAATAGCACAAACGCATTTGTCCATTACTTGGCAGGGGGAGGATTGTTGGGGCACGTTTTTGTAACCATACCCCAACAGAAGGCGTATGTATAATCAAATCAAATGGATACATGGCTTCCCTCCCACATAGACTTACAGACCATTCTTTTTGCCCAGAAACCTAGACAACAGATGACACCAGACTTCCATGCCGAAAGCTGATGCCTGGTAAAGAAGAAGACATCCAGAGACATCCGAGCTGGAAACTGTTGTTTCATATGTACATATATTCCCCTCACCAAAAATTTAGGTAAAGGTGACCAAAAAAAAAAAAATGGAGAAGGAAGATCTCTAAAAGACTGAACCGAGAAAGGAAAGCGTTATATTACAGTGCAAGTGAAAAGGGGCCTGTGTCAATTTTAGCTAAGACGGAGGGGGGGAGCGATATATATATATCGTCCCGAGAAAAAGGGAGGATGATATTTCAATCCATGTGGATGGGAGGGCTGGCGTCTGAAATTTTACACTATCGCCGTAGATGTTACTCTCTTTAGATTTTTGTTTTGGTAATACTATATGTTCTATTTTGATGGAAGAGGCCTGGAGTCTGAAATCTTGCACTAGTGCCATGTTGTTTCTCTTTTGAGATTTTTTTTTTTGTTTTGGTAATACGATATGTTCTATTTTGGTGAGGCCTGGGGCGTCTACGAAATTGATACTGGAGCCGTTGGCCATTTTGATTGGTTTCTTTCGGCGAATGAAAATGGAGAGAGGGATGATATAAAAGAAGGTTCTTTGCCAAAAGGCAGTATTCGATCGGAGTCGCTCAGTGAGAAGGACGATTTTTAGTCGGGCCTGAGACGTAGAGGAGACCAGACCTTGCCGCCACTTTCGAGAAAAGGTAAGCCATTTGTCATTATGACTTAGCGCCTTCCCCCCCTTTTTTGTGTAGTAGCCAACCTAGATTTCGCATGGGCCCTAAAGGGCTATAAAGCAACTTCAGGTCACCTCTATCTAAATTTTACTATGTACATAGCATATCTCGTCAGTATAGACATGTTCCCAAATTTTAAGATATTTAAATAAATATCTAGAGAAATTTTCTTGTTTCCTCTGTTACCTATTTCATACATAATTTGCCTTATGGTGCTATTCCCACTGTTTAAATGAAATGTTGTATGTTTCTTACCTATTTGAAGGGAATGTTACTAATAATCAAGTCTCCCATAAATTACCGGCCACATACATTGCCGCGAGTGTCTGTGTTTCAGTGTTTTATAGATTGCCCAATTTAATAACGATTTCGTGGGTTGCCTGATGAAATTGTATAATAGTGTCGCGGCTGTTTCCATCTTTAGACCATTGTTCTGACAATATTATATGCTCAATCCTTGCTTTAGCTCAACTCTTAATCAATTACAGAGTTTTTCCCCCCTTTTGTATCCTCCCTTTTCAACTATCCAAACCGGGAACCCATCACCTCGACCACGACTGACTGTACTCTGTGAGAAATGTTAAAGGTCTTCCAAGGTGCAGAGAGGTACTGGAAAACTCTCCACACCCTGACTGTCCCTCTCGGTTAATACAGGTTTGCGCCTCTTGGTTACCACAGTAAAGCGAGAGCCCCCTCGGATCTCACACCACAGCGAGAGACCCTCAGGATATCACAGTATAGCGAGAGTCGACAGGATCATATACCATAGATTAAGCTGACAGGATATCACACCATATATATATATAGTAATTTAAACCGACAAGGAGGAATTTGGCAGGCCGTTGCCATCGGGTCAAAGGGTGTAGAATATCGCTGACGCCCCACGCCCTTTGAACCCGCTCAAAGTCCATTCTTTCGCATACCTCCCCCTCGGCAAAGATATATAAGACCTCTGCCCTAACCGAAAATATAGTCACTTCACCATCAGCGTGAGCCCTCGTCGATTGTACCCAGGTCCACCTCATCGACCATATAGAACAGTAAGAACTCTTTTATCTCCATCTTGCTCTTAGCTCGACTCCTATCTGTTCACGGAACTTTCCTACTACTGTGTCTCTTCGTTTTTTGTGTGTGGACATTCCCAAGCTTTCCACTCTGCCTCGACCACGACTGCCTGTACTCTGTGAGAACTGTTAAAGGTCCTCCAAAGTGCAGAGAGGTACTGGAAAACTCTTCACGCCCTGACTGTCCCTCTCATTTACTACAGGTTTGACCCTCAGTTATCACAGCTATAGCGAGAGTCGACAGGATACCTCATCACATATATATATATATATATATTGTGAGGTGGGGGATAAATGGCTGAGAGAGAGATGATTCTTTAATGCTCTTGTAAGGCTCTGGAAAAGGTCTGACTGCATGACTATCCTCTGTTATATTGCGATTCTTCAATAGATATCAGGGACCTAGAATAGTGCATAGATCTGAGCAAGTTAGATAGAAATTTCAAATCATTCCTACATATTGGACTGGATGAGCTAGAAAGCGCTTTTTCCATAGATGCCAGACCCCTAAGACAGGTTCAATTCTTCATTTTTTTCTCTCTCTCTGTCATAAGAAATTTCTCTCCTTATTCTTCGCATGGTGTAAAAGAATATCTCTTCCAGAATTCATCTCCCTTGTGATGAAATGAGAATTATCTACTCAACATCTGGTGCTTTTGTGGGGGAAGCGTTAAACCCCCAAAAAATTGCCTTCAAGTTATTACTTTATCATCTACTTTAATAAATATACTCAACTAAAGACTACCTAGGCATGCTGCCCCTACACCATAATTAATATTGCAAATAAAGAGATCACCACGATTATTTTTAACAAAGAAAAAATAATAATTCAAAACCATACACTTGGTAGTTTTGGAAAATATATTCCAATAAATTTCTGCAAAAAATTGTATGATATATGTAAACAAAAATAATATTTCAAATAGAGTTTTGAAAGTATGAGGCCAGAGAAGCAATTTAATATTTAAAAACACTACTTATGGAATATATCCCACACAAATTCAATCAATGAATAAAATAATTCAATAGGTAATTTTACAATACGCGGAATTTTAAATTATTTAAGTGATTTAAGGATTTTTTAAACACTTTTTTTTTTAACACACATACACAATAGGTATATAGCTTCACAAGATAGACACACAAATATTATTTATATGTTTACAAAAAAATGATTTTGATTGTTGATCATTGAGATATATTACTTGAAATGTATTTTTATAACATTATTAATCTCAAATCTTATTTATATATTATTTTAAAAGAGAAAATGGTTTGTTGTCCTCATTATTTGTCTAGCTTTATGAAACCTACACGTTTACAACATAAATATGGTTTATATAATATTAAAATAATAATCCGGCTTGTAAATTATATTGATTACTAAACACCCCAAAACTAAATACCCCTTGCTAATGAATATTTTATCAAAATATAATATATGCCCTAGTGAGATATTCTCACAAAAATAAACATATATTTCTAAAATATAATATATAAATTGAATATAATTTATTCTTGTGTAATAAACATATTTTAGAGGGAATTAATAAAATCTGAATATATTATTATTTCTACTCTCTATGAACATTTTTGCGATAATTTTAATGAATAAAAAAAAAACTTGGTTTAAAGATCAACTTATCATCATAATATTTTTACATACGGGTATTTCAATAATATTATTCAATGTTGAATCGGTAAAATGGCGCTGCAAGGCGATGGTGGGGGAAAGGATGAAATCAAAACACAATTTGAAATTAGAAAAGGACTTTATAGGGTAATTGCACAGTCTGAGTACTCTAGGCCTAACAGGGTAGGATTTACAGCTCAGAATAATACGTCTGTTAAAATTTCATTCGTTACTGTACCCGACCCATCCGGAAACGGCGACCGTATATGTTTCAACGTGGGAAAGGAACTCTATGTTTACCCATTTAAAGGATTAAAAAAGGTATGTATTTTGTTATTTTTCATTTAAACAATTGCATGATGGCTTACCTATTTTTTAAAGCAAATTATGCCACCTGTTAGCTCATGTTTAAAAAATCTTATATGCCTGTATCTATTAGATTTAAAAACACCCTATTAATCGATAGAGTTTCTGCAATAGATTTTTTGCATCGTTAAAAAATGTTTTTGAACATTTATTCTTAATGAAGACCGGCCATTGTTGGGATATTTAAAGTTTGTTTACATTTCATGTGTCACCAATTTCGATCGCTTTTGGTGTTTGTAGGACGATAATTTTGTTTAAATTCAATTCAATCAAACAATTTAATCTAATTTTACACATTTTAAAATTTAAAAAATACCAATATTTATAAAAAAAAAAAAAATTAACAGAAGAACCTTCACCCCCAAAAAAATCATTATTAATTGATTAATTTTAAAAACATTTTTAGACTAGATTTAAAATTGATATAAATTATATTTTATTTGAATTAAAGGGCTTAAATGTATCATTATTAAACCACTTTTCTAATTTAGAATGCTACATAGATAAAAGTAAAATTTGAACTTTAGTCATAAAATTTATATAAAATAAACATTTTACATTTCATAAAAACAAATTTTGCTATACATTTAATTATATTAAAGAGATTATTTGTAATTGAAACATTTTGAGTGTAACAGACGACAAAAACAGCGGGATGGATATGGTTCATTTTTAAGGATCTAAATACTTTTGAGAGCATTAACATAGTACATTGTAATAGCTGTATATTTTAATTGTTGTTCACTTTTATTTTATACCTATTAATTTATTTTAAACTAGCGAATGTACCCAGCTTTGCCCGGTTTTTACCCGAGTTAAAATTTGCCTAACGAACATTTGTTAAAACAATTCTAGCAAACATCCAATCCCTATTGATAAGGCACAATTTGGATTATAGATTATAAAACAAGGTAATAAGACCAAATCCAAATAAATAAATAGTGTGTGATGTTTCGGTAACACCGTTGTTACCATCTTCAGTACTTTTGTCTGAAGATGGTAACAACGCTGTTACCGAAATGTCACACTATTTATTTGTTTGGATTTGGTCTTATTACCTTGTTTTATCCAATTTCTACTGAATCTATACTTGTCAAGATAACTTCATGTTTGATACTCTGCTCCACCTAGCTGTACCCGTTCACACGTTGCTGTGTTTGAACAAAAAGGCAGTTTTGGTATCTCAAACATAATTTATTAATGATCAAATGTACACAATACATCAAAATGAAAATTAACAATAAAATTATCCCTACATATATGTCATTTGAATATAACATATGTACAAAACATAGATATATGTCATAATTTGTATATAATTAAATGCAACCCCGACCCACTATGTATGTACCATGTATGATTTTCAAAGACTTAATAAAGAACAAGGTAACTGGAGGGAAGCAAGTAGCATTAAGATATAGGAAGTAGACCTAAAGCTGGCACGACTATTCTGGGCACCCCTGTGTCAATATTGCAGGGGCAGAAACCGGACGTCTCTAGTGACCAGAAGTTATAAATGTTAAAGCTAACACCCAATATTTCCGGCAAAGACAGGACGTATCCAATATCCACAGAAGTTATATTAGTATAGAGACACCCCATACTTCCGACCCAAGATAGGACGTATTTGATAACACGGAAGTAAATAAAGTCAAAATAGCACTCGACACTTCCTATCAAGCAGACCACAGCTTTCATCAAGGAAAGCCGCGGGCCAATCAAAAGATAGCATCTAAATAGGTCAACCAATAGGGAAAAAGCATGTGATCATCTCTCAACCAATCAGAGAGAAACGGAGTCTTGGTGTTAAATCGAAACGCCAAGGATGGTCAGTTAGGTTTTCGCTCTCATAGGAACAACACCTGCAGTAGCGACTTGGCTCCCACCGAGTTCGGATCAGCCTTCGACTTGCTCCCACCAAGGTAACATCTGTTCTAGAGATCTCTCTCTCAGCTCAGCTCATAGCTATGTCAATCACCGCCATGTGATCAGATAAGGAACAATCAAACCCGCTCCTTCTCAAACCTTCTTCCCTCCAATCCAGTTGCCTTTTATTTTCAAAACAATCACGTGTCCTGATTATTCCTAACTGTATGCTGCAACTTCCACTCAAACGGCTGCGCTTCAATCAAATATCACCATTCGCATCCAACAACAAGAAATTCCGCAACGATATTGCCACATATACATAGTTGATGGTAGAATAAACTTGCTTCTTCACTTGTGATATTAAAAAATATTGTAAATGAATTTCAATTGAACAATAATTTTGTAATTATTAAATATCATCATGAAATGAATGATATTTGATGATTGATGGTGAATTTTATCTTAGTAGTGTTAGAACCCCAACTTTGATTTTTTTAAAAATTTCAAAAACCTTCCCGGGGATATACCTAATAATTTCCCAAATTTTCACGGTGATGTATGGTTCTATCGAGTACAGACATTCTTTTATATATATTGCCACATGGAAAACAGGAGGAGACAACAATTTATTTCAGGCAAGCACAAACTATGAAAGGTAAACAAAAGATAAGCCACGAGGGAAATTTACAGAGTAGCAAAATATAAACATAAAAATGACCACTCTGTTAATAAAAATAATAAAATTAATAAATACCTTGTTACAATATATATATAGATTACTATTTCATTGGTCACACACACACACACACTCGAGCGTGCGGCCACGCTTTCGCGAGCTCCTCTGTTTTCGCCTTTTGAGTGCGTGTGAAGGGCGTTTAACCTGGCAAGTGTGGTACTGGCAGAGAGCCCAGGATGTACTGAACAAGTGCCTGAAAGGCCCAGCATCCTGCTACAAACAGGCGAAGAATTATCGCCAAAAGAAGGAGGACTATTTCATTAATTATAATTATCAGTTTCTTAAATGATATTTGTTCCTATATAATTCAAAATATATCTACAAAAGAGGTATTGAATTTAATATACATTTCTTTACTGGAAATGAAAAAAAAAACTTGTATCTGTTACTATTAAATTATTGTCGATTCTATAGTCTTGAAAAACAGGACAATCCAGTAATACTTTACAGCTTCTTGCTAAGCCTAATTAATGGTTAGCCACTTCCCCATGTAGAACAGAATTTGGCAATTATACCACAAATGTTTCTTTTGAACGAAAATCAAAATTTATTTTAAGGGGAAATAACAACTATTTCTATCCTTAGGAATGAAGTACGATAGGATGAATTGTGAAGAGTAATTATAAAACTATTTTAGAGGCGTAATATTCTTTTTAAAATAAAACAATTTCTACTGTCCTTACTGCGATGGAAAAATTAAAGGGAGGGCCTGGCTCATCAGTGGTGAACCCTCCCAGCGGTTTAAACTGGCGAAACCGCTGGGAGGGTTCACCACTGATGAGCCAGGCCCTCCCTTTAATTTTTCCATCGCAGTAAGGACAGTAGAAATTGTTTTATTTTAAAAAGAATATTACGCCTCTAAAATAGTTTTATAATTTGATAACAGATGGCGCTCTAGTACATTGTGAAGAGTAATGATAAACGGAAAAATAAAATGTCCAGGGAGGGGAATTGTATTATAAATTACTTCTCTATGTAATCCCTTGTATAAAAATCAAAGATTGCTTGTTCTGAGCCAATCTCTGATAAGCAGTAATCAGTAGAAAATACATTTAGGATTCTTATCTCATTGCTTAGGCCACTGATTGGGTATTACTTCTTCTTCTTTCTTATCTCAACCATAATGACTGGGTGAAGTAGATTGTGTCTACCTTTGTCATTAAGACTGGGAGCACTACTCAGTGGCAGGCCGACTTAGCTCCAAAAAAAAATGGCCGCCTCTGACATGAGGAACAGACGCCATGTACAGCCACTCCTAACATGGAGTATAAACGCTGCTCATCCTGTATTCCTGGATTAGGAGCCCTTACAGGGTACTATCAGCTGGGCCAGCTGAGCCCAGGTTTTTTAGTGAGCTTGTTACTGCTCCCCCTCCTCCTTTTTCATCCGGGCTTGGGACCAGCAAAGGCAGATTTAGGTATTACTTGTTTGAATTTGCTAATTTGGGTGGGATAGGAAAATGTTAGTGTTTTTTTTTTTTCCTTTTTTTTCACACCCAACTTCCAACTCCCTTACTCATGTAGAAATGTTTATAAACACAAGGTAATAAGACCAAATAAAGAGTGTGTGACATTTCGGTAACAGCGTTGTTACCATCTTCAGACAAAAGTTTGTTTGTAAAGGGGTTCCATGAATAGTAAACAATAAGGGGATATTCTAAAGGCAGAATTTGTCCAACAACCTCTAGAAGAGACTAGGGTGAGCCATATTTTATAGACTGGTCTCTCCTGGGAGGTTGAACTTTGTTTATAGGTCACAGGTATATTTCTCCTCTTTACTCCACCAATGGTGCATCTTCTCCAGTTTCTCATTGCTTCTGTAGACCAACTCTCTCTCTCTGGGGGACCAGTGAAAGGGTGGTCTAAACTGTTAGTTTTGGACTGCTACAACCCAGGATTAAATCCTGCATTGGGCACTTTTTTCTAATTAAAAAAAAAAAGCTCCAATAGCCCCCAATTCTTGCAAAAGTCGAACCCCCACCTGCGAGTGAAAGTAATCAAACAGGGTTTTGGCACATTTGTAAGTACAAAAGTCGAACTGCTTTCAGTAAAAGCAATCACCAACTTCTATTCACATGATTATCATGGCCTGTACCACGTGTACCAGGGATAATAATAAAATAATAATAAAACTCTCTCTTTTCCTCCATCTGTTCAACTAATGGTCAGTTATTTTATTTGGTGATTAGGTCAACTATTGGTGATTATGAAAATTGAAACTTCAGTAAAACTTGTGTGAATCAACTATCATGGCAATTTTCCCCTCTTGGGTGTTGATTTTTAGTGGGACACATTTGTTTTTTTCCATTCATTTCATTTTCTTTTATATCAAACCCTGCAGCTCATTCACTTTCTAAATTTTTTAAACGCCAAAATGTGTGAATATCCCTAGTACAGTAGAACCTCCTCAAGTGGACAGTTCTGCTAGAGGATATCTCTCTGCAAAGAACAATTTTAATTGCCAAAAATGTCATTTTTACTAATTAGCAATTCTTCATTATAAGGAGATACATCTCTTTAAAGGACACTTTGGCTTTGCTAATAGGTGTTGTCCTTAGTTTGTTCAATTGTATTTGTATTCGCATTAACTACCGAGGTCAAATTCTATGACCTACGGTATAGCGATGATCAACTTGAATTTGTTCTGTAGACTTGAGTAAAGGAACTCTACGCAATTGAACAAGGAACCTCTGAATTTAATGATCTTCGAATAAAAGCTACAATAATTAATTTGATTAACCTAACATGAATTGATGGCTGATTTAACTAGACTAACAAAACTAAACAAAACACAAAATATATAGACAACACAGGGTTGCCGAATCAATGAAAATATATACAGATTAAAAATAAAACAATAAAGAATTAATTATGTAAAACAATGAATTATATATACCAACAATTTCTAATAAGAATGAAACATACATTTTTTAACCAAACAGTATTAAATATCATCATTGGATACTTGCAAAAGAAAGAATAGGTTTATAAACACAAGGTAATAAAACCAAATCCAAATAAATAAATAGTGTGTGACGTTTCACCGTTGTTACCATCTTCAGACAAAAGTACTGAATGTTTCAGTACTGAGATTCAGTACTTTTGTCTGAACATGGTAACAACGCTGTACAGAAACGTCACACACTATTTATTTGGATTTGGTCTTATTACCTTGTGTTTATAATCTATAATCCAAATTGTGCTTTATCAGTTTAGGTTTATTGTAAACCAATAATTTTATTCAACTTGTCTCGTGAGTTCATTTTTTCTTGAAAACCCAAATAGAAACTCCCAAGACAGGTTTTAATATATTTAGCACATTTTTATTATTATTATTTGTAAATACACTCATGGGAAGACAAAACTTAAGGAAGTTGTACCTTTTAGCATGTATATTGGGATTCAGATAATAACTCTGAAAGATATTTGATACACAGTGACCTTTATTGAAGATACACGAGATAGCCAAGGGTAAAAAAAATGGCCTCTGTCTCCTTAAAAGGACTAATATGACAGGTGACATTAAAGACTTTCCACTTCCTCAAGGTTTGTCCATGAGTGTTAAACCTGCTGACCTCATTACAATGGGGAAATATTGGGGGGAGGGGCCAACTGTGGTGGATCCTCCCATTATCGTCGCAAAGTTGAACTGATTTTCACATGCGTAGACATGTGGTGCACTTACAGTAAAAAGCAGTCACCTACTTCTACTCACCAAGATTATTTTATTTTTATTTTTATTATTATTATTTTTTTTTGCTTATCCCTAGTACACGTGGTACAGGCCATGATAAATCATGGTGGGTAGTTAGCGACTGCTTTTTTTTTACTGTAAGCGCACCACATGTCTACACATGTGAAAGCAGTTCGACTTTGCACTTACAAATATGCCAGAGCCCCGTTTGGTTACTTGCACTCGCTGGTGGGGTTGGACTTTTGCAAGAATCGGGGGGCCATTGGAGCATTTTATTTTTTTTTTTTAAACAGAAAAAAGTGTCCAATGCGGGGATCGAACCTGGGTCATAGTGGTCGTAAACCAAACGGTTTAACCAGCCTTCCACCGACCCCCACCAAGATTATCATGGCTTGTACCACATTTACTAGGGATAATTTAAAAAATAAAAACCTCCCCGAGAGAGAACAGTCTTGCTAGAGGACACCTCTCTGCAAAGAACAATTTTCATTGCCAAAAATGTCAATTTTATAAATTAGCAACTCTCAAAGTAAGGAGATACATCTCTCTAAAGGACACTTTGGCTCTGCTAATAGGTATTGTCCTTAGTTTGTTCTATTGTATTAAATAGCATCATTGGATACTTGCAAAATTATTTAGATTGGAAGAAGCTCTCCCAATGATGAATACTCCATCCACATGGAGGATCCTATGGGATTCAATCCTGGGTTGGGGCTATTTAATATCAACGGTAGTTTACATCTCTCCTCTACTTGAGATGGATCAATCTTCTTTCTTATCTCCACTCAATCATATTAGGGTATCAAGTTGTGACCCTTGATGGTGTCTGTTTGACAGCCATCATGACTGGGTGAAATAGAATGTGTCTGCTTTTGTCAATAAGACTGGGAGCACTACTCAGTGGCAGGCCAACTTTGCTCTAAAAGAAATGACCGCCTCTGACATGAGGAACAGACACCATGTGCACAGCCGCTCCTAACATGGAGTACAAACGCTACTCATCCTGTATCCCAGGAGCCCTTACAGGGTACTATCAGCTGAGCCCAGGTTTTTTAGCGAGCTCTTTACTGCTCCCCCTTCTATTTTTTCATCCAGGCTTGGGGCCGGAAAAGGTGGAGTTTGAGATGAATCAATGAATTCCAGGGGTCTCTATCATTGGCTGTTTCATCTAATGTCATTTGTTTGCAACAGTGAGGTCACTGATGTTTTTTAAAAAGTGTTTTTCTATCAGCAGTTGGGTTGTAGAAATGTGGAAGATGTCCAAGTTAATGACCCAGCCATTCTGACACTTGTGTGCTGATGAGGATCTGATTTTGAGTAAATTCCCGGAGACCTGATGTTTTTTACTCAATATTGATACAAGAGGTTATTTTATTGAAAAATCTAAACACAAGGTGATAAGACCAAATCTAAATAAATAGTGTGTGACATTTCAGTAATAGCATTGTTACCATCTTCAGACAAAAATATATTTTATTACAAAGTCCACAGAGAAACAACAGATTCTCTATTCAAATGGAGAGTTGGCCATGCAGCCTGGGCTAACAAGAAAGGAAATCCTCAATTATGTCGCTCTCCTCTACCTGCTCTATATCAAGGTTTCTCAACCTTGTTTTTGGCACCCGTTAAATTGGAGGAAAAATTATATTGGAAAACTTCACTATAATTCAGAATTAACCAAACACAAGGTAATAAGACCAAATCCAAATAAATAAATAGTGTGTGACGGTAACAATGCTGTTACTGAAACGTCACACATTATTTATTTATTTATTTGGTCGTATTACCATGTGTTTATAATCTATAATCCAAATTGTGCCTTATTATTGAAGTATCTAATTTGCTTGTGGACACAGTTTGTACAGTTTTATAGAGTTTTCCCTCCGTACTATCATACTCCAGTCACAACTCCATTAACTGGATTTATAGAAGTGAGAAGTGTGGGAGAATTACCACATCATCTGAAGTTGTTGTGATGAAACTCCTCCGCTCTAGTCCACTGGGTTGGCTCCAGTCTTGTAGCCTTCAAAATATGTATTCAACCTGGTATTTTAGCTAGTAGTAGAACATTATGCTTGAAATAAAAGAAAATATAAAACCTAATCCAAATAATTTAATAGTATGTGACGTTTCAGCAGCAGCATTGTCACCATCATCAGAGTGAGAGTGGCTTCTCATAGAGGTTGTTCACTGTATATCAGAAATAACCTAAATTTCATAAGGGAGTTCCCGATATATTATTAGTTCACAAGCTATGAAGACTGAGAATTAAGGAGAAACCTGCTCAAGTGCAGAAAATCTGAAATGAAGATTTTAAAAAGACCCCAATATTATATCCTCACTCGCACAACTAATTTGAAGTAGTGATAAAGTATAATTTAGAATTTAAATACAAGACTTTTTAAATTCTTTTGTCTGATGATGGTAACAACGCTGTTGCCGAAACGTCACACACTATTAATTTATTTGGATTTGGTCTTATTTTCTTGTATCTAAAATTGAAATTGTGCTTTATCATTATGCTTGAAAGTTTCATCCACCAGTAAAAGAAACATTTTGTTACCCAGTGATCTTGTGTATGCCCCCACTGGATTTTTACAATCAAACTGAGCCAAGTACACAGAATTTTATTCTGGACCTAAATCAGAGAATTAATCATTTTTCTCATTAGTTCTCTCCCTACTTCAAATTAGATTCAGATAAGATCCAAATAATTTAATAGTGTATGATGTTTCAACAACAGCATTGTTGCCATCATCAGATAAAAGAATAAAAAATATCTTGTATCTATAATCCAAATTGTACTTTATCACTACTTTGAATTAGTTGTGTGAGTGAGGATATAATATTGGGGTCTTTTTAAAATCTTCATTTCAGATTCTCTGCACTTGAGCAAGTTTCTCCTTAATTCTCAGTCTTCATAGCTTTTGAACCTATATCGGTAACTCCCTTGTGAAATTTAGGTTATTTCTGATATACAGTAGAACAACCTCCATGAGAAGCCACTCTCATTGGATGGTACCTCTCTACAAAGGGCAGTTTTTTTATCCCCAAAATTGCCATTTTTAGTAATTAGTACAGTAGAAAGACCTCCATGAGAAGCCACTCTTACTGGATGACACCTCTCTACAAAGGACAGTTTTTACCGCCAAAATTACCATTTTTTACTAATTAATAGCTCTCTGTAAAGAGGATACCTCTCTCTAAAGGACATTTGAAACTAAGTGTACAAAATGTAAATTTTTTAAACGGAAAAATAGACATTGAGGTGGACTCGTGACCTGATCAGCGAGGAGTGTTGTGACAGCCTTCTTCGAGAAGTTTGTAACCTAATTATAGATGGTGCTCGGTTCTAAATGTTTGTTTTGATGGAAGAAGTGACCTTTTTAGCTCACTATCCTCTCCCTGCAAAATTTACATTCTCTAAGTAGACCTATGTTCACCCAGTTTTATCTCCTTTAGGCTTTCCTTATTCTTCTCTTCTTCTTTCTTATCTCCACTCAATCATATTAGGGTATCAAGCTTGTAAAGCTTGAGATCATGACTGGGTGAAGTAGAATGCGTCTACCTTTGTCATTAAGACTGGGAGCACTACTCAGTGGCAGGCCGGCCAACTTAGCTTCAAAAGAAATGGCCGCCTCTGACATGAGGAACAGACACCATGTGTAGCCGCTCCTAACATGGGAGTACAAATGCTGCTCATCCTGTATCCCTGGATTAGGAGACCTTACAGGGTACTATCTTCTGGGCCAGCTGAGCCCAGGTTTTTTAGTGAGCTTGTTACTGCTCCCCCTCCTTCTTTTTCATCCGGGCTAGGGACCGGCAAAGACGGAGTTGGTATAAACCGTTAATTTTGGATAGTTACAACCCCTGGATTGAATTCTCCATTAGTAACTTTTTTTTTTCTCAGAAAGAAATTTGCTTCAAAAAAAAAATTACTATGACATTTTTCAAAAAAGTGTTTTGGTATTTTACTTGTTTCAAAAATTTTGGTGTCACTTTTTGAATCCTACTCCCTTATATACAAAGGAGACAACATAATACTTACATGTAATCAAAGTGGAACTAACCAAATGAGGCTCTGAAATCTCTGTCTACATTCTACATATTGTTACCCAAACACTATTGATTAATTGGGTCTTGATTCATTCAGTCTGATGATGATAACAATGCTGTTAGAGAAATGTAACAAATTATTTATTTGGTCTTATTAAACAAGAAAATAAGACCTAATCCAAATAATTTATTAGTGTGCGACGTTTTGGCAACAACATTGTCACCATCATCAGACAAAAGTAAAATGTAAAAAAATGAAAAATCATTTTTCTTTTGTCTGATGATGGTGACAATGTTGTTGCCGAAACGTCACACACAATTTATTTGGATTAGGTCTTATTTTCTTGTATTATAATCTATAGTCCAAATTGTGCTTTATCATTGGTCTTATTACCTTTTATTTCTAATCTAAAATCCAAATTGTACCCTAGGCTGTGGAGTACTAACTTTATGATAGGTCTCTAGGTCATGATGACCTACTACTCTAGTAGAACCTCCCTGTAAAGGACACCACCTATTTGCAGAGCCAAAGTATCCTTTAGAGAGAGGGGTCCTCTTACCGGAGAGTTACTAAATAGTAAAGAGGTGTCTTCCAAAGTGAGGTTCTACTGTATTATATATGTAGTACGCAGTAGAGAGA
>CP092883.1:51928293-51948323 GCA_030710605.1 Cordylochernes scorpioides | reverse complement strand
AAAGAAGAAGAGAAGAATAAGGAAAGCCTAAAGGAGATAAAACTGGGTGAACATAGGTCTACTTTGAGAATGTAAATTTTGCAGGGAGAGGATAGTGAGCTAAAAAGGTCACTTCTTCCATCAAAACAAACATTTAGAACCGAGCACCATCTATAATTAGGTTACAAACTTCTCGAAGAAGGCTGTCACAACACTCCTCGCTGATCAGGTCACGAGTCCACCTCAATGTCTATTTTTCTGTTTAAAAAATTTACATTTTGTACACTTAGTTTCAAATGTCCTTTAGAGAGAGGTATCCTCTTTACAGAGAGCTATTAATTAGTAAAAAATGGTAATTTGGCAGTAAAAACTGTCCTTTGTAGAGAGGTGTCATCCAGTAAGAGTGGCTTCTCATGGAGGTCTTTCTACTGTACTAATTAGTAAAAATGGCAATTTTGGCGATAAAAAACTATTCTTTGTAGAGAGGTGTCATCCAATGAGAGTGGCTTCTCATGGAGGTTGTTCTACTGTATATCAGAAATAACCTAAATTTCATAAGGGAGTTACCGATATAGGTTCAAAAGCTATGTAGACTGAGAATTAAAGAGAAACCTGCTCAAGTGCAGATAATCTGAAATGAAGATTTTAAAGATACCCCAATATTATATCTTCACTTACACAACTAATTTGAAGTAGTGATAAAGTATAATTTATAATATAGATACAAGACTTTTTAAATTCTTTTGTCTGATGATGGTAATAACGCTGTTGTTGAAACGTCACACACTATTAAATTATTTGGATCTTATCTGTATCTAATTTGAAGTAGGGAGAGAACTAATGAGAAAAATGATTAATTCTCTGATTTAGGTCCAGAATAAAATTCTGTGTACTTGGCTCAGTTTGATTGTAAGAATCCAGTGTGGGCATATGAGATCACTGGGCAACAAAGTTGTCTTGTACAGGTGAATGAAACTTTCAAGCACAATTTGGATTATAGATAGAAGAAAATAATACCTAATCAAAATAAATTAATACTGAGTGATGTTTCGGCAACAGCATTGTTACCATCATCAGACAAAAAGAATAAAAAAAGTATTGTATTTAAATTCTAAATTGTACTTTATCACTACTTCAAATTAGTTGTGCGAGTGAGGATATAATATTGGGGTCTTTTTAAAATCTTCCTTTCAGATTCTCTGCACTTGAGCAGGTTTCTCCTTAATTCTCAGTCTTCATAGCTTTTGAACCTATATCGGGAACTCCCTAATGAAATTTAGGTTATTTCTGATATACAGTAGAACAACCTCTATGAGAAGCCACTCTGATGATGGTAACAATGTTGTTGCTGATAAGGCACAATTTGGATTATAGATTATAAACACAAGGTAATAAGACCAAATCCAAATAAATAAATAGTGTGTGACGTTTCGGTAATAACGCTGTTACCGAAACGTCACACACTATTTATTTATTTTGATTTGGTCTTATTATCTTGTGTTTATAATGCTGTTGCTGAAATGTCACACACTATTAAATTATTTGGATTAGGTTTTATATTTTCTTGTATTTCAAGCATAATGTTCTTCTAATAGCTAAATACCTGGTTGAATACATATTTTGAAGGCTACAAAAATGGAGCCAACCCAGTGGGCTAGAGCGGAGGAGTTTCATCACAACTTCAGATGATGTAGTAATTCTCCCTCACTTCTCATTTCTATAAGTCTAGTTCATAGAATTGAACGGAGTATGATAGTACAGAGGGGAAACTTTATAAAATTGTACATGTCATATCCACGAACAAATTAGATACTTCAACGATAAAGCACAATTTGGATTACAGATTATAAACCGAAGGTAATAAGACCAAATCCAATTAAATGGTGTGTGACGTTTCAGTAACAGCATTGTTACTGTCACACACTATTTATTTATTTGGATTTGGTCTTATTACCTTGTGTTTGGTTAATTCTGAATTCTAGTGAAGTTTTCCAACAGAATTTTTCCTCCAATTTAACGGGTGCCAAAAACAAGATTGAGAAACCTTGATATAGAGCAGGTAGAGAGCGACATAATTGAGGATTTCCTTTCTTGTTAGCCCTGGCTGCATGGCCAACTCTCCATTTGAATAGAGAATCTGTTGTTTCTCTGTGGACTTTGTAATAAAATCTATTTTTGTCTGAAGATGGTAACAATGCTATTACTGAAATGTCACACACTATTTATTTAGATTTGGTGTTATTACCTTGTGTTTAGATACTTCAATAAAATAATCCTTGTAGCAATATTGAGTAAAAAAACATCAGGTCTCCAGGGAATTTACTCAAAACAGATCCTCATCAGCACACAAGTGTCAGAATGGCTGGGTCATCAACTTGGACATCTTCCACATTTCTTCAACCCAACTGCTGCTAGAAAAACATCAGTGACCTCACCGTTGCAAACAAATGACACTAGATGAAACAGCCAATGATAGAGACCCCTGAAATTCATTGATTCATCTCAAACTCCACCTTTTCCGGTCCCAAGCCTGGATGAAAAATAGAAGGGGGAGCAGTAAAGAGCTCGCTAAAAAACCTGGGCTTAGCTGACCTGGCTGATAGTACCCTGTAAGGGCTCCTGGGATACAGGATGAGTAGCGTTTGTACTCCATGTTAGGAGCGGCTGCACATGGTGTCTGTTCCTTATGTTAGAGGCAGCCATTTCTTTTAGAGCTAAGTCGGCCTGCCACTGAGTAGTGCTTCCAGTCTTATTGACAAAAGCAAACACATTCTATTTCACCCAGTCATGATGGTTGTCAAACATCAAGGGTCACAACTTGATACTCTAATATGATTGAGTGGAGATAAGAAAGAAGATTGATCCAGCTCAAGTAGAGGAGAGATGTAAACTACCGTTGATATTAAATAGCCACAACCCAGGATTGAATCCCATAGGATCCTCCATGTGGATGGAGTATTCATCATTGGGAGAGCTTCTTCCAATGTAAATAATTTTGCAAATCCAATGATGCTATTAAATACAACAGAACAAACTAAGGACAACACCTATTAGCAGAGCCAAAATGTCCTTTAGAGAGATGTATCTCCTTACTTTGAGAGTTGCTAAATAGTAAAAATGGTAATTTTTCAAATGAAAATTGTTCTTTGCAGAGAGGTGTCCTCTAGCAGGACTGTTCTCTCTCGGGGAGGTTTTATTTTTTAAATTATCCCTAGTAAATGTGGTACAAGCCATGATAATCTTGGTGGGGGTCGGTGGAAGGCTGGTTAAACCGTTTGGTTTACGACCACTACGACCCGGGTTCGATCCCCGCATTGGACACTTTTTTCTGTTTAAAAAAAAAAAAAAATGCTCCAATGGCCCCCCCGATTCTTGCAAAAGTCCAACCCCACCAGCGAGTGCAAGTAACCAAACAGGGCTCTGGCACATTTGTAAGTGCAAAGTCGAACTGCTTTCACATGTGTAGACATGTGGTGCGCTTACAGTAAAAAAAAAGCAGTCGCTAACTACCCACCATGATTATCATGGCCTGTACCACGTGTACTAGGGATAAGCAAAAAAAATAATAATAATAAAAATAAAAAAATCTTGGTGAGTAGAAGTAGGTGACTGCTTTTTACTGTAAGTGCACCACATGTCTACGCATGTGAAAATCAGTTCAACTCTGCAACGATAATGGGAGGATTCACCACTGTTGGCCCCTCCCCCCAATATTTCCCCATTGTAATGAGGTCAGCAGGTTTAACACTCATGGACAAACCTTGAGGAAGTGGAAAGTCTTTGGTGTCACCTGTCATATTAGTCCTTTTAAGGAGACAGAGGCAATTTTTTTTACACTTGGCTATCTCGTGTATCTTCAATAAAGGTCACTGTGTATCAAATAGCTTTCAGAGTTATTATCTGAATCCCAATTACATGCTAAAAGGTACAACTTCCTTAAGTTTTGTCTTCCCATGAGTGTATTTACAAATAATAATAATAAAAATGTGCTAAATATATTAAAACCTGTCTTGGGAGTTTCTATTTGGTTTTTCAAGAAAAAATGAACTCCTGAGACAAGTTGAATAAAATTATTGGTTTACAATAAACCTAAACTGATAAAGCATAATTTGGATTATAGATTATAAACACAAGGTAATAAGACCAAATCCAAATAAATAGTATGTGACCTTTCTGTACAGCGTTGTTACCATGTTCAGACAAAAGTACTGAATCTCAGTACTGAAACATTCAGTACTTTTGTCTGAAGATGGTAACAACGGTGTTACCGAAACGTCACACACTATTTATTTATTTGGATTTGGTTTTATTACCTTGTGTTTATAAACCTATTATTTCTTTTGCAAGTATCCAATGATGATATTTAATACTGTTTGGTTAAAAAATGTATGTTTCATTCTTATTTTTCATTCATTGCTAATTATTGTAGAAATTGTTGGTGAATATAATTCATTGTTTTACATAATTAATTGATAAAGCACAATTTGGATAATAGATTATAATAAAAGAAAATAAGACCTAATCCAAATAATTTATTAGTGTGTGACGTTTCAGCAACAACATTGTCACCATCATCAGACAAATTAATAAAAAAAAAAAAATTCTTTTGTCTTTTATTCTTTTGTCTGATGATGGTGACAATGTTGTTGCCGAAACGTCACACACTAATAAATTATTTGGATTAGGTCTTATTTTCTTTTATTACATAATTAATTCTTTATTGTTTTATTTTTAATCTGTATATATTTTCATTGATTCGGCAACCCTGTGTTGTCTATATATTTTGGTTTTGCTTAGTTTTGTTAGTCTAGTTAAATCAGCCATCAATTCATGTTAGGCTAATCAAATTAATTATTGTAGCTTTTATTCAAAGATCATTAAATTCAGAGGTTCCTTGTTCAATTGCGTAGAGTTCCTTTACTCAAGTCTACAGAACAAATTCAAGTTGATCATCGCTATACCGTAGCTCATAGAATTTGACCTCGGTAGTTAATGCGAATACAAATACAATAGAACAAACTAAGGACAACACCTATTAGCAAAGCCAAAGTGTCCTTTAAAGAGATGTATCTCCTTATAATGAAGAATTGCTAATTAGTAAAAATGACATTTTTGGCAATTAAAATTGTTCTTTGCAGAGAGATATCCTCTAGCAGAACTGTCCTCTGAAGAGGTTCTACTGTACTAGGGATATTCACACATTTTGGCGTTTAAAAAATTTAGAAAGTGAATGAGTTGCGGGGTCTGATATAAAACTAAATGAATGGAAAAAAACAAATGTGTCCCACTAAAAATCAACACCCAAGAGGGGAAAATTGTAATGATAGTTGACTCACACAAGACAAGTTTTACTGAAGTTTCAATTTTCATAATCCCCAATAGTTGACCTAATCACCAAATAAAATAACTGGCCATTAGCTGAACAGAATGGAGAGAGAGAGTGTTTTATTATTTTTATATTATCCCTGGTACACGTGGTACAGGCCATGATAATCATGTGAATAGAAGTTGGCGACTTCTTTTACTGTAAGCAGTTCGACTTTTGTACTAACAAATGTGCCAAAACCCTGTTTGATTACTTTCACTCGCAGGTGGGGTTCGACTTTTGCAAGAATTGGGGGCTATTGGAGCTTTTTTTTTTTAATTAGAAAAAAGTGCTCAATGCAGGATTTAATCCTGGGTTGTAGCAGTCCAAAACCAACGGTTTAGACCACCCTTTCACTGGTCCCCCAGAGAGAGAGTTGGTCTACAGTAGCAATGAGACACTGGAGAAGATGCACCATTGGTGGAGTAAAGAGGAGAAATATACCTGTGACCGGCCTCTCACTATAAACAAAGTTCAACCTCCCAGGAGAGACCAGTGTCTAAAAAACATGGCTAACCCTAGTCTCTTCCTAGAGGTTGTCAGACAAATTCTGCCTTTAGAGTGTCCCCTCATTGTTTACTATTCATGGAACCCCTTTACAAACAAACTTTTGTCTGAAGATAGTAACAACGCTGTTACCGAAATGTCACACACTCTTTATTTGGTCTTACCTTGTGTTTATACAGTAAAACCCCGCTAAGACGAACCATGGATATAACGAACCTTCCCTTATAACGAACCCATCGAAAATCCAATTCCATTCCATTAAAATTACCATCGCTATAACGAACTTTTCACTTTTCAAACTAGCGAACTATCGCTATAACGAACCCAATTTTGGTCCCAAAATATTAAATTCTATCAAAAATACCATGCTTATAACGAACTTCTAATTTTAATTCCAAAATTATAATTTTCAAAACTAATTAAAATTTTGTGTGAGCTCTAGCTCACAGATCGCAATTCAAAACAAAGAATTTGGCGACATTGGGTGTTTTTATTTACGTTCTATTTTTATACTGCGCCCTTTTAAAAAATTTTCATGCCTTATTGAAAACTAAATTTCTTAACTCTACATTAGGAAAATTCCTTAAAACATGATTTAAATTATTAAAACCAGTTTTAAAAGATAATGGAAGTGCCAAAGAAAAAGTTGCTCGTACCAAGATATCACTTGAAAAGAAATTAACCATCATAAAAGCTATTGAGAGTGGTACATCGCAAGCGGAACTTCAGAAGAAAATGAAAATGAGCAAAAGTAGCATTTCTACGATATGGGGCAAAAAAGAAGACTATATAAAAAAAAAAAATGCTACAAAGAGGAATCAATCCCAACTATTGCCGCTATCGTCAGTGTCATTATCCACTTTTAGAAGCCTTGTATATGTGGTTAGTACAAGCTAGGCTTCACTTTAAAAAATGAAGATTTCTTTGCTAGATATGAAACCAAATTTTTGAGGAATATGTTAAAGCAGAAAAAATAACAGACTTCTTCAAGTAAGCCTTTGTATCCTATATTGTAATATAATATTTATTTATATAAAATATATTTTTATACCTTTTAAAATATTGTTAATAAAGTTTTTATTTAATTTTTATATAAAAGGTATACTTTTCTTGGATTTTTTGACATATGGGGGGCAGGTTGCATTTATACTAATTATCAGAGGAACTGATCAAAAAGGCAATATTTTCACATGATTTTGTTTTTATTTTAATATACAGCTTTAATATATAGAAATAGGTTAATTTTTAGGGGGAAAAAAGCAGCCAATATTAAGAGGTAGCCTTTTTTTTTTTTTTTTTTTTGCGCATGCCCTTTAATTATATCCTCAAAAAAAATTTAAATACCCAAACCGTGGCTATAGTGAACCAAAAGTCCCGTCCCAATGGGGTTCACTATAGAGGGGTTTTACTGTAAACATTTCTACATGAGTAAGGGAGTGGGAAGTTGGGTGTGAAAAGGAAAAAAAAAAACACTAACATTTTACTATCCCACCCAAATTAGCAAATTCAAACAAGTAATACCTAAATCTGCCTTTGCTGGTCCCAAGCCCGGATGAAAAAGGAGGAGGGGAGCAGTAACAA
Source organism: Cordylochernes scorpioides (assembly GCA_030710605.1). Classification (NCBI taxonomy): domain Eukaryota; kingdom Metazoa; phylum Arthropoda; class Arachnida; order Pseudoscorpiones; family Chernetidae; genus Cordylochernes; species Cordylochernes scorpioides. Next base: position 51,940,891 of record CP092883.1, on the reverse strand, counting down.
GCTCACTAAAAAACCTGGGCTCAGCTGGCCCGGCTGATAGTACCCTGTAAGGGTTCCTAATCCAGGAATACAGGATGAGCAGCGTTTATACTCCATGTTAGGAGTGGCTGCACATGGCGTCTGTTCCTCATGTCAGAGGTAGCCTTTTTTTTTTTTGGAGCTAAGTTGACCTGCCACTGAGTAGTGCTCCCAGTCTTAATGACAAAGGCAGACACATTCTACTTCACCCAGTCATTATGGTTGAGATAAGAAAGAAGAAGAAGTAATACCCAATCAGTGGCCTAAGCAATGAGATAAGAATCCTAAATGTATTTTCTACTGATTACTGCTTATCAGAGATTGGCTCAGAACAAGCAATCTTTGATTTTTATACAAGGGATCACATAGAGAAGTAATTTATAATACAATTCCCATCCCTGGACATTTTATTTTTCCGTTTATCATTACTCTTCACAATTCATCCTATCATACTTCATTCCTAAGGATAGAAATAGTTGTTATTTCCCCTTAAAATAAATTTCGATTTTCGTTCAAAAGAAACATTCGCGGTATAATTGCCAAATTCTGTTCTACATGGGGAAGTGGCTAATCATTAATTAGGCTTAGCAAGAAGCTGTAAAGTATTACTGGATTGTCCTGTTTTTCAAGACTATAGAATCGACAATAATTTAATAGTAACAGATACAAGTTTTTTTTTTTTTCATTTCCAGTAAAGAAATGTATATTAAATTCAATACCTCTTTTGTAGATATATTTTGAATTATATAGGAACAAATATCATTTAAGAAACTGATAATTATAATTATTGAAATATAGTAATCTATATAAATATTGTAACAAGGTATTTTTTAATTTTATTATTTTTATTAACAGAGTGGTCATTTTATGTTTATATTTTGCTACTCTGTAAATTTCCCTCGTGGCTTATCTTTTGTTTACCTTTCATAGTTTGTGCTTGCCTGAAATAAATTGTTGTCTCCTCCTATTTTCCATGTGGCAATATATATAAAAGAATGTCTGTACTCGATAGAACCATACATCACCGTGAAAATTTGGGAAATTATTAGGTATATCCCCGGGAAGGTTTTTGAAATTTTTAAAAAAAATCAAAGTTGGGGTTCTAACACTACTAAGATAAAATTCACCATCAATCATCAAATATCATTCATTTCATGATGATATTTAATAATTACAAAATTATTGTTCAATTGAAATTCATTTACAATATTGTTTAATATCACAAGTGAAGAAGCAAGTTTATTCTACCATCAACTATGTATATCTATGTTTGTACATATGTTATATTCAAATGACATATATGTAGGGATAATTTTATTGTTAATTTTCATTTTGATGTATTGTATACATTTGATCATTAATAAATTATGTTTGAGATATCCAAACTGCCTTTTTGTTCAAACACAGCAACGTGTGAACGGGTACAGCTAGGTGTAGCAGAGTATCAAACATGAAGTTATCTTGACAAGTATAGATTCAGTAGGGATTGGATAAAACAAGGTAATAAGTACAAAAGTACTGAAGATGGTAACAACGCTGTTACCGAAACGTCACACACTATTTATTTATTTGGATTTGGTCTTATTACCTTGTTTTATAATCTATAATCCAAATTGTGCCTTATCAATAGGGATTGGATGTTTGCTAGAATTGTTTTAACAAATGTTCGTTAGGCAAATTTTAAAAACCGGGCAAAGCTGGGTACATTGGCTAGTTTAAAATAAATTAATAGGTATAAAATAAAAGTGAACAACAATTAAAATATACAGCTATTACAATGTACTATGTTAATGCTCTCAAAAGTATTTAGATCCTTAAAAATGAACCATATCCATCCCGCTGTTTTTGTAGTGTGTTACACTCAAAATATTTCAACTACAAATAATCTCTTTAATATAATTAAATGCATAGCAAAATTTGTTTTTATGAAATGTAAAATGTTTACTTTATATAAATTTTATGACTAAAGTTCAAATTTTACTTTTATCTATGCAGAATTCTAAATTAGAAAAGTGGTTTAATAATGATACATTTTAAGCCCTTTAATTCATATAAAATATAATTTATATCAAATTTTAAATCTAGTCTAAAAATGTTTTTAAAATTAAAACCAATTAATAATGATTTTTATGGGGGTGAAGGTTCTTCTGTTAATTATTTTTTATAAATGTTGGTATTTTTTAAATTTAAAATGTGTAAAATTAGATTAAATTGTTTGATTGAATTGAATTTAAACTAAATTATCGTCCTACAAACACCAAAAGCGATCGAAATTGGTGACACATGAAATGTAAACAAACTTTAAATATCCCAACAATGGCCGGTCTTCATCAAGAATAAATGTTCAAAAACATTTTTAACGATGCAAAAAATCTATTGCAGAAACTCTATCGATTAATAGGGTGTTTTTAAATCTAATAGATACAAGCATATAAGATTTTTTAAACATGAGCTAACAGGTGGCATAATTTGCTTTTAAAAATAGGTAAGACATCATGCAATTGTTTTAATGAAAAATAACAAAATACATACCTTTTTTAATCCTTTAAATGGGTAGACATAGAGTTCCTTTCCCACGTTGAAACATATACGGTCGCCGTTTCCGGATGGGTCGGGTACAGTAACGAATGAAATTTTAACAGACGTATTATTCTGAGCAGTAAATCCTACCCTGTTAGGCCTAGAGTACTCAGACTGTGCAATTACCCTATATAGTCCTTTTCTAATTTCAAATTGTGTTTTGATTTCATCCTTTCCCCCACCATCGCCTTGCAGCGCCATTTTACCGATTCAACATTGAATAATATTATTGAAATACCCGTATGTAAAAATATTATGATGATAAGTTGATCTTTAAACCAAGTTTTTTTTTTTTTATTCATTAAAATTATCGCAAAAATGTTCATAGAGAGTAGAAATAATAATATATTCAGATTTTATTAATTCCCTCTAAAATATGTTTATTACACAAGAAAAAATTATATTCAATTTATATTATATTTTAGAAATATGTTTATTTTTGTGAGAATATCTCACTAGGGCATATATTATATTTTGATAAAATATTCATTACCAAGGGGAATTAGTTTTGGGGTGTTTAGTAATCAATATAATTTACAAGCCGGATTATTATTTTAATATTATATAAACCATATTTATGTTGTAAACGTGTAGGTTTCATAAAGCTAGACAAATAATGAGGACAACGAACTATATTTTCTCTTTTAAAATAATATATAAATAAGATTTGAGATTAATAATGTTATAAAAATACATTTCAAGTAATATATCTCAACGATCAACAATCAAAATCATTTTTGTAGACATATAAATAATATTTGTGTGTCTATCTTGTGAAGCTATATACCTATTGTGTATGTGTGTTAAAAAAGTGTTTAAAAAATCCTTAAATCACTTAAATAATTTAAAGTTCCGCGTATTGTAATATTACCTATTGAATTATTTTATTCATTGATTGAATTTGTGTGGGATATATTCCATAAGTAGTGTTTTTTTAAATAATAAATTGCTTCTCTGGCCTCATACTTTCAAAACTATTTGAAATATTATTTTTGTTTACATATACCATACAATTTTTTTGCAGGAATTTATTGGAATATATTTTCCAAAACTACCAAGTGTATGGTTTTGAATTATTATTTTTCTTTGTTAAAAATAATCGTGATCTCTTTATTTGCAATATTATGGTGTAGGGGCAGCATGCCTAGGTAGTCTTTAGTTGAGTATATTTATTAAAGTAGATGATAAAGTAATAACTTGAAGACAATTTTTTGGGGGTTTAACGCTTCCCCCACAAAAGCACCAGATGTTGAGTAGATAATTCTCATTTCATCACAAGGGAGATGAATTCTGGAAGAGATATTCTTTACACCATGCGAAGAATAAGGAGAGAAATTTCTTATGACAGAGAGAGAGAAAAAAAATGAAGAATTGAACCTGTCTTAGGGGCCTGGCATCTATGGAAAAATCGCTTTCTAGCTCATCCAGTCCAATATGTAGGAATGATTTAAAATTTCTATCTAACTTGCTCAGATCTATACACTATTCTAGGTCCCTGATATCTATTGAAGAATCGCAATATAACAGAGGATAGTCATGCAGTCAGACCTTTTCCAGAGCCTTACTAGAGCATTAAAGAATCATCTCTCTCTCAGCCATTTATCCCCCACCTCACAAAAAATATATATGTGATGAGGTATCCTGTCGACTCTCGCTATAGCTGTGATAACTGAGGGTCAAACCTGTAGTAACTGAGAGGGACAGTCAGGGCGTGAAGAGTTTTCCAGTACCTCTCTGCACTTTGTAGGACCTTTAACAGTTCTCACAGAGTACAGGCAGTCGTGGTCGAGGCAGAGTGGAAAGCTTGGAATGTCCACACACAAAAAACAAAGAGACACAGTAGTAGGAAAGTTCCGGGAACAGATAGGAGTCGAGCTAAAAGCAAGATGGAGATAAAATAGTTCTTACTGTTCTACATGGTCGATGAGGTGGACCTGGGTACAATCGACGAGGGCTCACGCTGATGGTGAAGTGACTATATTTTCGGTTAGGGCAGAGGTCTTATATATCTTTGCCGAGGGGGGAGGTATGCGAAAGAATGGACTTTGAGCGGGTGCAAAGGGCGTGGGGGCGTCAGCGATATTCAACACCCTTTGACCCGATGGCAACGGCCTGCCAAATTCCTCCTTGTTGGTTTAAATTACCATATATATATGGTGTGAGATCCTCTCAGCTTAATCTATGGTATATGATCCTGTCGACTCTCGCTATACTGTGATATCCTGAGGGTCTCTCGCTGTGGTGTGAGATCCGAGGGGGCTCTCGCTTTACTGTGGTTACTGTGATAACCAAAAGGCATACCTGTAGTAACCGAGAGGGACAGTCAGGGTGTGGAGAGTTTTCCAGTACCTCTCTGCACCTTGGAAGACCTTTAACATTTCTCACAGAGTACAGGCAGTCGTGGTCGAGACAGAGTGGAAGACTTGGGAATGTCCACACAAAAAAAAAAAACGAAGGGACACAGTTGTACTAAGAAAGTTCCGTGAACAAATAAATGTCGAGCTAGGAGCAAGATGGAGATGGTTAAGAACAAGTTTCTTATTGGTCTAAGGCGGCATTGTGGCTGGGGTGGACCGGCGACATACGCTCCCGCGGACTGTGAAGTGATTATATTTTTCTGGCCCTGTTGGAGGCTTATATATCTTTGCCGAGAGGAAGTATTGGGTTTCAGTGGATGCAACAAGGCTGATGATGTAATGACACATGTCAATCATGCGTATAGCTATTTACAGATGTGTTTCTATTATACAACATACATTTCATACCACAAGCACTAACAGTCATGGGGCCAAGAGGTTTCAGGGGCTATGGTTAACATAAAGGATGCGGCAGGTTCGATGGCACCTATGAGAGGACAGCGACCCAAGATGTGGCAAGGCCCAAAAGGGTGTCTGATCTGCAAGAGATGATCTATTTTTGCCTAGCAGCGAGGTCCTAAAACTCACTAACAACTTATGGAAGTACCCTGGAAGGAAATGACATAATCTTGAAGAAGTAACCTTGCCTAGGTGTGGCTGACTCTCAATAACACTTTATTGTCTTGTTTGTGATTACATCATGACCAAGCTGGCACATGGAATTGTATCTACATTTTGGGATTGTCAGGCTATTTATAATTATGATATACGTATATGAAAAAAATATATAGTGTAAATTGACATATATTTTATTTATATATACATTATATATTTAATTAGATTCCATCGCTTATATGTAAATTAAACTATAGTATACATGTAAAAAAAAACATAAATTGTTAGTCTTTGTAGCACCAGGCAGTGCTTTATTCCAGGAACTCTAGCCTTGTGAATATAAAATAGAAGCATATCTCTTCCTAGTTTTTATTTTGTAGTTAATTCTTAATTTAAAACTACAATGTGATATGTATATATTAAAAATAAAGAAGGCATCTCCTGACCATGAGCACAAATCCTTTTGGTCGCAGTGGTACAGCCTACTCCACGCTGATGAGCACCAACAGCGCGAAACCGCCAACAACGCCAAACGTGTTCGTGGATGGCTTTTCTTGATTTATCAAGAAATTGGGTTGGCCAAATATCACGGAGCAAGTTAAATAAACGTTTAGTTTATTTTTGCTCCACTAGATGGCTCTCTGCCATTTAAAAAGCACATGTGCTTGTGGTCAGGAGATGCCTTCTTTATTTTTAATATACAGGGTCCATTATGAAAGAAATGAGCATTTACTGGCAAAATACATTTATTGATCATAATTTTTGCAAATGTTCAATATTCTTCAAAATACATTCCTCCTGCATCAATACACTTGCGGAGACGCGTTTGCCATGCCTGAAACTCCTCGACAGGAATGCCTCTCAGGAACGTTGTAACATGGTGTTGGATGTGTGTGTGTGTGTGTTTTCCACGGTTTCCCAATGTTTTCCTTTCATCTCTCTCTTGAGTCGCGGAAACAAAAAGAAGTCACATGGAGCTAAGTCGGGACTGTAAGGGGGGTGAGGGATCACCGAGGTGTTGCTCTGGGCCAGGAAGTTGGTAATAATGAAGGCTGTGTGGCTGGTGGCATTGTCATGGTGGAGCTTGACTGTGTCTTTAATGTCAGTCCCCACGCGTGTGATCCGGCATTTCAATCTCCTGAGCACCTCCAGGTAAAAGGCTGAGTTAACAGTTTGTCCCTGCGGGACAAACTCACAATGGACTATTCCTCGGATGTCAAAGAAGACAATGATCATCATTTTGATGCGCGACTTGCTCATATGCGCTTTTTGGGGCGTGGGGATGATTTTGTGTGCCATGCACAGCTCTGCCTTTTCGACTCTGGATCGTATTCAAACATCAAGGATTCGTCTCCGGTTACTACAGAGTTCAGAAAATTCCGGTTCATTTTGAATCAAATCCAACAATTCTTGACAGGTGAAACTCTAAGTTCTTTCTGGTCGTGCGTCAACACTTTCGGCACAAGCTTCGTACAGACCTTACGCATTTGCAGATCCTCGGTCACTATCCCATGTACCACAAATGTGGACATGTGTAATGTATAAAATAAAAAGATTGAAAAGCGCGAATGTTTCTTTTATACATAATACACACTTCTACTGTCCTTACTGCGATGAAAAAATATATTGGGAGGGCTTGGCTCATCAGTGGTGAACCCTCCCAGCGGTTTCGCCAATTTAATCCACCAGACCGCTTCTCAGAGCTCTAATACTGTATTGGATCATTCTGCTTTTATATGCTACACTGAAGGATGGAATCTTAGAAATGGTTTTCAAGTAAACTATGGATATAAGCTTATAGGACAGTAGCATTACATTCAAATGCTGGGAGAGTTCACCACTGATGAGCCAAGCCCTCCCAATATATTTTTTCATCGCAGTAAGGACAGTAGAAGTGTGTATTATGTATAAAAGAAACATTCGTGCTTTTAAATCTTTTTATTTTATATGTATAGATGGCGCGTTATTGCTATGTGTAATGTGTCAGCAATTTGCTGGATGCTTAATCGACGGTCGGTGCGCAAAACTTCGAGCACACGATCCACGTTCTCGTCAGTTCTGGCCGTTGTTGGGCGTCCTGAACGGGGTTCGTCGGCGTCCTCCTCCCGGCCCTCCTTGAACGCCTTGTGCCACTTCCAAGACTGTGATCTTAAAATGCAATCGTCCTTGAAGGCTTTTTGCAGCATCTGGAATGTTTCGGGTGCATTTTTTTCCAAGCCTCACGCAAAACTTTATGGCATATCATTGTTCAAGCGAACGCTCCATCGCGCTATGTTACAAAAGTTGAAAACACACTTCAAGCGGAGGCATGTATCTCCCCCCACACTGCTCGAACTCAACTGATGACCGGATTGATTGAAAGGGCATATCCCTCCACCACATTTCCCACGGTTTTACCGTGCTGCCATCTATCGTCGCGTCACAATAACATTATGCTCATTACTTTCATAACGGACCCTGTATATACATGTATATATATCTAAGGAATGATTTTTTTCTATTTAGGAATTATACTACAGTAGAGGAGAACACCTCTCTACAAAAGGCAGTTTGGATAATCTAAAAATACCATTTTTACTAATTAGAAACACTCCAGTAAGACACTTTGGTTCGACTACTAGGGGTGTTGTCTTTTAGAGATAGATTCCACTATATTTGAATGTGGAATCTTAATCAGCAAGGACTATTTGCTTCTGTAGACTCTTTATGTGTGTGTGACCTTCTACTTGGTTTTTACAGTAGATGCTTTGGTGTTAGTGTCAGAATTTGGGTTCAGTTTCATTTTTTGAATGAGTATATTTCTTTAAAAGTAAGTTTTTTTTAAATTTCTAACAATTTGTTTTGGCAAAGATAAGGCAAAATTTGGATTATAGATTATAAACATAAGGTAATAAGACCAAATCCAAATAAATAAAAAGTGTGTGACATTTCGGTAACAGCGTTGTTACCATCTTCAGACAAAAGTACTGAATGAATTGCTGTGGTAAAATTTCTCATTATGTACTTTTGTCTGAAGATGGTAACAATGCTGTTACAGAAACGTTACACAATATTTATTTATTTGGTCTTATTACCTTGTGTTTATATTGGCAAGGTTTCTTTCTACATCTATCATCAAATATTATCTCTACAGACCTTACTGCAATGATAAAAGTTATTGAATGAGAGGGCTTAGCTCATCAGTGATGAAGCCTCTCGGTGGTTTCGCCAAATTAATCTCTAGACCGCTCTACTATTGTATTGGATTGGTTTTGCCGGTCCCAAGTCCGGATGAAAAAGGAGGATGGGGAGCAGTAACAAGCTCACTAAAAAAACCTGGGCTCAGCTGGCCCGGCTGATAGTACCCTGTAAGGGCTACTAAATCCAGGGATACAGGATGAGCAGCGTTTGTACTCCATGTTTGGAGCGGCTGCACATGGCGTCTGTTCCTCATGTCAGAGGCGGCCATTTATTTTGGAGCTAAGTCAGCCTGCCACTGAGTAGTGCTCCCAGTCTTAATGACAAAGGCAGATACATTCTACTTCACCCAGTCATGATGGTTGTCAAGTCTCAAACTCTACAAGCTTGATACCCTAATATGATTGAGTGGAGATAAGAAAGAAGAAGATTGAATTGGTTTTCTTATATACCCTGTATTTACTATGGAAGGCAGCTTAGGGATGTTTAAGGAACCTATGGACATAAGCTTATAGGTCTGTAGAGGTGCATACATATAATTTCAATAAATTGCATTGAACAAAGTTCTTCAGCAAATATAGTTTCATATTCAAGCTATGATAGAAAATTATATTTATAAATTCATAAATTTTATAAAGATATAGATGGCAATTGATAAGGCACAATTTGGATTATAGATTATAAACACAAGGTAATAAGACCAAATCTAAATAAATAAATAGTGTATTTATTTGGATTTGGTCTTATTACCTTGTGTATATAGATGGCAAAATTGAATTTCTAAGTGAGTTCTTTGCTATTACAGTAGAACCTCCCTGTAAAAGACACTTAATTACAGAGCCAAAGTGTCCTTTAGGGAGAGGTATCCTTATACAGGAGAATTACTAAATAGTAAAAATGGTAATTTTGTAAATGAAAACTCTCTTTTGTAAAGAGATGTCCTCTAGCACAGGTGTACTCTCATGGAGGTTCACCTGTGATGTGTATATAGAGAAAGACAAAAAGAGGATCCAATTATAAATAAAACTTTATTTACCAACACATGTATAATAATGTGGACATATAGGGAATTGAAAACAACAAAACCAGTGTTTGTGTCATGTATGTACAAGGAAAAGGCCTGAAGATCACAGCTCCAACAATAATATAGAGAGAGAGAAATGAGAGGTACATGTGACAGCTAGATCTAGAGCAAAAAACAAATAATCACAACACTCAAAGAGAATCCACCAATACTGAGGAAGAAGGTAAGATCAGCCAATGTTAGGCTTCCTACCCATTATCAAGAAGTAATCGGTGACCAATGGCACTTGAGTTTCTAAATCCGATATCCCTAAGGCATTACATAACCTGTAAAAACAAAAGAAAGATTTAGTGAGAGACAAGAGAACATTTATTACAATTGATGTAATGATAAAGTACAATTTGGATTATAGATTATAATAAAAAAATAAAATAAGACCTAATCCAAATAATTTATTAGTGTGTGACATTTCGGCAACAACATTGTCATCATCATCATCAGACAAAAGAATAAATGAGAAAAAATACCACATCAATTTCTTAAATAGTACTGTTATTAAGTGTTTAAACAAGATACCAGATAAGGAAAAATAGTTTTTTAAGACAACTTGAAATATTCTTCTTAGAATTAAAAGTGGATTTTTGTTTTCAAATATAATACAGATATGCCTTTAATTATATTTGAGAGAAAAAAATCCCCTTTTAATTCTAAGAAGAATATTTCAAGTTGTCTTAAAAAACTATTTTTCCTTATCTGTTATCTTCCTTATCTGTTTACACACTTGATAACAGTACTATTTAAGAACTTGCCGTGGTATTTTTTCTCATTTACTCTTTTGTCTGATGATGGTGACAATGTTGTTGGCAAAACGTCACACACTATTGTATTATTTGGATAAGGTCTTATTTTCTTTTTTTTATTACAATTGATGTACTAAACAGGACCTTTGGGGGAGGCAGCTTCATATCATGAAACACTTTAAGGAGCATGGACTCATGTGTGATCTTTGCACAAAGGGATAATATGACACAACGACAGTGACAGTACCTGGTCTGCAGTTTGTGCATGAGCAGCGCGCCCTCTTTCGGTTCCTGCTCCATAAGTTTCTGGTAGGCGGACCAGGAGGAGATGTAGCCCAGGTAGTTCTTGAGGCTCAGCCGGCTCTCAATCCGGATTGGACTGCTCCTGGACAGCCCTGCTTGCTCATCAGACAACTTCCTTCTTTCCTTTCTCCACAACAACGGTCGGCACACACTACTGGTTTGTTTCCCATACAAATTTATATATCCCACTAGGCAGGTGTTAGGTGGTCATAGGAATGTTTCACAATACAATTATTGTCGACCCTCTTTAATTCAACTTTATTCCAAGGGATCAGAATTTTTGATTGAAAAATAGTCTGTTGAATTATAGTCGGTTAAGATGGTTATCAATTTATCACTACATTCACTGCTAGTGAACATTTTCTAGGACATTTTGTTCACAGTTCAACCCTCTTTAATTCAACTTTCCCACTTGGATCAGAATTTTTGATTGAAAAATAGTCTGTTGAATTATAGTCGGTTAAGATGGTTATCAATTTATCGCAAGAGAAGGGGCTGCATCCTCCTTAGTTACATATAGAGAGTGTATTATGAAGCACTAGCGCGCCATCTGTTATCAAAATACAAAACTATTATAGACGCCTAAGATTCTTTTAAAAATAAAATAACTTCTACTGCCCTTACTGCAATGGAAAACTGGCAAAACCGCTGGGAGGGTTCACCACTGATGAGCCAGGCCCTCCCATTAATTTTTCCATTGCAGTAAGGGCAGTAGAAATTGTTTTATTTTTAAAAGAACCTTACGCGTCTATAATAGTTTCGTAATTTGATAGAGAGTGTATATTGTGAAGACTTCAATCTGGTTAAATTTGGTACATCAGATCAAATTTTATAGGGAAAATGTGAAATTAAATTTGGTAGGAATCAATTATTGCTTTAGAAAATATACTTCATGTCCCAATTCTGACTGATAATTTGATATCAGTAAACAAACTTGTACAGGTAAAGTTTTATTGAGGAAACTGATTATACTCTGATTACAGTAAATAAAATGATAATGAGAACCATCAGAAGAATTAAACATTCAAGAAATTAAAGAAACCTCACAGCAACAAGAGGATGACCTTCCTTTTACCACAGACCAAGTATGAAAACAAATATTCTAAGATGGACTTTCTTCAGATTTTTTATTTTATTTTATTATTACAGAAGCACGAAGTCTATCAGACTATTGTGCTATATTAGAATTATTTACATATATATCTTTAATTATTTGCACGATGAATTAGTAGTGATTTATAAATCTGTGTACAAATAGCTCTAAACTTGCCAAAGTTTTCATAAGATTGAGTATATACAGAAAGATGGCATTATGTCAAAGTAAGCAAGTACAATTTGGTTAGTCAGAGGGCAAGCCAACAAAAGAACTTTCTTCAGATGGTTGAAGACTTGATTTAACATCTGATCCTGCAGAATACAGCTACAGTAGAACTATCTCTCTATAAAGGACATTTAGTTGCAGTGTAAAGGTGTCCTCTAGTGAGAGATGTCCTCTTACCATAGAGTTACCTATTAGTACAAATGGTAATTTTGTAGATGAAAACTGTCCTTTAGTGAGAGGTGTCCTCTAGTGGGAGTGTATTTTCATTGAGGTTTCTACTGTATAAACAAACTCTTTATACCAAACTCATATATAGAGGTCATTAATAAGGGAAAATTTATAAAATTGGAATGAAGTAATGCAAAAGGATATGAATTCCCTACAGGATCATCTAGTTTGGAAC
>CP092883.1:51889759-51928193 GCA_030710605.1 Cordylochernes scorpioides | reverse complement strand
CATGTTTGCTCACCAAAAGAGGTAAAAGCCTATGGATGCTTCCAGAAGAATGGAACATACATGTCTGCTTACCTGGAATGAAAAATGACAGCTTTAGCAAAGTATAACATCTTTGACAGGACACTCTTGCTAGAGGAAACATCTTACCAAAGTGTGCCTGGATCATGTTGTTGTTTCTTATCCCCTTGTGTAAAGATTACAAAAATTCCATGAGTTCATGCTCCTCGAGTGATCTCATGGAATGAGGTGTAGGGTTGCAGCTTTTGTTAATCATGGCACCATGATCCAGGTACACTTTGGTGAAAGTCTGACTTTGCCTGTAGTTTGAGGCAGTTCCTAACATGAAAGCAAATGTCTTTGCTGCCGACTCTAACATGAGTACAGACACAGCTCCTCCATATTGCTGGAGTGGGACCCTTGCTGAGGTCTATCAACCGGGTCAGTTGAAGTCAGGATTTTTAAAGAGGTCTATTCCTCTTCTAACAATGCTGCTGTTGGTTCGTGACTGCTTATTCGTCAGAGTTATTTTGCTTGTTTCGCAGCTGGCCTTCATATCTGAAGGTTGTTCCCCTATCCGCCACCTGGGGACGTGTCCTGTAGCAGTCAGCTCTGCAGAGGGGAGACCTATTAATATTATGATGAAATAGTGACTGAACAAAACACTAACATATGGAGGGAGACATGAGAAAATGCTAAACATCTTCAATTAAACAAAAGGCCTTTGAGATGTAGCCTAGATCATGTGATCCATGAAAGCTGCACCTCTACATTATTCCTTCTACACTACACTATCCCATGAGATCAGCTCGAGGAGCATGGATTCATGGAATTTGTGTATTCTTTGCAAGGGGGTAAGAAACAACAGAGATTCAGTCATCTTCTTCTTCTTTCTTATCTCCACTCAAACATATTAGGGTATCAAGCTTGTAGAGCTTGTTGATGGTATCTGCTGGGGATGAGTCTTCTTCTTTCTTATCTCCAAACATATTAGGGTATCAAGCTTGTAGAGCTTGTTGATGGTGTCTGCTGGGGATGAGTCTTCTTCTTTCTTATCTCCACTCAAACATATTAGGATATCAAGCTTGTAGAGCTTGTTGATGGTGTCTGCTGGGGATGAGTCTTCTTTCTTATCTCCATTCAAACATATTAGGATATCAAGCCTGTAGAACTTGAGACTTTGGGTGAAGTAGAATGTGTCTGCTTTTGCCATTAAGATGAGTCAGTGGTTGTTGACAAGAGTGTGGTCTGACTTACCTGGAGACACTCTGGTAGGTGTGTAGGAACACATCTCTGTAGTAGTTGTCCACCATGGATCTGTTCTTGTCCCAGAACGGCCCAATGTCTCGGTGGTAGAACTGAGAACAACCACATCATTCCTTCGTTAAAATAAGAGCGAAAAAAGAAAATAACCACAATAATACCTAATTTCTTCAATACAGTAATAACAGTGGAACATTATTTTAATTGAAAAATAGAAAAAAAAAGAATAGAGCTAAAAATTATTTTTATTCTTTTAAAAAGCATGGATTGCTTATATTTAAGAGTAAAACTATAAACACAAGGTAATAAGACCAAATACAATTAAATAAATAGTGTGACATTTCGGTAACAACGCTGTTACTAAAACGTCACACACTATTTATTTGGATTTGGTCTTATTACCTTGTGTTTACTTTTCGTTCTTATCTCAATGCCTAAAACTTAAGCATCTTTAGGAAGAAGAATGGGTGTTATATTCCTGATGGGTAAATGTAATTCAGTCTTTGATTCAAAGAATCTGAAGTACATACTGTCCAACTGAGCTTCAGTTGAGATCACTTCTAACATGGAGAACTGTTGGATCGGTTTTGAAGACAACTCTCAGATTTATAAAATTATTTTATTAAACATTAAACATTTTTAGATATATATAGAAACGAGTTAATTATCTCATATTTAACCCTTAACTGGACGGGTTGGGTAGATTCTGCCCATGCATAAATTTAATATAGGAAAAAAATATATTTTTCGTTTACCTAGAGCTACCAGCTTTCATGTATTCTAATTTTTCAGTGATACAAACATTTTCCATCCATCGTTTATAAATTTCAGTTTTGGGAGGGGGGTTAAATTTGTATGTGGGGGCGGATTCAGCCTAGCCCATCCAGAAGCGTGAGAATTTTTCGTGTCAGTGTTAGCTCGTGGCTCATACTTGAGTCTCTATCTTCCGCTATTTTTAGCTTCCTTTTTTATAAAATAACACTTCTTTCTTTGGATAAGTAGAATAATCAATCAAGTCAACAGAGAGAAATATCCCTGCCATCCCAAAATATATATGTTTTATAGATTAGTCGACCAACACTTTGGAAGAAATATTCCAGCAGACAATTGATTCACTTCAGTAGAATTTGTTGATAAGTTGAAAGAACATGGTCTTACATATTTAGGAACGATGAGAAAGAACAAACCTTAGATTCACCACAATTTCAACCGCACCCTAATAGAGAATCAGGAACCTCTATTTTTAGTTTCTTTGGAACAACCACTTTAGTATCCTATGTTCCAAAAAAAAAAGAAAGAAAATCGGTAATCAGATTGATAAAAAATGTAAAAAAGAAAGGAGTCATTTTATTGTTGATCTTGGGAGAGCATTGACTGATGAACACCTGGCCACACGTAATCTCAATTCTCTCCCGCGGAAATTACAGACGACAATTCAAGAAAAATGATGGTTCAAGTACATCAAGGGAATCTACGATGCCACAACAATCTGATATTCCAAAATGGTGCTACAAATGTCCATCAAAAAACGCAGTAAAAAATAAAAACCCTTTGCTCTGTATGTCAACTAAGCGTTTGCAATAACATTTCTTTATAATTTTTTAAAACTGTAAATAGATTATATTCAGAATTTTTAAAAGTCAAAATCTGTATATTAACTATATATTAATTAAATATTTTTTTTTAAATATTGATTTCAATCATTATTTAGCGCTTATTTCATAAAGTTACATAGGTGGGTTGAATCTACCCAACCCATCCAGTTACGTAAGAAAATTCCACCCGTCCAGTTAAGGGTTAAGGCAACAAGATTCATCTAATTTTTATACATTTTCTAACCAGATTCAACTTGTGAAAAACAGATGACAAAGAAAAAGAATAAACAAATTTATAATAGTTCCTATTTTTTGCAAGCTTTCACACTCAAAGAATATTCAACTTCTTGCTTCAAGAACAGGTACCTTTGTTGATGACCTTGACATGATACAGAGGTGCAGCTGTTGGTTGTAATAGTGGTTACTTTTAATGATGACATATAATTTCATCATTCATCTAATGTTGTCGATGAATTTTATGGCTTTGTCGTGTTGCTCCGGGCCACGAAAGAAGTTTAAGGCAACAAGACTATTATTTTCCTAAGGCTGGACTGGACTGGCTAACTTTATTCTTACGTCCTATTTATAGCAAAAATAGGTTAAATTAAAAACTATGAAAATTGTACACAAATAACAAATATTTCTTCAAATAAAAGACACTTCAGCCAGAAAATCTTTTTATTGTCTCGACATTTCGACAAAAATCTTTTGTCCTCGTCAGGAGCGAAAACAAAATTAAAAGATTAGGCAAACCGCTAGAAATTATTCAAAGGCTGCAAGGGCGTTCTCACGCGGACAATAAAAAGATTTACTGGCCGAAGTGTCTTTTATTTGAAGAAATATGAATGCCGGCCAGGCAGCCTCTATCTTTACAATAACAAATATTTAAAGAGCAAATATGCAAAGATACAACAGTATAGATCACTACAAGCCCTATGTTAGATGACATGGTCAAACTGAGATATGGATTTTGACCACAAGTCTGATAGATAGAGAACAGGAATAGACTAGGTCAGGGGTTGGCAATCTTTTGAGATGGAAGAATCAAAAATTACAATTGGCAAAATTTCAAAGTTTTTAAAGAGCCACACATTTTTTCTTGCCAACTATAAATAGTACTCTGATATCTAAGTAAAACGTTTATGGAGATGAGTATCTTTTATTCTGGTCTTCTCAAGCTTTCGGGCTTGTCCGCCCTTCTACAGGAGAAACATATACTATATAACGAGAAAATATAACGCCGCTTGATGCTAAAACTATTATGATTCTATGTACATATATACATATATATATATATACACTAGGATGTTTTTGCATATTATTTTTTACTTAAGATATGTTTTTTATTTGGTTAAAGTATTTACATATTTTACTATTGTTTGTTATATTTTATGAATTATATTATAGGTTCGGAATTCTAATATTTAAGTTAGTTTTATAATGGTTATTGGCTATTGCATATAAGTTACTTATACTATTGTTGATATAATTAGCTGGTACTAGGATATATTGTGTTATATGTTTCGGGCAAATCTATTTTTCTATTGATGCTATTGTGTTTTCTGGATAATAAAGATTCAATTATAAGCCTTTGATATTTGCTGTTTATGTTATTGTAATGTATTATGGGTTCTTCTAATGCGAAAGTGTGGCCTGTTTCTTTGCAGTGTTGGAAAATTAGGGATCTATTGTCTTGATTTATTATGTTGCGTTTATGTTCATATATTCTATTGCTGACTCTCCTTCCTGTCTCCCCCACGTATTTGGCTTGGCAGTTGTTGCATTCTATGGAATATATTGCTTCTTTTTTGTTAGTGGGTTTTATGATATTAGAATTATTTTTAGATAGTGGATTTTTAATGATGGAGCCTATGTTAGGGGAATTACTGTAATGTGTTTGGATGCCGAAGTTTTTTAAGTAGTTGGCTATTGTTGTAGCTGTTTGTGAGTATGGAATGTAACATATTGCTCTGTAAATATCTGTGGTTTTGTTTATTGGGTTATTGATTGTTATATTTTTGTGGAAATGTTTTAATATAAAGGTAATTGAGTATCCTGCTTGCTGGAGATTATTTATGATGTTCTGTGTTTCAATCGTTTTTGAATTCTGTTGTGAGCAATGGGTGTGTATTCTTTTGGTTAGTGTTTTAATTGTGTTTATCTTATGGCTTAGTGGGCAATATGAGGTGAAATGTATATAATTTGGTTCGAAACTTGGCTTGTAGTATACGGAGGTATGTAATCTGTTTTGTGACCTTATGATATTAATGTCTAAGAATGGTAGTTTATTGTTTTTTTCAAATTCTATTGTAAATTTGATTTTAGGGTGGTAGTTATTTAATGAGGTTAATATGTGGTTAACTTTGTTAGCTGTGCATATACAGAATATGTCGTCTATGTATCTTTTATATATTATTATGTCTGTGGGGAATTGTGTAGTTATCCATTTGTCTATTGTGTTCATAACTATTTCGGCTAACGGGGAAGATAGTGGGCTGCCCATGGGCGATCCTTTTATTTGTTTATATGATTGTGAGTTGAAGTTAAAGATGTTCGATTTTAATGATATGTCTATTAATTCTATTATTTTGTTTATGACTGTTTGGTCTAATCTATTTTCTATTAACAAGGATTTAGTGTTTTCTAATATTAATTGGTGAGGGAGACTAGGATAGAGAGCCTCAACATCGAAAGATACTATTAAGTGATGGTTTTCTATATTTGTGTTTAAAATTTCTTGTATGAATGTGGGTATGTTTGCTATTGATTGAGTGGGTGTGTGTGTTCTGACTAATGGCTGTAGGAATTTGGTTAAAAACTTAGCTATTGGAGCAATGGGGGATAGGTAAAATGCGACTATTGGTCTTAGCGGTATATTTTGCTTGTGCAATTTTGGTTTTCCGTATATGTGGGCTTCAGAATCGCTATTACTAAGGAATGCTTTATGTTCGTCTTCAGTGATTATTTTGGATTTCTTCAATCCATTGATGTCCTTTTTTATATTTAAGTAGACTTGGTTTCTTTCAGTATCTGTCAGAGGCTCGAAGGTGGTGCTATCTTTTAGTATGTTTTCCATTTTGTTTTGGTATTCTGTTTTATTCATTATTACTGTGGTTCCTCCTTTGTCTGCTTGGGTTATTACTATTTCTTTCCTGTTTTTTAAGTTTCTTAGAATATGTTTCTTTCTTGGGTTTCGTAGGGGCTGGTTTGGTGGGTGATTCAATGTACTGGAAACTTTTTGTCTTATTTTTTCTTTCGTAGGGAACTATATAAAGAGCCGCAGCTTCACATCCAAAGAGCTGCATGTTGTTCACGAGCCGCAGTTTTGCAACCTCTGGACTAGATAGAACAACTGTAAAACAGAAATCAGAACATAGACAGAAAACTGTGATTAAAGACGGTGGCACTAACCAACCCACAGAGCAATAAAAACATCCACAAATTCACACACACATATGCCCACCTACCCACACGTCAGACACTTGCCCCCAACAGACCCTTTGGGAGAGACCACTGCTTATCATAAAATAGCTCGAGGAGCATGAACTCATGGAATTCTTGTAATCTTTGGACAAGGGGATAAGAAACAACAAAAATTACCTCCAGAACAACCCTCTGAGCCTGGGTTGTAGTCCGTGAGTCATCAGCTATGGTAGGCAGGGGTAGGAAGTAGCCATAGACTGCGAGTGCGCCGCGTGGCACCAGCAGTCTGCGGAACTCAGCCAGTACAGGGGGTGTGTGGAACCAGTGCAGACTCTGTCCGCAGGTGACCAGCTGTACCGAGCTGTTGGGGAGAGGGATAGCACCGGCCTCCGCCTCCCTGCAACATTGCCGTAGTTCAACTTGGGCCGGTCTCTTCTACAGCGAATGGTAACATGTATTATGATGTGGCACAATTTGGATTGTAGATTATAAACACAAGGTAATAACACCAAATCCAAATAAATAGTGTGTTACACACTATTTATTTAAAAATAAAGAAGGCATCTCCTGACCACGAGCACATGTGCTTATTATATATTTGAATGTAATTCTACTGTTCTATAAGCTTATGTCCATAGTTTTCTTGAAAACCATTTCTGAGATTCCACCCTTCAGTGCTGCGTATATAAGCAGAATCGTCCAATATAGTATTAGAGCTCCGAGAAGCGGTCTGGTGGATTAAATTGGCGAAACCGCTGGGAGGGTTTACCACTGATGAGCCAAGCCCTCCCAATATATTTTTCATCGCAGTAAGGACAGTAGAAGTTTGTATTATGTATAAAAGAAACATTCTTGCTTTTAAATCCTTTCATTTTATATATATGTGATATCTTGGGACCTCTGGGACCAGTGTTACCTGATGCTAGACGAACCTCGATGTCAACTCTACCGTGCAGTCGTGGTGGAAGGCGACACAGCTGGGCCAAAGGTGAAATAAACAAACAGAGATTCCACTAAAAAGCGTCTGACGTCAAGAAGGAATGGAGAGAGAGGAGAGAGGGAGCTTTAGAGCAAGTGTTACCGTTGGGATCCAAGCGAAGACTAACTATTCTAGGTCCTCGATTTAACACCACGACCTTGCTTCTTTCTAATTGGCTGACCTATTTAGGTGATTCTTTCCAAATTGGCGGGACCATGTCACATGGCCGTTGGCTATTGGTTGACCTACTTAGGTGATGTCTTCTGTAATTGGCCTTGCGGCTTTCTTTGATGGAAAATACGTCCGGTCTTGGCCAGGAAGTACGGGGCGTTACTCGACTTTTATAACTTCTGCGTTATCAGATACGCCCTGTCCTGTCAGGAAGTATTGACTTGTAAATTATTTATAGTTGGGCTGGTTTTAAGCCTCTTTTGCTAGGCCTTGCTTCGACTTCTGTCCTAAGCCTGATTAGTTTTAACCTTAATTTTCTCCTGTTAGACTCCATTCCTTCTATCTGTACAGTTGCGATACTTTATTAGATTCCTAGATTGATGTTAGTTGAGGCTTTCTATGTGCAGTACATAAGAAGTTATATACAGTCATGGGGTGGAACATGTGGTAGTAGATATCTAGACTATTTACAACAATTCCATGGTCTTAAATCATCACAGATGGCCCCGGATGTGAGAGGGTTCATATGGAGGGATTTAAGAGAGCGGAATAGGAAGACTGTTATTAAGGAAGTAATTTTTAAAAATTAATTGAAATGAGTTGGTATATAACATGGGGTTGATTTCTGTATATCCATAAGAGGTAATAAAGCATAAACAACTAACATTAAACATACAAGTAAAACAAAAATAGGAATAAAAGAATTAATAGAGAGCATATAATGATGATAGGTAAAAATAAAAATGATTTGATGGGAAATTCATGATCTCTTCGTGATGGGCGCTAGAAAGGGTTGAGGGGTTAGTTATTACTTGGTTGAGGCAATGTCACTTTGACTCAAGTCCCAAACCATTTAATGTGCACGGCGCGGAGAACCTAGGCCATGTTTCACATGTAAATTTAAGGACCTAATAAAGTTACAGTACCACAATCGAATAGTAAGATAAGGGTGATTGTTATGGGTTTTAATAATTAGTCGTTAAGACGTACGCATGCAGGATAAATGAGGGCGAAGATCAGTGACCAGAAATCAAAGTTTTAATTAGAGTCGTCAGGGGCTTAGCGAGAAAAAGAGTAAAAATAAAAAAAAAAAGTTGTGCCAGCGTGTGGCATGAGAGTGCCCTGGAATATAAAAAAAAAAAATACAATTTGCACGTATCCAAGCCAGAAGTTGGGATAAGGTAAATCTGGGGGACGGTGTGTCAAGATTGTTAATTACGAAATCAAAGTAGGTCAAGTCTAGCCTGCGAAGGAGTTAAAAGTTCCTGCGGAAAAGGGTTAGTATTTATTAAGAAGTAACCTTTAAAGTGGTTGTTTAAGAGGTTATTGAAGATTGCCCTGTTTTTAGATCATGATTTTTAGTTTGATTATAAAAGAATATATCATTGAGATATGAAATTGCGAAATTAAGGCTTTGCATATAGCGTTAAAGGATTTAAAAAATCGAAAATAGAATTGCGAAGTTAAATGCAAAGTAATCTTTAAAAAAAAAAGTAAAAATAGTGATGATATGATACAAAGATTAACACTATAGCAGTATATAAGGGGTAATAGAAAGTGAAAATATTAAATGAAAATTAATAATGAGCAATAATATACTCGATAGCATTGACATGGTAGCGGAAGATGAAACCATGTAAAAAAAAAAAAAAAAACATCTAATTTATAAAGTGAGAGAAAATATAAAATGACAAAATGCAAATTAGTGATATAAACATGAAATATAAACTTGAGATTATTAGATACGAAAGATTAAATATAAAGTTGATTATAGAATAGAGTCATAAAGCAAAAGTAAATAAGTTTTGGTAAAGAAAAATAAAATAAAATGACAATAATCTAAACTGATTGGTTGACGGAAATAAAAAAAAAACAATTATAAGAGCTAGATAATGATTATATAAAGAATATTAAAATGAAAAATTTTAAAAAATGTTCATCGAGAAAGAAGAGCAAGTAAGATTATACATAGAAATTATATATCGTGAAAGAATGGAAAGTTGTAGGCCAAATGAATGTTCCTGTTTTTTTAGGATGGGTGGAGAGAGCTTTAAATTGTCCTCGATCGCGATATCTTTGGTCTTGTTGGCCTAAGTTGTTCTAACTTATCGAATTTGTTTTATGTTTGACGCGACTCGTGGATCACATTGTTTCTAACTGTGAAACTAACTGAGTCCTAATGTTGTCTTTTTTTTTTTTTAAACTTATGTGGGTGTGTGTGATTTTTGTAGGTAAAGTGTTGTCTTTGGCACGCACTAATATTTAATTTAATAGCTGACGAAAGTTCATTAGAGAACACGGGGGGATAGCGGTGGGTCGTAACAAGACGTCGGCTGTTTGTTTGCTCATCTCCCCTCGAATTTATTATTAGCAAGTTCCGGCGCTGGCGGGCATATTTATTTGGGTCAGAGGCCCTTTATGGGGGCAGCTTGCTTGGTGGTTGTTTTCCACCTTTGTAAACGCGGTTTTCTGATGGCCATGAATTAGTGACATTGGGTATGTTAATTCGGACTACGCTCGGAGATATTATTTCTATAATTGTAAACGCACAAGCGTTTTGATTTGTCACGTTTGGTGATAAGCGTTATGGGATTGATATAGGGAGATACAGAGGTTGAATTATTCCGTGTGTTCAAGCATTTGTTAGATTTGTGTTTGTATTTCGAAAATTCGGATATTGTATCTGTTGATTTTAAATCGAATGGTTTTTGGCGGACTTAATAAAAATGTTATTCATTGATATCGGGTTAGAATTGAATGAAATTGCGACTATCTACGTGGACAATGTGTGATTAAAGGTGTCACAGGCGTGATGAAGGCGTCTTTGGCCTGAAAATTGAAAGAGTTTAGTGGTGTGGCGCTGTGACACGAAGCGAAAAAATTGTAAATGAAAAGGTGTCACGTGAAGTCTTTGTTTTGTACAAAATCTAACCTGTTACACTAAGAATAACAAATTTACTAAAGTCATGGTTGCTGGTTGTACGAACATATAGAGAATTTTGATATTGTTAGTGGATATGACACGTTTAATGTGAGAAAAAAAAAGATTGTGTGTGTTTAGTAGGGCGACGTGATGCAGCTTGTGTAGCTCGAAATTGGATTTGGGTGTTAAGTCGCGCACTAAAAATTTGTTGTCAATTAGAAAAAGTGATGTGATAGGGTGTTGTTTATTTTGTTAAGAGCGGTTTGTCGATGATTAAATGTGCATGTAAAAGGAAGGAGTGTAGTTCTGGGGGAATTTAACGATTGGAATAGTTTTGGAAGGCTGTGACTTAGGTTATTTCTGTCCAAAGCTATGAAAGAAAAGGACATAGGGGCGTTGAAAATGGGATTAAGAACATTACAATAAGATTAAATAAGAGTGTTGGAGTTCACCACGTGTGAGCAACCCGTTCCAGGAGGGGAAAATTTAGTAAATGAGACAGTTGTATTAACCTGTCCATGGACACGTGTTGCTTGCACGAAGTGAATTGGTACAAGGTAGTTGGTAGAAGTACATTACATTGATACAGGAGTAGCTGAGGACAGTTTATAATTAGTAGAAATCGTTTTATGGAGTTAAGGGATAATATGATAAAAGGCAAGGGTGTATCGATGATATGGAATTTTAGATTCCGCGTTATGTTACTTATTTTTAAGATCAAAAAGATATAATCTATGGTGACAATATTGTTAGCTATGGCGTTAATAGTTAAGTTAAATGGATGGACAGGTATTTTTCTTTTACAAACTGATTTATATTATTTTAAAAGTATTCTGCCTAATTATAGCGATAGATGCTTCTGTATCAAGTAGTAGAGTAGGTTTACATTATTGGACAGTTCAGCTCGAACGAGCAATAGTTCAACAAAAATTATAGAAGGAGGAACCTACTGTTGTGTTGTCTTGTATGTCGGAACAGGCCTGGTCTGTTGTCATAGTTGGAGGTTCCTTGGGACAGTTAAGAGTTCATTGCTTGCGCTGGGCTCGTGGTTTAGAGAAGGTCGGGGGAGCAGGTAACATACGCTCGCGTGTTGGTAACTCGGAGGGGTGCTTGCAGGAGGTTTGGTGGCTTTCTCAGTCTTGTAGAGTATTGTAGTTGGTACCGATCTGCTTGGGCGTCGTAGTTGGTGAAGAAGCTCTGCGCCTCGTACGAACCATCGTAGCGATTCCACCTCTCGCGATGTCCGGTCACGGCAGAAAGCTGATGTAGCGTCGTCGTCAACCTCCCCAGGACATCTGACACCGGCGGTGGGGGGCGTTGCGTCCTCCTGGCTAGGGACAATTTCCTGCGTCCTACCGAGAGTGTTTTCTTTCTTTGGAAAAGTGGTGCTTCCGCCACTTTCGGAGTCGGGATCGGACTCCATTGGTTCCTTTGGATTCTCCTCTCTTCCCTGTTCCATCTTTCTGTACAGACAGTGGTCTATTTGCTTACTTGTACCTTGGCGTCCACTATCCTGTCGACTCTTCGGGACGGGGGAGTCTGTGATATCTTGGGACCTCTGGGACCAGTGTTACCTGATGCTAGACGAACCTCGATGTCAACTCTACCGTGCAGTCGTGGTGGAAGGCGACACAGCTGGGCCAAAGGTGAAATAAACAAACAGAGATTCCACTAAAAAGCGTCTGACGTCAAGAAGGAATGGAGAGAGAGGAGAGAGGGAGCTTTAGAGCAAGTGTTACCGTTGGGATCCAAGCGAAGACTAACTATTCTAGGTCCTCGATTTAACACCACGACCTTGCTTCTTTCTAATTGGCTGACCTATTTAGGTGATTCTTTCCCAATTGGCGGGACCATGTCACATGGCCGTTGGCTATTGGTTGACCTACTTAGGTGATGTCTTCTGTAATTGGCCTTGCGGCTTTCTTTGATGGAAAATACGTCCGGTCTTGGCCAGGAAGTACGGGGCGTTACTCGACTTTTATAACTTCTGCGTTATCAGATACGCCCTGTCCTGTCAGGAAGTATTGACTTGTAAATTATTTATAGTTGGGCTGGTTTTAAGCCTCTTTTGCTAGGCCTTGCTTCGACTTCTGTCCTAAGCCTGATTAGTTTTAACCTTAATTTTCTCCTGTTAGACTCCATTCCTTCTATCTGTACAGTTGATATACTTTATTAGATTCTTACGCGGTACAGATTGATGTTAGTTGAGGCTTTCTATGTGCAGTACATAAGAAGTTATATACAGTCATGGGGTGGAACATGTGGTAGTAGATATCTAGACTATTTACAACAATTCCATGGTCTTAAATCATCACATATATTTATTTATTTATTTGGATTTGTCTTATTACTTTGTGTTAACATGCATTAGTAACAGAACCTCCAAAGAGAAGACTGTCTAATAGACATGGCTAATGCTGGTCTCTCCTGAAAATGGTTTATCATTGGAGGTTGGGTCATGGCGATTCAAGGTAGTTTTTGATTTTACAAAGGCTCATCAGACGGTTAACTCACAAAATATTTTACTGTGGTATATAGAGTAGAACAACCTCCAGGAGAGGACACTCATGCTAGAGGACACCTCTCTAAAAAGGACAGTTTTCATTACCAAAATTATTGTTTTTACTATTAAGAAACTCTCTGGTAAGAAGACACCTCTCCCTAAAGGACACTTTGGCTCAGTACCCAGATGTTGTTCTTTACAGAGAGATTCTACTACTAAGGTATCAAGCTTGTAAAGCTTGAGAATTTTGATGGTGTCTGCCGGGGAAGAGTTGAGCTCATCAATGGATGAGTTTGACAACCATCATGACTGTATATAGAATGTGAGATGTTTTTCAGTAACAATATATTCAATAACATGTTAGCGAAATGTCGCACACTATTTATTTGGGTCTTATTACCTTGTGTTTAATATTTATTAAACGTAATCACTTCCAAACAACATCTGAATCCATGTCAAGGTCAGCAGTAAATGTGAACTGCTTTTCACATGTGTAGACATCTGGTGTACTTACAGTAAAAGCATTCACCAAGTTTTTACCCACCATGTTTATCATGGCCTGTGTTGTTGTTGTTTATTCCTCAAGTGGTTTAAAACGATCTCCATTAGGTTTGATTGTCTCAGCTTTTCTATTATAGTCCTGGAGTTTTCCTAGAGGTCTTTTTGGAGGATTAATGATGGACAATGCAGCATAAACTGATGTAGACATCATGGAGAAGAAAAGAGGGGTGCTGTTGGTCTGAAGACCTGGAAGTACCACTCAGTACCACATGTACTAGGGATAATTTTAAAAAATGAATTCTCCTTCAAAAGATTGGTTATGAAAACAATTTGCCATATTTCTAATGGCAAAAGTAATGTAAAGTAAACCCAATGCATTAGCTCTTCATGAATTCTGGAAAACAGCACAGACAATAGACGCAACACATATGATATATCCAACTTGAAGAAAGGTCGATGTTAACTCCACTTACTATAGATACCTGTTATGTTTACTTCTGTTTACCCAACTGGGAGAATCCTGTATGGGGACGAGTGTCCTTAATGAGAGCTTCTTGTTGTTTAAATAAACTATGAAAAGAGGGGACTGTGGAAACTTTAAAATAATTTGAAAAAATAGTACAAATGTGATATTGTACTGGGATAAGGTGCATAAATTATGAAAAAGGCATCTCCTTATTGTGCAAATGAAAGTTGCTGATGGCTTGCGCCATCTAACAGAATAAAGATAAACTATATTCGTTGATTTTTAATTATTCCAGAATTAGCCAAATACCCATTATTGATTAATCAAGAAAAGCTTGAGGACCAACAGCCCGAAACGCGTACATGGTTAGCTTTTCTTGATTAATCAAGAATGGGTATTTGGCCAATTCTGGAATAATTAAAAATCAACAAGAATAGTTGATATTTATTCTGATAGATGGCGCAAGCCATCAGCAACTTTTAGTTGCAAGATAAGAAGATGCCTTTTTCATAATTTACAATAATTGTTATATGGTGTGTACCCAGGATGTAAAGGTTTAACCGTTTAACATCTACAATCCTCCGCTCTGAGCTATCAAGGGGTGGATGAAAAGGTAAAAGAGACTGAAGCCACAGTCCCCTCTTTTCATAGTTTCTTTAAACAACAAGAAGCTTTTATTAAGGACACTCGTCCCATATACAGGATTCGGAAATGCCTTTTTCATAATTTACAATAATTGTTACATGGTGTGTACCCAGGATGAATGGATGGTTTCCTAGGTAAGATAGACTGAAGAGCCAAGTTAACTCACAGGTACTCAATGTTGGGATTGCCTTCCAGGGTGACACGAGCCTGCTGGAGCTGGGCAGAGCTGGAGTCCACTCCAGTCACCTTGGGGAAGTGCTGGCTCAGTAGCACCGTGCTCTGGCCGGACCCACAGCCCACATCCAGGGCATGGGTCAGCTTGGACTCCGGGATCTGGACATTTACTGTGTTTCATTTTGATTCTGTAATGTGAAAAAGGAGCACTTCTTGAAAGCTTAAAGTATGATAGAATCTGGTTTGTTTTTAATTATATTTTAACTTAATTCCTACACTCATGGACAAAACTTAACGAAGTTTTATATTTTACATATACATATAAAGAGACAAGGGTCGCCTCTCTTGTCAAAACAGACGTCTAATAACAGACGCCATCTATTGACCGTTGTCGCAACTAGCGGCCTCGGGTCGGTGACAAAGCCACAACACCAACTTTGGCAAACTGAAAAGCGTCCACCTAGAGACCATGGTTTTGGGCTAATGGCCCTCGTCAGTCTATCGCCTCTCCCGTTTTTTTTTTTTTTTTTGCCATTAGCCCGAAACCATGGTCTCTAGGTGGACACTTTTCAGTTTGCCAAAGCTGGTGTTGTGGCTTTGTCACCGACCCGAGGCCGCTAGTTGTGGTGACGGTCAATAGATGGCATCTGGTATTAGACTTATATTTTGACGGGAGAGGCGACCCTTGTCTCTTTATATCAATTTCCTCCCGGCAAAATTTCCATCTTTACATATACAGTTGAACCTGTCTATAGCGCATCCTCTTGGGAATCACCAAAATAGGGTGCTATAGACAGGTCACTTTTAATGTAAATTGCATCGTACTATGTATTTAAAATTGGGCGCTATAGAGAGGAAGGCGCTATTTAGAGGGGGTGCTATAAACAGGTTTAACTGTATATCAGGATTCAGACAATAACTCCGAAAGATATTTGATACACAGCAGCCTTTATTGAAGACACACAAGACAAATGACTGGCAACATCAAAATATGAGACCACTTCAAGTTTTGTCCATAAGTGTATGCCAGTGATTTTGAAGACTGTGAGTAATAGCAATTATGCTGAAAGTTTTCCAAGTCAAACATGGTTTCAGTGATCTCTTTGTTACCATTATATGAGACAACTCCGCCTTTGCCGGTCCCAAGCCCGGATGAAAAAGGAGGAGGGGGAGCAGTAACAAGCTCACTAAAAAACCTGGGCTCAGCTGGCCGGGCTGATAGTACCCTGTAAGGACTCCTAATCCAGGGATACAGGATGAGCAGCATTTGTACTCCATGTTAGAAGCGGCTGTACATGGCGTCTGTTCCTCATGTCAGAGGCGGCCATTTCTTTTGGAGCTAAGTCAGCCTGCCACTGAGTAGTGCTCCCAGTCTTAATGACAAAGGCATTCTACTTCACCCAGTGTGGAGATAAGAAAGAAGATTATATAAGACTAGGATACCTGCACTAGTGTGAGCAAATAATCAAACGGGACTCTGGCACCTTGTGAATATAAGTCAAACTGTGTTGACATGTGGTGCAACTTTTGATTGGTTGATTTTCAGTATAGTGGCACATTTTGATTCACATTCTGAGATTTTCATTTTCATTAGCTGCCACATTTATTTTTTTCTGATATTGCTAATTTTTTTTTTTTACTATGTGCATTTTTGATTAATAAGATTTTTTATACTATTTTCTATGATAGTTTAAAATTATAATATATTCACCTTAATATCTTACACTCATGGACAATACTTAAGGAAGTGGAAAGTCTTTGATGTCGCCTGTCATCTTTTTTTTTTAAGGAGACAGAGGCAATTATGTTCACATTTGGTTATCTCGTGTCTTCAATAAAGGTCATTGTGTATCAAATATATTTCTGAGTTATTGTCTGAATCCTGATATTCATGCTAATGGGCACAACTTCCTTAAGTTTTGTCTATGAGTGTATCTTTCAGAGTTATTGTCTGAATCCAGATATACATGCTAAAAGGTACAACTTCCTTAAGTTTTGTCTATGAGTGCAAGTCTGTGATGCGGTAACAATAATTCTTTTACAGGAAACATCATAGAGTTTGTCTAGAGATTAGAGAAAATGTGTTCTTTAACAAAGGTGGAATTCAAAGTGAGAATCCTTTTTTACCTTCTTCTTGACAAAGGCCATAATCTTGTCAATGAGGGCCGGAGGAGCCTTGGGCCGGAACCGTGCATAGAGGGCCGCGTGGTTGGCCCCCTCAAACAGACTTCTTGAGCCCATTGCAGTGATTGTCCTACAACAACCAGCTTGGAGGTAGAAATTAGCTCATTTTTCCTCCATGGAGATGTACATAGGGTATAGCAGCTAGTTTTAAATAAAACTACTTGTGTGAAAAAATGGTGGATTACACAGCACAAGTAGCTGCTATCATTTGTCCACCATGATTATCATGGCCTATAGCCTACATCTCCATGGAAGAAAAATATGATTTCTAAACGGTAAAATCTTCCCAATTACATGCGTGGTAAGGATAAAATACTCAGGAGATAAGTTTCTTCATTGATTTATTAAGACATCATGAAGAAACTTATCTCCTGAGTATTTTATCCTTACCACGCAAGAAAAATATGAGATAATGAGAAAAATATGGGATGAGTTTTCATCTCAAGACCAGATAAAAAAAAGGCGGAGCAGTAACAAGCTTGATAAAAAACCTGGGCTCAGCTGGCCATGCTGATAGTACCCTGTAAGGGCTCCTGATCCAGGGATACAGGATGTACTCCATGTTAGGAGCGGCTGTACATGGCGTTTGTTCTTCATACCAGAGGCGGCCATTTTATATTGGAGCTAAATCAGTCTGCTACTGAGTAGCGCTCCCAGTCTTAATGACAAAAGAATTATACTTCACCCGTAATCTACAGACTTGATACCCCAATACAGTAGAACCTCCCTGTAAAGGACACCAAATTACAGAGCCAAAGTGTCCTTTGGAGAGAGGTGTCCTCTTACCAGAGAGAAGCTAAATAGTAAAAATGGTAATTTTGCAAATGAAAACTGTCCTTTGTAGAGAGGTGTCCTCTAGAGGGGTGTCCACTAAAGGGAGGTTCTACTGTGAGTGGAGATGAAGACACGTAGTTTGACATTACAATTACACAAAATGCCTCACTTGAAGTTATAGAGTGTACAGTAGATGTTATTCTATTCATTTTGTTGATGCTAGTTTTGTTAAATTACTGATATATTTTCTAGAATAAATATACAGTAAAACCTCCCTGTAAAGGACAACACCTAATTACAGAGCCAAAGTGTCCTTTGTAGAGAGGTGTCCTCTTATCGAAGAGTTGATAAATAGTAAAAATGGTAATTTTGACAATGAAAACTGTCCTTTGTAGAGAGGTGTCCTCTAGCGCGAGTGTCCTCTCATGGAGGTTCTACTGTGGAGAGGTGTCCTCTAGCGCGAGTGTCCTCTCATGGAGGTTCTACAGTGGAGAGGTGTCCTCTAGCGCGAGTGTCCTCTCATAGAGGTTCTACTGTATATAAATATAGAAAAGTAACTGAACTGTGTGGAAATATTTTTATCTTCACAAGATGCAACCATTTACTCAATAGTCTACTTCTTCACTGTGTTCTATGTACGATGTATATAGTCTTTTGTACATAGATATTCTTTCCTTCTTGTTCTCTTTTCTGAGCAAGGATTCAGTTTCTTTCCCTGCTTCTCATTTCTTTTTAGATACATCTCTAACAGGAGAATCATCTGTATAAGACAGAATGTCTTAACCCTCAATTACTCGCGCTGGGTGTATTACACCCAGTAAGATACTAAACTGTAAATAATAAATATAGCAGCTTGAGTGTCTTGGTAGCTTAATTATTTGTGGTGAAGCATAGATTGGCCTAATCTTCTTCCTTCTTCTTTCTTGTCTCCACTCAATCACACTAAGGTATCAAGTTTGTAAAGCTTGAGATTTTTGATGGTGTCTGTCGGAGATGTGTAGAGCTCATCAATGGCTAAGTCAATACAGTCAATAATATGTTTTGGGGTTGCAGGTTGACACTTAGTACAT
Source organism: Cordylochernes scorpioides (assembly GCA_030710605.1). Lineage (NCBI taxonomy): Eukaryota > Metazoa > Arthropoda > Arachnida > Pseudoscorpiones > Chernetidae > Cordylochernes > Cordylochernes scorpioides. The sequence continues at coordinate 51,909,525 of CP092883.1, read as the reverse complement.
AGTGGGAAAACCTTACAACCATTCTGGAAAGTCATTGTCCGTAGATGACCAGACTTAAGTTTGGAAATCAAAGACTGTTGTTCTCTTGGGAGGACAGAACCGGTGCTTGTCCCTCCTGCTCTGTACCAATCATGTGCAGCATCAGATTTCCATTCCTGCAGGCATTGGGTTTTGATGGTACAATTATAAAAATATACATTTAACTTTTTGGTAATCAGATAAGCTGGGTGGTTTACACCCAGCGCGAGTGTTTACGTAACACTAGTTACGTTTCAAAATTGAGCGCGAGTAACTAAGGGTTAATAAAGGCTTGTGTGTGTATAAAAAGACTAATATATTTTAGTATCTACATTAATACAGTATAACCTGAATGTAGATGAACAAATAGCACAAATAATCAGAGATTATAAATTAAGAGAAAGGCATCTCCTTATTTTACAACTAAAATTTGCTAATGGCTTGCTCCATCTGTTGGAATAAATATCAACTAAACATTGATCTTTTAAATTATTCCATAATTAGCCATATACCCTTGGTCAGGATAAACTATTTAGAAAAAAACCTGCATACGAAAATATCTGCTTTTCTTTAGAACATGTGAATAATATGAGAAAATTAGGAGATAATAAAAGTATTGTATAAATAAATATTCAGTTTTACAATAATTATATTAATACTATCATAATTACTCTAGATATTTTATTTATTTTAAATATATAAGTGAAAGTGTGTGTATTTATAAAATTATCTTTTGGTTTCATATTGTTATTACTTGTTGATCTATTATACAAATATATTGCTCATTTTCGAAAATATGGTATATTATATTTGGATTGCTAATTCTACATCATAGGTTTAAATGATATTTATCAATTATTTTTAAAATGGGAAGAAAATCCTAAATTTTTAAATAATTGTTAAAGGGTTTTAGATGATACTTTTCTAAGCTTGTCACGTAGCCGCTGACAAATAATTAAAAAAAAATCGAATATAAAAAGCAAATAAACACTAACCTTTCTGCCACGCAAATAAATAACAATGACGCACTTATTAGAACCGATATAAATAGACCAAAAACCTTCAACTCATTTGCAATTACCTCTATTTGCACAAGGTCTGTTTATAAAAATCAAAGGTTGTTTAGTGGTGTCAGATGTTGTGATGTTGTTTACAAATAAACAAATATAAGTCAAAGAAAAATTTCATTTGAAATAAATAATTAAGTGTAATCAATAAACGTATATTCCGGGTTGAATTGTATTTTTTAAAAATATATTTTCCTATAATTCTCTCAGCTTTTTGAATTTACAAATCAACTAGGGCAGATTTCTCCCATAAAAACTTGCTGCTTCTACTCCTTTGTTATAATAACTTTTTAGAAATGTCTTTGAAAGAAATTAATACCGTAAATATAATAGAATTCGATATTGAAATTATATAATATTTTAAAAATATATAGTATTATATATATAATTTAAATCGACATTCATTTGTAGATAACGAATTAAGATTTAACAACGAATTAAAAATGTTAAATATTTTATAATATGACAGTTATAATTTCAGCTTCATTGAGAAAATATATCTAAATGAAAATTTCAAATTCAAAATAACTTTATTAGAGGTACCGCTCAAAAGGAGCAACCCAGTAATGGAAATGTGTCGTATAGAAATAAGCTCTCTAAAGGATGGAAAAAATGCAATACCATAAATGAAAGTAACAATCAAGCCATATTTATTAGAGCAGCTTAAGGCGTGAGCGTGAAATGATTGAAATTAAAGTCCTGTGCTATTTGTGAACCGAAAAATAAATAAATAATTTGCTTTATATGTGGCTTAACATTAAAGAAAAAAAAAAGAAGTTTTAGATGAATGCGTTGGCATATAAAAGTCCATAATTCTTCCACACTTTACCATATTTGATATAGTATTGTGGGAGCCGAGAGACATCCTTACAGCCTGCTGGGATGACAGACCACGCCGTCGGCAAACATACAAGCGGGGCCATGAAATATGAGATGACCACCGCTGCGTGGCGCGGCGCGGCAAATCGGCAGAAGACAATGAGAACTCAAAAGACATTCTAGGGTGTTGTCCTTTTTGTCTTCCTCTAAAAAAATACCAATAAAGCACTAACTTTGAAATACTTTCTGAGCCATCGCTGGACTTTTAAAACGACACACCACAGCCTATCCTCATTGGCGCCTTTTAGGACACTCGTTTGAAAAATCATCGACCTGATTTGTTTAATGAGTTACATATATGAGAAAGGACAGACCGAAGCAACATCAAAATAACTAATTGTTATGTCTTTATATTTAAATTACTGACATTTGTTTACACACAAATACAAAAACAATTTATTCTCGAAGCATGTTTTTGATTACAACGTGGATGATGATGATAAAACAGAATATAAAAAATCAATGATAATTAATACCCAACAACTCCTCCCCATTAAGTCAAACACCAATCAGATGTCAAAAATCTTAGTAGGCTTCCTTATTCTTGAGGACCTCCTCAAGACAGGCTGCGGAGTCACTGCAGGAGTCTCTATTGCTGGAGCATCTTGGGTTTCTTCGCTCTCAGGTGGCACTTGTGGAGTCGACGATGTAGAAGGCAAGGGTTCATTTTCTCCACAGCTCCTTACCTGATCCAAGTGTCTATTGATAACTCTTCCATCATCAGTTTCCACTTTAACTGAGACAGGACCTGTTTTTTCACAGACCACTCCAGGTAGCCATTTAGGACCATGGTAATTCCTAGCCACAATCTCCTGTCCTTCTTCCACCGCTCTATGGGGTCTCCATGTTCTCATGAATTTTTCTTCTTGTTTATTCCTCTCCTCAGAGACAATTTCTGGATGACATTTATTCAGAAGACATTTTAAATTCCTATTCATTAGAATATAAATTATTGAACATTGCGGAAGAACTTTAAGGAAATTAATATATATACTGTAGTAGAAGTATTAAAAATTAATACAATACTAAACACCAACTGTGACTAAAAGAAAGGGGAAATTTAAAGCATTAGCAAAAATGACAATAAGCAAATAAAGCAGAAAACATGATGACTAATGTTAGAATAAAGAAAAGAATGATTATGAAATGAACAATAGAAATTATATTTGCTCAAAAATAGTTGAAATAAATAATTAAAAAAAGGTGAATACATATTATCTCTAAAATTTAGATAATGCTTGTTTAATATTCACGATAGTCAAGTTTATTTTGAAATTTATTTGTTTGCTCTAAGTGTGTGTCCTCCCCATTTTTCAGAAATTATGGGAGGCACAATTTTTTTTTTACTAGAATGAGTAATATGTGCTTAGATATATGCAATTTTTGCTTAGTATTTATATTTGTGCATGGAATTTTTGTCTGGATAATATTTATCTTTTTTTAAAAACACCTCTCCCGCCAAAAAAAAAAAAAAAGCGCAAAACCATACCCTATTGACCTTCTCTGAAATTAGTAGACTCAGGACGGTGACAAACCACAACACCAGCTTTGTCAAATTCAATACACCCATCTGGAGACCAGGGCTGGCTTTTAATCTACACTACTATATATAATATATTATATTTATTAACACAAAGCTATAACGCGCCATCCTTTTATTTTATATGTATAGATGGCGCGTTATAGCTTTGTGTTAATTTATTCCCAATGACCTTGTCTTTATAGTTTGCTGAAGAGCATTGCTCGAAGCAAATATTTGAATATAATTCTACTGTCCTATAAGCTTATGTCCATAGTTTACTTGAAAACCATTTCTAAGATTCCATCCTTCAGTGTAGCATATAAAAGCAGAATGATCCAATACAATATTAGAGCTCTGAGAAGCGGTCTGGTGGATTAAATTGGCGAAACCGCTGGGAGGGTTCACCACTGATGAGCCAAGCCCTCCCAATATATTTTTTCATCGCAGTAAGGACAGTAGAAGTTCGTTTATGTATAAAAGAAACAATCGCGCTTTTAAATCCTTTTATTTTATATGTATAGATGGCGCGTTATAGCTTTGTGTTAATTTATTCCCAATGACCTTGTCTTTATAGTTTGCTGAAGAGCATTGCTCGAAGCAAATATTTGAATATAATTCTACTGTCCTATAAGCTTATGTCCATAGTTTACTTGAAAACCATTTCTAAGATTCCATCCTTCAGTGTAGCATATAAAAGCAGAATGATCCAATACAATATTAGAGCTCTGAGAAGCGGTCTGGTGGATTAAATTGGCGAAACCGCTGGGAGGGTTCACCACTGATGAGCCAAGCCCTCCCAATATATTTTTTCATCGCAGTAAGGACAGTAGAAGTTCGTTTATGTATAAAAGAAACAATCGCGCTTTTAAATCCTTTTATTTTATATTATATTTATATATATAATATACAAATATACATTTCAGCCATAGAATTGTGTGTATAGTAGTGTGACTTTTACATGGAATGATTAAAAGCGCAACAAAATGTAGTTGAAAAATAATCTATAGAGCATATAAAATAGCAGACTATATATTAACTAAGCTTTGATGTTGAATAATATATAGGTGAATCGATTTTCTTTTTCCATGTTAAAGCAAAATAGAATGTAAAGATAGAGGCTGGTAACACGTTCAAAGAGATTGCTGTTGCATCAGTGGAGTGATTATCATTCCAAACTACATATGTGTATGTGAAGTTCATGCTGACGATCGCTCTATATAGATGAAAACCCTTTATTCTATACGAGAAGCTCAATTGTAGGAGAGAAGCTACAAAATCAAATATATGACGGCATGTATACCTTATTCTGTAAATTGAAAGTATTTTACAGCCTGAAACCTGTCCTTGTAAATATTTAGTAATATTATAGAAACAGGCCCTTTTTTATTGTACGCGTAAAAAAAGCTCTTCAAATGAAAAAATAAATAGCCAAAAATACTAATCAAAATGTAGCCGAAAAGCGACATCCAAAATTTGGTACCAATTTGGTTCATATATATTTTGAGTTCATTGCGAAACAGATAACAGTCATTGACTTTTACATATTAGAAGATGGATGGACATTTTAAGCGGTCGATGCATGTTCACTGATAATGAGAAAGGAGAGATAAATGAGGTGTTGACTGCTCTAAATCTTGTGAGAGATCGGCTTATATATTGTAAGGAAATTGTTCTCGATATTTGAAATAAAAGTTCCGAGAACTGAACTCTGAAATGACTTCTGCATTGGACGAAAGGATGCTCATCAGACACCTCTTATGAGAAAAGATAGATATAGCTGATTTCTCTAAATCATGCATCCAAATACCATCTTCCGTGAGGTCTGAAAAAAGATGCTGGTAAATACTTTCTCGAGTGATTATTCTGGATTACTACATTGGACTTTATCGTCAACTGGTTTTGATCAGAGACCCATTCAGGTTAGAACTGCTAGGCAATGGTCTATAGGAGCTGGACAGCTCGGTCAGTTGGTGTTATGGAATATAGGGACCCAGATCATCTTTATACCGTCAGATACCTTAAATTAGAATAATTTACTTTATTTTATGAAAAAGGCATCTCCTTATCGTGCAACTGAAAGTTGCTGATGGCTTGCGCCATCTATCGAAATAAATATCAACTATTCTCGTTGAATTTTAATTATTCCAGAATTGGCCAAATACCAAATCTTGTTTAATCAAGAAAAGCTAACCACGGACGCGTTTCGGGACGTTGGCCCTCATCAGTGTGGTACAAGCTGTACCTCAACGACCAAAAAACTGGTCATTCAGGCATCCTGAAAAATCATGAAACGGGTAGTTGAGGTACAGCTTGCACCACACTGATGAGGGCCAACAGCCCGAAACGCGTCCGTGGTTAGCTTTTCTTGATTAATCAAGAATGGGTATTTGGCCAATTCTGGAATAATTAAAATTCAACGAGAATAGTTGATATTTATTCCGATAGATGGCGCAAGCTATCTGAAACTTTCAGTTGCACGATAAGGAGATGCCTTTTTCATAATTTATGCACCTTATCCCAGTACAATTTGTACTATTTTTTTACTTTATTTTTGTCTAAAATTTCGGCAAAGGGCTTCCATACCACCATACGATACCTGATTTTGTATATAGTGACTAGCGAGGGTTTCTCTAGCTGAATAGTACACAGATTATCAGATTTAGCTAGTGATTCTAGTGGGTTACTGAGCAGAACCGGTTGGCCAGATAATTCCATGCTGAGGTCGAAGCTGGCCCTAGATGTATGATCAGCCCTTGTACTCCTGCAAGCATTATTTTTCATGAATAACTCCCCTGGCCCCTCCAACAGTACAATGTATACTCTATAACAAAAAAATCGACGCACCAAGAAGCAGTTGTCCGATTTATATGAAAATACATATACAAAGAGGTTTCGACTAAACATGCAAATGATTGAAATTTGGTGGCCGATTTATGCAAAGCAAGAGCTCCAGCGCATCTGAACTGCGCATCCAGGACGAGCATTCTAGACTCAATATTCGGCGCGGCACGAGCTGATTTTCATAATTTCCGTTTAATATTTTAGCAGTACGCCTATTTCTACTGTATCAATGCCTCGCCTAAAGATTCGTGCTCATTACGAACATATGTCAGAGTTTGAAACTGGTCGTGCCATTGGATTGAAAGAGGCTGGTTGGTCTAATCGACTAATCGCGCGACATCTGTGTCGAAGTGATGCGGCTATTAGGCGATGTTGGCAAAAGTGGGTCAATAACGGAAGATGCAACGTCAGGACGGCAGCGGTCGACCAAGGGCAACAACAGAACGGAAGGACAGAGCGATTGTCAGAATGGCTGTCGCAGCACCGGAATCGACGTTATCTACCATCCAACGTGTGACCGGCACACAAGTGTCCAAAATGACCATCAACAGGCGACTGAGAGAGCGGAATCTAAGAGCTCGCCGACCGTTACGATGCCTACCCCTCACACCCGTGCACCGACAAGTCCGACTACTGTGGTGTCGGAAGCGATCAACTTGGAACTGCGCTGACTGGGGACGTATAGTCTTTAGTGACGAGTCCCGTTTCTTACTGTGTCCTGACGACCGTTGCAAACGTGTCTGGAGACGTCCTGGGCAGCGTGTGGACCCTGCCTTACTGTCGAACACCACACAGGTCCACAACAGGGCGTTATGGTCTGGGGTGCCATTTCATTTGATAGCAGGACCCCATTGGTAGTCATTCCCGGCACCCTGACAGCACAACGGTACGTAGATGACATTCTACGGCCTGTTTTGTTGCCGTTCCTCTCACATCACCCCGGGCTTACTTTTCAACAAGATAATGCCCGGCCAACACGGCACGTGTTACTATGGATTGTCTTCAATCTTGCCGAACTCTTCCGTGGCCAGCAAGGTCGCCTGATCTCTCGCCCATAGAGCACATCTGGGACGTGATGGGAAGGCGATTGCAACAATTCCGGAATGTTGACTATTTAGCCCGACAGTTGGAGACAATTTGGCAAGAAATCCCGCAGCACACCATCCGGAATCTTTATCAGTCCATGACACGCCGGGTGGCAGCCTGCATCCAGACCAGTGGGGGTCCAACGACATATTGACATTCTCAATTTGTGACGATAAAACTCTGAAATAAAACAATTAATTGATTTGAAATTTTAATCGTTTTTCCCCCTATACATGCTCTTTACATACGCCAATTTTTGTCCTAATCTGACAACTCCTTCTTGGTGCGTCGATTTTTTTTTGTTATACAGTGTATATATTCCGCTTTATGCGTCCATCGGGGCTCAAAAATCATCCTTTCTAGTTAGCTGCCCCGTAAATAAAGATATTTCCGTTCTCATAAATTAACTATAAAATCTATAGATTTATTGATATGTTCAATAGAAATATTAATTTAAAAATATGTTTATACACTCAACAGAAATACATATATATCGTAATATATCCTGTCGACTTTCAATATATATCGTAATATATCCTGTCGACTTTCAATATATGTGGTAATATACTATGCTGGGAAACCTTACTCTTGGGGTTGAAGATTGTTGAAGTGATGGCGCAGTCGTGGTGTCTGAATGGTAAAGGTTTTCACACAAGGGAAATAAGCCAGAACACTTGATGGGTTGAAATAAAAAGGCAACTGGTTTGGAGGAAAGAAAGCTTGAGAAAGCGGAGCGGTTTTGACTATAAACTATCGGATCACATGGTGATGACCGACTTGACTATGGGATGAGTTGAGAGAGAGATCTCTAGAGCAGAGGTTACCTTGGTGAGAGCAAGTTGAAGACTCGATCCGAACTCGGTGGGAGCGAAGCGACTACTAACTATCCTAGGTTCTCGATTTAACACCAAGAGTTTTCTTCTTTCCCATTGGCGGGAAGCTGTCACGTGGGCTTTTTTCTATTGGTTGACCTACTTAGGTGTTGTTTCCTAATTGGTAGGAAGATGTCACATGGCCGTTTTCTATTGGTTGACCTACTTAGGTATTGTTTCCTAATTGGGCCTTGCGGATTTCTTTGGCGGAAGATATGTCCGGCCTTGCCCAGGAAATACTGGTCGTTAAACTTAGCTTTTACGATTTCCGGGGTCGTAAGGTTGACTGTGACTTTATTAATAGTTGTGTTCTCTTCTAAGCCTACTTCCTAGGTTTTTCTCTAAGGCGTTCTATCCTCCAGTTACCTTTGTTCTTTTATTAAATCTTTTTAAAACATACATTGTACATACATAGTAGGTCGGAGGGGCATACAGTTATATACAAATTATGACAGATGCGCCCCCTACATGTGAAGAATTCAAGAAGGGGTTAGCCTGAGAGAATTCTGTAAAGGGAAAAATAATTTTGTGGGAAAATTAGTTGTGGGTATTGAGAGGCTATATACAAGCATTGGTGGTGATATAAGAGGTAAATAGAATGGTGTTGATGATATAGGTTGAGTATAATTAATAGAAATCAAAAATTTTTTAATTGTAAGAAATCAAAATGAATGTTATGGTACATAGTGGGTTAAAAAGAAAAGAAAATGCGCCTAAACGATATTCTACTCGAGATTGGAAATAAAATCGAGGGAGTTCTATTAGGGCTTTTGAGAAATCAAAAAATAAAAATAAAAAGTTGGAAGAAATCAAAGTAAATGCTTGGTTGCATGGTGAGAAAAAAAATGCTTTGTTGTATTGTGAGAAAAAAAAGAAAAGTGCTTGTTGCATGGTAAAAAAGAAATGCCTAACTATATTCTACTCGAAATTGGGAATGGAAATCGAGGGATTTTTATTAGGGCTTTTGAGAAATCAAAAAATAAAAATAAAAGTTGGAAGAAATCAAAGTGAATGCTTGATGCATGGTGAGAGAGAAAAAAAAAGAGAATGTTTTTGTAAATCAAAATAAAATATAATATCTAATTTTAAAAGAAAACCAGTGAGTTTTTCGTTGATTTGAAACTATGATAATATAAACTAAGTGGTAAATAAAATGATAATTAATGATTAAAAGTGATAATAAATTGAATAAATTGCTAAATTGGTTAAATATTTAAATATTAATTTGGGGGAAAAAAAAGAAATAGTGAAAATGGTTTATATCAACAATAAGGTGTATTGGTTTGAACCCGTTGTGTATCTACATGCCCTGATCTAAATGTTTTAATTGCTCAATTATGCCCTATAAATTTTTTGTCTCATCTGTAGCGACACTTAGGTGGAAACGTGATCCTAGCCCTCAAGTGCGCGTTTATGCTATGTGTACAGGAGACATGGAAATCTATATAACCTTTATGTATAATTTTTTGTCTTTGTGTGTATTGTGAAAAATGTTAGATGTCTTTTGTGTAAGAAATGTGTGAGCGAATTCTATGTGTTGTCGAGATCCTAAGGTCTGTGATATCTACGTGTAGGTGGAATATGTAATGTTTTTTTTTTTTTTTGGAAGTCTGTAAAGTAATTATGATTAGTTATAATAGGGATGGGAACTCATTTAGAATGTTTGTGTGTGTACCTTGTTTAATTTTCTTGTGATAAGGCGATTGGACTACATTTTGCAAAAGTCGGTACGCAGGTTCGAACTGGAATCCAAAATCGGTGGCATAGAGAGGTTCCCAGTTGACCTCAATAGGTGACTTTCTCATTGTAATTAGAGATACGGAAGTGGGGTGTGTCGGGGGAAGCAGGATCCGATCTAAAATTACCCACCCACTATTTGCAAGTAATTGGATCCGGAAGTGGGGGACTACGCTTCCTCTATTTGCATTAGCTGTCTTACTCGAATTTTATGACCTCGCGGAACTACGTCCTGTTTCCTATTTGACTTTGTGGGTGTGACTCGGATCTTGTTACTTTCAGTTACTTCTATCTCCTCGGAATTTATTTAGATTTTCTGCAAAAATGTTTCCTAAAATTATGAGAAGTTTTATAAATGCTTGTCCAAAATTAAAAACTGCCTCTTGTAGTTCGAAAATTCTATGAGAGGGCATGGTATAGATAAACAAATAACTAAGAAATAAAACTGGGATATATTTGTATGGTAAAGCTAGCAAACAAAGGATAAAAATCAGATGAAAGATAGGGTATTGACCCATGTTCTTCCATGTTGTTATAAATGTTGATTCTGAAATATTTGCTTGAACCTTATTAATTGTAGAATTTAAATGATTGATAGGTTCGCAGTTCTCCTGTTTGATCGTCAATGGTTTTATTAGAGATATGTCGGCGGTAATTGGTTTAAGTGGAGATGTGTGATCGTTTCTCTGACGTGGGTGATGTAATTTCGGCATTGTTTGTGTTGTGTGTACGCTGTTTTTTATGTACGAATTTTGTTTTGCCTTGGGGGCTGTGTCGGTATTTTTACTTGGAGGTTGGTTGGATTCATCGATTCTTCTAGCGAATCGGCAGGTGGGACAGGTTTTTACCTGTTTGGCAATGTCTTGTGTCATGTTCTGCCAATAATATTGTGACGAGATGAGTCTCGTCATCTTGGAGATGTTTGGATGGTGGTGTTGTGTGTGTACGGACTTAAGAAGTCTGGCTGTAAGTGAACTTGGGACTATAGTTTTAAGTACACCTTTTCGGGAGACGGTGCGCAGTTCATTGTGATCCATAGTCACGCGAGATTTTCCCGTGGAGAAGACCGTTGGCTCTTTATGAGTGGCGCATCTAGAAAGCCACAAAATGGGATACGAGTTACAACGCCCGTTTCATATTGTTGTACTCCATTTATGCTACGGACCTCATATTCGTATCTTGACAGTCTTAACCTCCATCGAAACAATCTGCCTGACGGGGCTTTGATCTCTTTCAACCACTGCAATGCAGGATGGTCAGAAAGTATTGTAAACTTTCTGCCCATTAGACAGGCGCGGAAGTTATCCACACTTTCCACAATGGCTAGGCATTGTAGTTCCAAGTCTGAATAATTTCGCTCGTGACTACGCAGAGAGCGGCTGAAATGTTGAACTGGGTATGTCTTCCCATCAGGGTAGACTTGTTTAAGAATGCCTGCAATGCCGAGTGTTGAGGTGTTACAGTACACCTGGCATGGCAGACCTTCTTGGTAAAGGTGTAATGTGGGGTGTGTGGTAAGGCTTTCTTTCAGGCTAGTGAACGCTTTCTGGCATTCGTCACCCCAGACCCACATGACATCCCTTTTTAGAAGGTTGACAAGTGGCGTCCGCAAGCGGGCGTGGTCCGGAATGAACTCTTTATAGGCGTTCACAGCTTTTAGGAAAGATCGCAATGTTTTTCGATTGTGTGGTTGTTTGGTGGTGTGAATTTTTTCTATGTTTTGTGTAGACGGGATGATTGTATTATTCTTAACGGTTGTGCATGCGCTTACTGGTTGTTGTCGTCTTTTGGCGCGAGAGTCGCGCTTGTTGGGCGGGTTGTGCGTGTTTGTTGCGTGATGACGTATGGGTGCGTGTTTGTTAGCGTGAAAACCGTCCTGTCGGATGGGTGCTGTCTGGGTATTGTTATTGTGAATGTCGTGTTTGTTGTGAGGTACATTTGCGTGATTGTGGCGTGACGACGTATGGTCACGTATGGATTTTGTGTGGTAAGTGGATGAGCTGTGTTGTTGTACGGACACTTTTTTTGGGCATTATTGGAATTGTAGGTTGAAGCCGTGGTGGCTTTATGTGTTGTGGGCATATAGTACTGGTAATTGGGTTGAGTGATAAACATTGTGGTGGGGTCAATGAATGCAGGCAAGGGTTGTCCTGTGTGACAAATTTGGTTGCAGTGCAAGTCCTTTCGGACAGGTTTGGCCTAGCCCGTGCGTGCATTCATTGAGTACAAGGTTAGATACATGATTAAAGGGGTAGGTAGGGTGAGATATAAGTCCAAAGTCAATTTCTTGACGCCATAGGGTGGGTGCCTACCTCAGTTCAACAGGTCTCCTCTGGGACGTCTTGGCTTGGGATGGTTGGCTTGGGGCTCGGGACTGCTCGCACCGTCCGCGAAATTGAAGTGAAGTCCGGTACTGGAATATCGTTTTGGGACCGTTTGTACTGTCCCGGGTCGCGCGGATTAGTTTCGGGGGCGGTGTACGGCATGGCGGTGGATGACTCCTCGGTGGTCGGTGTCCGGCCTCGGTGACACTCGCCTGGGGTTGGCGGGGGTTGTGTCCGTCGTCCTCCCCGGGGGATGGCGCTCCGGAACTCCGTCTCACCTTGCGGGGCGTTGACTCGTCGGAGGGCCACTGTCATCTGCCATATGATGACCGCTAGAAGGCGCCTGGTCGCCTCGCTTCTTGTCCGCTTCTTTCCTCTGGGTTTGTCATTGCCGATTGTTTTGCTGGCGCCTGGGCTAATTTCCATCTTTATCCTGTCGACTTTAAATATATATCGTAATATATCCTGTCGACTTTCAATATATATCGTATATATCCTGTCGACTTTCAATATATGTGGTAATATACTATGCTGGGAAACCTTACTCTTGGGGTTGAAGATTGTTGAAGTGATGGCGCAGTTGTGGTGTCTGAATGGTAAAGGTTTTCACACAAGGGAAATAAGCCAGAACACTTGATGGGTTGAAATAAAAAGGCAACTGGTTTGGAGGAAAGAAAGCTTGAGAAAGCGGAGCGGTTTTGACTATAAACTATCGGATCACATGGTGATGACCGACTTGACTATGGGATGAGTTGAGAGAGAGATCTCTAGAGCAGAGGTTACCTTGGTGAGAGCAAGTTGAAGACTCGATCCGAACTCGGTGGGAGCGAAGCGACTACTAACTATCCTAGGTTCTCGATTTAACACCAAGAGTTTTCTTCTTTCCCATTGGCGGGAAGCTGTCACGTGGGCTTTTTTCTATTGGTTGACCTACTTAGGTGTTGTTTCCTAATTGGTAGGAAGATGTCACATGGCCGTTTTCTATTGGTTGACCTACTTAGGTATTGTTTCCTAATTGGGCCTTGCGGATTTCTTTGGCGGAAGATATGTCCGGCCTTGCCCAGGAAATACTGGTCGTTAAACTTAGCTTTTACGATTTCCGGGGTCGTAAGGTTGACTGTGACTTTATTAATAGTTGTGTTCTCTTCTAAGCCTACTTCCTAGGTTTTTCTCTAAGGCGTTCTATCCTCCAGTTACCTTTGTTCTTTTATTAAATCTTTTTAAAACATACATTGTACATACATAGTAGGTCGGAGGGGCATACAGTTATATACAAATTATGACATATATATTCTTTCCTTGTTTTATTTTTCTATTTAAAATCTCCCTCAGCCATTTTTTTTTCTTTTTCTCTTTTCTGAGCGAGGATTCAATTTCTTCCCCTGCTTCTCATTTCTTTTTAAATCCATTTCTAACAGGAGTCTGTATAAGACGGAATGTCTTAATAAAGGCTTGTGTGTGTGTACTCAACAGAATTTTCAGTTTTGAAAATAGAGCAATCCATAAATAAATCTTTAATTAAAAAGTCATATATTGGTTCAAAAAATCATTTATTTTACCAATATTTCAGTTGGCTGAACGCCAACCTTTATCAAGGTATTATAACATTTTTATGTGTGTTAACAACAACAACGTGTGGCGCTGAGTTTGTTGTTAACACACATTAAATATGTTATAATACCTTGATAAAGGTTGGCGTTCAGCCAACTGAAATATTGGTAAAATAAATGATATTTTGATCCAATATATGCCTTTTTAATTAAATAAATTTTAGTGTTCAGATAAAATTATTTACCCTATATTTGAAAAATATACTCATATTTTGGACTTTTTTGCCAACTGGTTTTGATCAGAGACCCATTCAGGTTAGAACTGCTAGGCAATGGTCTATACGAGCTGGACAGCTCTGTCAGTTGGTGTTCTGGAATATAGGGACCCAGGTTATCTTTATATCTTTGGATACCTTAAATTAGAATAGTTTATTTTATTTTTGTCTAAAATTTCGGCAAAGGGCTTCCATACCACCATAAGATACCTGCAACCCCGCCTTTGCCGGTCCCAAGCCCGGATGAAAAAGGAGGAGGGGGAGCAGTAACAAGCTCACTAAAAACCTGGGCTCAGTGGCTGATAGTACCCTGTAAGGGCTCCTAGTCCAGGGATACAGGATGAGAAACGTTTGTACTCTATGTTATAGCAGCTGTACATGGCGTCTGTTCCTCATGTCAGAGGCAGCCATTTATTTTGGAGCTAAGTCGGCATGCCACTGAGTAGTGCTCCCAGTCTTAATGACAAAGGCAGACACATTCTACTTCACACAGTCATGATGGTTGTCAAACAAGCTTGATACCCTAATATGATTGAGTGAAGATAAGAAAGAAGAAGAAGATACCTTCTTTTGTATGTATATAGTGGCAATTCGCATATATATCAGAGCCTTATTCTTTCATAAGTACATAAAAAAGATTTACTGACAGAAGTATCTTTAATTTGAAGAACTATGAATGCCGTCCAGGCAGCCTCTATCTTTACGATTCTAACAAATATGTTTACTTACCTAACGCAATGATAGAAGGACTTACCTGTTGAACTAATAATGGACATTCCAGCTGCTATGAATCAAAATTCTTTCAATATTTTGAACCTTTGAATTAGATGATGAACATCCAAAAATGTTAAATACTTGTAGATTTTCTAATCTTACCTCAGTACACATGCATATTAATATATTGTTGCATCATGATTAATGCGCCAATTAAAAAATATTTATAATATTTTTTTCCATATATTTCAAATCTAAATTTTACATTTATTTATTTTTATAAAACAGAATATTATTATGAAACATTATGTACTCTAAAATAATTTGTATTTTGATACATTGAATACCTAACCTGCCTTAAACTTTGATGTGATAAATAAAGAGATATTCTAGGTGTTACCTAAATATATAGTTGTCTTATTATTGACTGGTATAACCTTGTAGAATGGTTGAGACACGTTCTGGAAAGATGCAAGACGCGTCTGAGGAGAGAATCAAGACTGAAGAATCTGCCAAACCGCAGCTTGGTGCAACAATATGTTTCTTTACTTAGAAATTGCACACTATATGTACTTGATGTTCCAATTTCAAAGTACAACAACGTGGATTGTAAAAGATTTACATGAATTAACTCTGTGTAATTTATTAATTCTTCAACTTAAAAAAAAAGTTTCTTTTCACAAATAAATCAAACTTCTACTGTCCTTACTGCGATGAAAAAATATTGGGAGGACTTGGCTCATCAGTGATGAACCCTCCCAGCGGTTTCGCCAATTTAATCTACCAGACCGTTTCTTTAGAGCTCTAATACTGTATTGGATCATTCTGATTTTATATGATACACTAAAAGGTGAAATCTTAGAAATGGTATTTAAGCAAACTATGGACATAACTTTTAGGAAAGTAGAATTACATTTATATATTTGCATCGAGCAATTCTCTTCCGAAAACAATATGGACAAGGTCAATTTAGGCATAAATTAATACAAAGCAATAACGCGCCATCTATATATAACAAATGAAAACATCAAGACTCGAATGTTTCTTTTCACAAATAAATCAAACCTCTATTGTCCATACTGCGATGAAAAAATCGTTATAATATATCGTATAATATCGTTAAATATATTGTTAAACCGAGGGAACACACCAATCGTTATATCGGGGTGTCGTTAGAGAAATATTCCAAAAAACGGAAAAGGCATCTCCTTATCGCGCAACTGAAAGTTGATGATGGCTTGCGCCATATATAGCGTTAAACTGTTGGAACACACCAATCGTTATATCGGGGTATCGTTAAAGCGAAGCTCCAGCATATATATATGTAGTAATGTAGATGTTGTTGCTGTAGAATGAATGTAGTGTGGCATGTTGGTTGCAGTCGTGGTGGCCACAATGTTTAGAGTGGTTTCAGGCGTGATTTTGGGATTACACAAAAGGACGAGGCATGTTGGATTTCACCACAGAGATGGCGAGAGAGCAAGTGAAGCCGACACCGGTCCGGGGAGATCTAGAGGGGTCTGTCAATCCTCGTGTTTCAAATCGGACTAATCTGTTTGAGCATGAAGGGGGCACACTTGAGAACCCCACATGTTTTTCTGACCTTTTTCCTCTACAGGCGCCGGCTGTCACTCACTCGAAATTTTATTTCTATCAACTTTGGCAATTACATTATAACTATACAACACATGGGGATATAGGATATATATGTATATATTGGAATATATTACAACATATATATATATATTAAGAGAGGGATCGGGAGAGAGAGAAGTCCAGCTGGACCCCAGCCAGCCAGTCATCAGCTCCAGACAATCCCCGCTGATCCCACGCCACGACGTGACCAATCCTCCGCTAATTGTCCATTCCAAGCCTCACTCCTCTCCACACAGGAGTGTCCAGACACAGCCTGCTATATCGACCCTTCATCTACCGGCTCAACAACTCCTTCCAGATTCCATCATCATTCAGGTCCTACTTACAAAAGGAACTAACCTAAGATTTTCCCAAAAGTTCGTAAACATATGATTTACAATACAATATAATGTGGCTTATGATTGTAAAACGAC
The DNA here is from genome assembly GCA_030710605.1 of Cordylochernes scorpioides. Lineage (NCBI taxonomy): Eukaryota > Metazoa > Arthropoda > Arachnida > Pseudoscorpiones > Chernetidae > Cordylochernes > Cordylochernes scorpioides. The sequence continues at coordinate 51,892,571 of CP092883.1, read as the reverse complement.
GTTTGACAAGTTTTATCGCAAATGTTTCTTTTGAACGAAAAATCGTAATTTATTTTAAAGAGAAATAACGACTATTTCTATCCTTAGGGATGAAGTATGAAAGGATGAATTGTGATGAATAATGATGAACGCAAAAATAAAAGTGTCCAGGGATGGGAATCGAGCCCACAGTGTTCCGCTTACCGGGCAGATGCCATGTCCACTAGGCTACCCTGGACATATTGTTCCGTTTGTAAATATTATATTTAATATTCAGGTTCTCATCCCTGGACACTTTATTTTTCCGTTTATCATTACCCTTCACAATTCATCTTTTCATACTTCATCCCTAAGGATAGAAATAGACGTTATTTCTCCTTAAAATAAATTACGATTTTTCGTTCAAAAGAAACATTTTTGGTAAAACTTGTTAAACATCGTTTTACAATATTGTGATTTATTATGATGCATTAGCGCGCCATCTGTTATGAAAATTCGAAACTATTATAGACGCCTATGATTCTTTTAAAAATTAAACAATTTTCTACTGCTCTTACTGCAATGGAAAAATTAATGGGAGGGCCAGGCTCAACAGGGATGAACCCTCTCAGCGGTTTCGTCATATATTTATAATTGTTTAATTAAAAAGGCATATATTTGATCAAAATATCATTTATTTTACCAATATTTCAGTTGGCTGAACGCAGACCTTTATCAAGGTATTATAACATATTTAATGTGTGTCAACAACAAACTCAGCGCCACATAACGTCAACAGAATTAAGTTTTAAAAATATTTTGTTATATTTTCAATGGGGAGAAAAAATTTGTATTTATATTTATAAAGTTTGGCGTTCAGCCAACTGAAATATTGGTGAAATAAATGATATTTTGATCCAATATAATATATTATGTCTTTTTAATTAAAGATTTATCTATGGATTGCTCTATTTTCAAAACAATTTATAATTGTATGTAATTCTGCTGTCCTCAAAGCTTATGTCCATAGTTCATCTAAAATACCCATTCCAAGAGTCTAGCAACAGTATCACTATAAAAGGAAGATCGTAAAATGCAATATAACAGTGGTATGGTAGATTAAACTGGCGAAACCGCTGGGAGGGTTCACCACTGATGAGCCAGGTCCTCCCATTAATTTTTCCATTGCAGTAAGGACAGTAGAAATTTTTATATTTTTAAAAGAATCTTACGGGTCTATAATAGTTTCGAATATTATGATTTATATTTTACAAGTGTTTACGTTCTTTTGGGACAGCCTTGTAATTATGAAATTAGGCCCACCTGCTGATTGACCACTCTTGATATAGACAATTAACAACTAAAATAATTTTATTGACATCTTGTCAATACATGCAAAGTACACAGTCTGTACTATTTAAAAAAAAGTTAATATGGATTATATACACTATGTACAATGTAATGGCGCCTCTGCCAGCGCTGCAGAGTTTGGTGGAGAATCACCAGCGGGTCTCCAGCGACACCATGTATTGATATAGAACATCAGATATTAAATTATTCTTCTATAAGAATCCTGTTATAATTTTACCAAGGTTACCAATAGTATCAAGGTTGTCCTAAATGTTCGTAAACACTTGCAAAATATAAATCATAATATATTTATGAACTTTTGGGACAACCTTATATTTGATTAGTTAAAGGAAGCTTTCAGACAAGTCCTTCTTCATCTAAAACATATAAACAAGGTCCTGAAAAGCCAGTTCTGTAGGTCGTCAGGTATATTGGTGATCTCTCTGTAATGGTGTTCTTCTGTAATCGAAAATTCTGAGGACAATGTCATGCCAAGACATACATCTATAAGTACTTCCTCGGCGTGGAACTGAGGAGTGAAGACCTTGTCTGGAGGAGGACTCTCTCAAGGTAGGGAAGTCTCCTTTTCTGAATAAATTTATACACATACATAACTGGAAATTTTGCCGGGAGGATATTGATCTAAAGAGACAATGGTCGCCTCTCCCGTCAAAATAGACGTCAAAACTAGACGCCATCTATTGACCGTCGCCGCAAACTAGCTTTGTCACCGACCCGAGGCCGCTAGTTTGCGGCGACGGTCAATAGATGGCGTCTATTTTTGACGTCTATTTTGACGGGAGAGGCGACCATTGTCTCTTTACATACATAACTATATATGAAAACCCGTTTCATGATTTTTCAGGATGCCTGAATGATCTGTTTTTTGGTCGTTGAGGTACAGCTTGCACCACGCTGATGAGAGCCAACAGCCCGAAACGTGTCCGTGGTTAGCTTTTCTTGATTAATCAAAAATGGGTATTTGGCCAATTCTGGAATAATTAAAAATCAACGAGAATAGTTGATATTTATTCCGATAGATGGCGCAAGCCATCAGCAACTTTCAGTTGCACGATAAGGAGATGCCTTTTTCTTAATAACTATATATATTTTCCTACATTTTATCTACCCTTTATTTACTCATTTATTATATATTATCCTTTATATAGCATGGAAATTTTGCCGGGAGGATATTTATCTATAAAGATAAAGGTCACCTCTCCCGTCAAAATAGACGTCAAAACTAGACGCCATCTATTGACCTTCGCCGCAAAGGCTGACGAGGGCCATTAGACCGAAACCTTGGTCTCTAGGTGGACGCTTTTCAGTTTGCCAAATCTGGTGTTGTGGCCTTGTTACCGACCTTAGGTCGCTAGTTTGTGGCGATGGTCAATAGATGGCGTCTAGTTTTGACGTCTATTTTGACGGAAGAAGTGACCCTTAGCTTTATAGATATTATATTTTATTTTATCTCTTTTTTTTTTTTCACTGTAACAATTTTTTC
>CP092883.1:51857202-51889659 GCA_030710605.1 Cordylochernes scorpioides | reverse complement strand
TATTTAACTCTCTTATATTATTAACACACATATCAATAACGCGCCATCTATACATACAACAACAACAATAGCCTTTATTGGGCACACGTGCCATACAGGATTCTCCCGGTAGGACAAAATAAATAAAACCATCTATACATATAAAATGAAATGATTTAAAAGCACGAATGTTTCTTTTATACATAATACAAACTTCTACTGTCCTTACAGCGATGAAAAAATATATTGGGAGGGCTTGACTCATCAGTGGTGAACCCTCCCAGAGGTTTCGCCAATTTAATCCACCAGACCGCTTCTCAGAGCTCTAATATTGTATTGGATCATTCTGCTTATATACGCAGCACTGAAGGATTGAATCTCAGAAATGATTTTCAAGAAAACTATGGACATAAGCTTATAGGACAGTAGAATTACATTCAAATATTTGCATCGAGCAATGCTCTTCCGCAAAACATAAAGACAAGATCTTATATTATATTAATCAATTATTTAGGCATTCCGACTTGTAATGATTCGTTATACAAAAAAGAAAAATGAAACCAAATATTTACATAATTAAGGGTATGAGAAGTGAGTTGTTTTATATATAGTATACAATTATTATTTAAACAACCGTATTGATATTTCTAAAAAATTGTTACAGTGAAAAAAAAAAGAGATAAAATAAAATATAATATCTATAAAGATAAGGGTCACTTCTTCCGTCAAAATAGATGTCAAAACTAGACACCATCTATTGACCATCGCCACAAACTAGCGGCCTCGGGTCGGTGACAAAGCCACAACACCAGCTTTGGAAAACTGAAAAGCGTCCACCTAGAGACCATGGTTTCGGTCTAATGGCCCTCGTCAGCCTTTGCGACGAAGGTCAATAGATGGCGTCTAGTTTTGACGGGAGAGGTGACCTTTATATGTTAATATCCTTCCGGCAAAATTCCCATCTATATAAAGGATAATATACAGGGTCCATTATGAAAGAAATGAGCATTTACTGGCAAAATACATTTATTGATCGTAATTTGTGCAAATGATCAATATTCTTCAAAATACATTCCTCCTGCATCAATACACTTGCGGAGACGCGTTTGCCACGCCTGAAAGGCACCCTGAAACTCCTCGACAGAAATGCTTCTCAGGAACGTTGTAACATGGTGTTGAATGCTTTCCACGGTTTCCCAATGTTTTCCTTTCATCTCTCTCTTGAGTCGCGGAAACAAAGAGAAGTCACATGGAGCTAAGTCGGGACTGTAAGGGGGGTGAAAGATCACCGAGGTGTGGCTCCGGGCCAGGAAGTTCGTAATGATGAAGGCTGTGTGGCTGGTGGCATTGTCATGGTGGAGCTTGACCGTGTCTTTAATGTCAGTCCTCACGCGTGCGATCCGGCGTTTCAATCTCCTGAGCACCTCCAGGTAAAAGGCTGAGTTTACAGTTTGTCCCTGCGGTACAAACTCACAATGCACTATTCCTCGGATATCAAAGAAGACAATGATCATCGTTTTGATGCGCGACTTGCTCATTCGCGCTTTCTTGGGGCGTGGGGATGATTTTGTGTGCCATGCACAGCTCTGCCTTTTCGACTCTGGGTCGTATTCAAACATCCAGGATTAGTCTCCGGTTACTACAGAGTTCAGAAAGTCCGGTTCATTTTGAATCAAATCCAACAATTCTTAACAGCGCAAAACTCTAAGTTTTTTCTGGTCTTGCGTCAACACTTTCGGCACAAGCTTCGCACAGACCTTACGCATTTGCAGATCCTTGGTCACTATCCCATGTACCACAAATGTGGACATGTGTAATGTGTCTGCAATTTGCTGGATGCTTAATCGACGGTCGGTACGCAAAACTTCGAGCACACGATCCACATTCTTGTCAGTTCTGGCCGTTGTTGGGCGTCCTGAACGGGGTTCGTCGGCGACCTACTCCCGGCCCTCCTTGAACGCCTTGTGCCACTTCCCAGACTGTGATCTTGAAATGCAATCGTTTTTGAAGGCTTTTTGCAGCATCTGGAATGTTTCGGTTGCATTTTTTCCAAGCCTCACGCAAAACTTTATGGCGTATTGTTGTTCAAGCGAACGCTCCATCGCGCTGTGTTACAAAAGTTGAAAACACACTTCAAGCGGAGGCATGTATCTCCCCTCACACTGCTCGAACCCAATTGACGACCGGATGGATTGAAAGGGCATATCCCTCCACCACATTTTCCACGGTTTTACCGTGCTGCCATCTATCGTCGCGTCACAATAACATTATGCTCATTACTTTCATAATGGACCCTGTATAATAAATGAGTAAATAAAGGGTAGATAAAATGTAGGAAAATATATATATAGCTATTAAGAAAAGGCATCTCCTTATCGTGCAACTGAAAGTTGCGGATGGCTTGCGCCATCTATCGAAATAAATATCAACTATTCTCGTTGATTTTTAATTATTCCAGAATTGGCCAAACACCCATTCTTGATTAATCAAGAAAAGATAACCACGAACGCGTTTCGGGCTGCTGGCCCTCATCAGCGTGGTGTAAGCTGTACCTCAACGACCAAAAAAAAACAGTTCATTCAGGCATCCTGAAAAATCATGAAACGGGTTTTCATATATAGTTATGTATGTAAAGAGACAATGGTCGCCTCTCCCGTCAAAATAGACGTCAAAAATAGACGCCATCTATTGACCGTCGCCGCAAACTAGCGGCCTCGGGTCGGTGACAAAGCTAGTTTGCGGCGACGGTCAATAGATGGCGTCTAGTTTTGACGTCTATTTTGACGGGAGAGGCGACCATTGTCTCTTTAGATCAATATCCTCCCGGCAAAATTTCCAGTTATGTATGTGTATAAATTTCTTCAGCAAAGGAGACTTCCCTACCTTGAGAGAGTCCTCCTCCAGACAAGGTATTCACTCCTCAGTTCCACGCCGAGAAAGTACTTATAGATGTATGTCTTGGCATGACATTGTCCTCAGAATTCTCGATTACAGAAGAACACCATTACAGAGAGATCACCAATATACCTGGCGACCTACAGAACTGGCTTTTCAGGACCTTGTTTATATGTTTTAGATGAAGAGGGGCTTTTCCGAAAGCTTCCTTTAACTAAGCAAATACAAGGTTCTCCCAAAAGTTCATAAACATATTATGATAATGATTTATATTTTGCAAGTGTTTACGAACTTTTGAGACAACCTTGGTAATACTGGTAACCTTGGTAAAAGTATAACAGAATTCTTATAGAAGAATGATTTAATCTCTGATGTTTTATATCAAGGATGGTCAATCAGCAGGTGGGCCAAGTTTCAGAATTACAAGGTTGTTCCAAAATTTCGTAAACACTTGCGAAATATATATCATAATATATACGCGTTTGATTCTTTTAAAAATTATACAATTTCTACTGCCCTTACTGCAATGGAAAAATTAATGGGAGGGCCTGTCTCATCAGTGATGAACCCTCCCAACGGTTTCGCTAATTGGGAGAGTTCACCACTGATGAGTCAGGCCCTCCCATTAATTTTTCCATTGCAGTAAGGGAAGTATAAAATTGTTTCATTTAAAAAAAAATCAAACGCGTCTAAAATAGTTTCGAATTTTCATAACAGATGGCGCGCTAATGCTTCGTAATCATAATATGTTTACGAACTTTTGGGAAAATCTTAGGTTAGGTCCTTTTGTAGGTAAGACCTGAATGATGATGGAATCTGGAAGGAGTTCTTGAGCCGGGAGATGAAGGGTCGATATAGCAGGCTGTGTCTGAACACTCCTGTGTGGAGAGGAGTGAGGCTTGGAATGGACAATTAGCGGAGGATTGGTCACGTCGTGGCGTGGGATCAGCGGGGATTGTCTGGAGCTGATGACTGGCTGGCTGGGGTCCAGCTGGACTTCTCTCTCTCTCTCGATCTCTGTCTTTTAATATATACTAGCCGAATGACCCGGGCAACGCCCGGGTTTTACCCGATTAAATATTTTTATTCAAATACTATTCGTTACACACACAATTAAAAATTGGCACCGTGGATGTCACTCTTGTGAAACGTCCCGCTCCAAACTTTGTGTTTTTAAAATATAAAAATAAAAATGTAAATTTTCACAACGATAATTGAAACTTGTATTATTTTGATTTTTATATGAATATATTTTAAATTTGATATATCCATAAAATGATAGCAAGTGATTTCTTACCCCTACGCTGTCATCACGTCACTCAAGGTCACTATCCAATCCCGTCGCGCCGTGTGAGGGCTCCACGTGGTTGTTTACTTCTCGAAGTTACCGCAGTGAGGCACTGGTTGCGAGTAAAATGGGAAAATTTGTTAATAATTTGTTAATAACTCCAAGAGTATTCGAGATAGAATCCTGAAAAATTGCCTAAAGTTTTTCCAGATTCTACTCTATATACTGTTAAAATTTCAGCCAGATTAGTTACGTATTGTGGACGTGTATAGCCGACAAACATACATACATACATACCTACACTGACTTTTATATATACCGGAACTTCGCTTTAACGATACCCCGATATAACGATTGGTGTGTTCCCTCGGTTTAACGATATGTATACTGGAACTTCGCTTTAATGACACCCCGATATAACGATTGTTGTGTTCCCTCGGTTTAACGATATATATATACTGTAACTTCGCTTTAACGATACCCCGATATAACGATTGGTGTGTTCCCACGGTTTATAGATGGCGCAAACCATCATCAACTTTCTGTTGCACGATAAGGAGATGCCTTTTCCTTTTTCTGGAATATTTCTCTAACGACACCCCGATATAACGATTTGTGTGTTCCCTCGGTTTAACAATATATTTAACGATATTATACGATATATTATAACGATTTTTTTTCAGCGCAGTATGGACAATAGAGGTTTGATTTATTTGTGAAAAGAAACATTCACGTCTGATGTTTTCATTTGTTATATATAGATGGCGTGTTATTGCTTTGTATTAATTTATGCCTAACTCGTTCTTATTGTTTGCGGAAGAGCATTGCTCGATGCAAATATATAAATGTAATTCTACTGTCCTAAAGGTTATGTCCATAGTTTGCTTACATACCATTTCTAAGATTCCACCCTTCAGTGTAGCATATAAAAGCAGAATGATCCAATACAGTATTAGAGCTCTAAAGAAGCGGTATGGTAGATTAAATTGGCGAAACCGCTTGGAGGGTTCACCACTGATGAGCCAAGTCCTCCCAATATTTTTTCATCACAGTAAGGACAGTAGAAGTTTGATTTATTTGTGAAAAGAAACATTCGCGTCTTAATGTTTTCATTTGTTATAAATTATTATGGTAATTTTTACTTAGCACAATTGTGTGATTATCTTGTGCACACGGCACATCATTCATAAACACCTCCCTTGTAATTTCAAAAACACACATACGAATTTCTTTAGTTATATAATTAATAAAATACACAGAATATTTCTTCACAATGTGTTTCTTTATATTTTAAATTGCTAGCTTTCAAGCGATAATCGCTCTTTAGCGGGCTTAAAATTTTAAGTCCGTTGAAGAGCGATTATCGCTTGAAAGAAAGCAACTTAAAATAAAAAGAAACTTAATTGTGAATAAATATTTTGTAATTTTAAAAGGTTTTTCCACAATATCATCTTGAATAGAAACTATACAGAGTTAATTCATGCAAATATTTTACAATCCACGTTGTTGTACTTTGAAATTGGGACATCATGTACGTATAGTGTGCAATTTCTAAGTAAAGTTTAAGAAACATATTGTTGCACCAGGCTGCGGTTTGGCAGACTCTTCAGTCTTGATTCTCTCCTCAGACGTGTCTTGCATCTTTCCAGACAATGTCTCAACCTATATTTTTAGGTAACACCTAGAATATATCTTTATTTATCACATCAAAGTTTAAAGCAGGTTGGGTATTTGGTGCATCAAAATACAAATTATTTTATAATACATAATATTTCATAATAATATTCTGTTTTATAAAAATAAATAAATGTAAAATTCAAATTTGAAATATATGGAAAATAATATTATAAATAATTTTTAATAGGCGCATTAACCATGATGCAACAATATATTAATATGCATGTGTACTGAGGTAAGATTGGAAAATCTACAAGTATTTAACATTTTTGGATGTTCATCATCTAATTCAAATGTTCAAAATATTTAAAGAATTTTGATTCATAGCAGCTGGAATGTCCATTATTGGTTCAACAGGTAGGTCCTTCTATCATTGCGTTAGGTAAGTAAACATATTTGTTAGAATCGTAAAGATAGAGGCTGCCTGGCCGGCATTCATAGTTCTTCAAATTAAAGATACTTCGGCCAGTAAATCTTTTTTATGTACTTATTAAAGAATTAAAAAAGGTATACACCGATCAAATTAATTGCAAAAAGTTTCTTTAATATAAAATATAAAACGGCTAGCTTTCAAGCGTTAGCTCATCATCAGGCCCTTCAGTACTTATGAAAGAATAAAGCTATGATATAAGCGAATTGCCACTATATACAAAAGAAGGTATCTTCTTCTTCTTTCTTATCTCCACTCAATCATATTAGGGTATTAAGCTTGTTTGACAACCATCATGACTGTGTGAAGTAGAATGTGTCTGCCTTTGTCATTAAGACTGGGAGCACTACTCAGTGGCAGGCCGACTTAGCTCCAAAAGAAATGGCCGCCTCTGACATGAGGAACAGACGTCATGTACAGCTGCTATAACATGGAGTACAAACGTTGCTCATCCTGTATCCCTGGACTAGGAGCCCTTACAGGGTACTATCAGCCACTGAGCCCAGGTTTTTAGTGAGCTTGTTACTGCTCCCCCTCCTCCTTTTTCTTCCGGGCTTGGGACCGGCAAAGGCGGGGTTGCAGGTATCTTATGATGGTATGGAAGCCCTTTGCCGAAATTTTAGACAAAATAAAATAAACCATTCTAATTTAAGGTATCCAAATATATAAAGATAACCTGGGTCCCTATATTCCAGAACACCAACTGACAGAGCTGTCCAGCTCGTATAGACCATTGCCTAGCAGTTCTAACCTGAATGGGTCTCTGATCAAAACCAGTTGGCAAAAAAGTCCAAAATATGAGTATATTTTTCAAATATAGGGTAAATAATTTTATCTGAACACTAAAATTTCTTTAATTAAAAAGGCATATATTGGATCAAAATATAATTTATTTTCCCAATATTTCAGTTGGCTGAACGCCAACCTTTATCAAGGTATTATAACATATTAATGTGTAAAACAACACTTAAAGTTTCACCGCATAAGTTTCTTTTCTGTGAAAAAAAAATCAATATTTATTTCAAAGAGAAATATTTACTATTTCTAACTTTTTTGGATGAAGTATGAAAGGGTGAAAATATGAAGAGTAATGGCGAACGGAAAAATAAAAGTGTCCAGGGGCGGGAATCGAATCCACAACCTTCCGCTTACCGGGCAGATGCCATGTCCACTAGGCTACCCTGGACGTATTTTTCCGTTCGTAAATAATACTTAAAGTAACTTATAATACATTATAAAGGACTGCGGCGTATGATTATAAATAATTTAAGTATTATTTACGAACGGAAAAATACGTCCAGGGTAGCCTAGTGGACATGGCATCTGCCCGGTAAGCGGAAGGTTGTGGGTTCGATTCCCGCCCCTGGACACTCTTATTTTTCCGTTCGCCATTACTCTTCATATTTTCACCCTTTCATACTTCATCCAAAAAAGTTAGAAATAGTAAATATTTCTCTTTGAAATAAATATTGATTTTTCACAGAAAAGAAACTTATGCGGTGAAACTTTAAGTGTTGTTTTATAATCATACGCCGCAGTCCTTTATAATATATTAATGTGTGTTAACAGCAAACTCAGCGCCACACGTTGTTGTTGTTAACACACATAAATATGTTATAATACCTTGATAAAGGTTGGCGTTCAGCCAACTGAAATATTGGTAAAATAAATGATTTTTTGAACCAATATATGACTTTTTAATTAAAGATTTATTTATGGATTGCTCTATTTTCAAAACTGAAATTTCTGTTGAGTACACACACACAAGCCTTTATTAAGACATTCCGTCTTATACAGACTCCTGTTAGAAATGGATCTAAAAAGAAATGAGAAGCAGGGGAAGAAATTGAATCCTCGCTCCGAAAAGAGAAAAAGAAAAAAAAAATGGCTGAGGGAGATTTTAAATAGAAAAATAAAACAAGGAAAGAATATATATGTATTTCTGTTGAGTATATAAAACAGATTTTTAAATTAATATTTCTATTGAACATATCAATAAATCTATAGATTTTATAGTTAATTTATGAGAAAGGAAATATCTTTATTTACGGGGCAGCTAACCCGAATGGATGATTTTTGAGCCCCGATGGACGCATAAAGCGGAATATATACATTGTACTGTTGGAGGGGCCTGGGGAGTTATTATGAAAAATAATGTTTGCAGGAGTACAAGGACTGATCATACATCTAGGGCCAGCTTCGACCTCAGCATGGAATTTTCTGGCCAACTGGTTCTGCTCAGCAACCCACTAAAATCACTAGCTAGATCTGATAATCTGTGTACTATTCAGCTAGAGAAACCCTCGCTAGTCACTATATACAAAATCAGGTATCATATGGTGGTATGGAAGCCCTTTGGCGAAATTTTAGACAAAAATAAAGTAAAAAAATAGTACAAATAAGATATTGTACTGGGATAAGGTGCATAAATTATGAAAAAGGCATCTCCTTATTGTGAAACTGAAAGTTTCTGATGGCTTGCGCCATCTATCGGAATAAATATCAACTATTCTCATTGAATTTTAATTATTCCAGAATTGGCCAAATACCCATTCTTGATTAATCAAGAAAAGCTAACCACGGACGCGTTTCGGGCTGTTGACCCTCATCAGCGTGGTACAAGCTGTACCTCAAAACTACCCGTTTCATGATTTTTCGGGATGCCTGAATGACCAGTTTTTTGAGGTACAGCTTGCACCACGCTGATGAGAGCCAACAGCCCGAAACGCGTCCGTGGTTAGCTTTTCTTGATTAAACACGATTTGGTATTTGGCCAATTCTGGAATAATTAAAATTCAACGAGAATAGTTTATATTTATTCCGATAGATGGCGCAAGCCATCAGCAACTTTCAGTTGCACGATAAGGAGATGCCTTTTTCATAAAATAAAGTAAATAATTCTAATTTAAGGTATCTGACGATATAAAGATGATACGGGTCCTTATATTCCAGAACACCAACTGACCGAGCTGTCCAGCTCGTATAGACCAGTGCCTTGCAGTTCTAACCTGAATGGGTCTCTGATCAAAACCAGTTGACGAAAAAGTCCAATGTAGTAATCCAGAATAATCACTCGAGAAATTATCTACCAGTATCTTTTTTTTTTTCAGACCTCACGGACGATAGCATTTGGATGCGCAATTTAGAGAAAGTAGCTATATCTCTTTTTTTCTCATATGAGGAGTCTGAAGAGCATCCTTTCTTCCAATGCAGAAGTCATTTCAGAGTTCAGATCTCGGAACCTTTATTTCAAATATCGAGTACAAGTTCCTTACATATAAGCCGTTCTCTTACAAGATTTAGAGCAGTCAACACCTCATTTACCTCTCCTTTCTCATATAAGGAGTCTGAAGAGCATATTTTCGTCCAATGAAGAAGTCAGAAGTCATTTCAGAGTTCAGATCTCGGAACTTTTATTTCAAATATCGAGAACAATTTCCTTACAATATATAAGCCGTTCTCTCGCAAGATTTAGAGCAGTCAACACCTCATTTACCTCTCCTTTCTCACTATCAGTGAACATGCATCGACCGCTTAAAATATCCATTCATCTATTCATAAATTCATATTTTTTCCGTACAAAGGAACAATAAAGTCGCATTAAAATTATTAAATTTAAAATTACAATAAAAAAGGGCCCATTTCTATAATATTTACATGGACAGGTTTCAGGCTGTAAAACACTTTCAATTTACAGAATAAGGTATACATGCTGTCATATGTTTGATTTTGTAGCTTCTCTCCTACAATTGAGCTTCTCGTATAGAAGAAAGAGTTTTCATCTATATAGAGCGATCGTCAGCATGAACTTCACATACCCATATGTAGTTTGGAATGATAATCACTCCACTGATGCAACAGCAATCTCTTTGAACGTGTTACCAGCCTCTATCTTTACATTCTATTTTGATTTAACATGGAAAATGAAAATGGAATCACCTATATTTTATTCAACATCAAAGCTTAGTTAATATATAGCCTGCTATTTTATATGCTCTATAGATTATTTTCCAACTACATTTTGTTGCGCTTTTAATCATTCCATGTAAAAGTCACACTACTATACACACAATTCTATGGCTGAAATATATATTTGTATATTATATATATAAATATAATATATTATATATAGTAGTATAGATTAAAAGCCAGCCCTGGTCTCCAGATGGGTGTATTGAATTTGACAAAGCTGGTGTTGTGGTTTGTCACCGCCCTGAGTCTACTAATTTCAGAGAAGGTCAATAGCGTATGGTTTTGCGCTTTTTTTTTTTTTTTTTTTGGCGGGAGAGGTGTTTTTAAAAAGATAAATATTATCCAGACAAAAACTCCATGCACAAATATAAATACTAAGCAAAAATTGCATATATCTAAGCACATATCACTCATTCTAATAAAAAAAAATTGTGCCTCCCATAATTTCTGAAAAATTGGGAGGACACACTTAGAGCAAACAAATAAATTTCAAAATAAACTTGACTATCGTGAATATTAAACAAGCATTATTCGATCAAATAATCCCTTGAATTAATATTAAAATAAAAACATAAGCCTCCAGGGAAAAGTTTCTTTTAAAAATATTTTTTATTTAAAAACTCTCGAGCTTTCGGGCAAGTACGCCCTTCTACAGGAGAAAATGCTTTATATGATTAATACGCCAATGAAATATGATTTAAAATTAAATAAAGTCCATTTTCTGTTTACATTTGCTTTAAAAGCACGATCAACGCGGGCTTCTGTTGCGCGTGCTTCACTTGGAGGTTATGGGCTGGGCTCAGGGAATATAATGTTATAAATTTCCGGAATATCTATTCTTCTGTTGATGCTATTGTGCTTTCTGGATATGATGGATTCTATTATTAGTCTCTGTAGTCTATTGGGGATGTTGGAGTAATTCCCCAATCTATAAATCTATTAGCAGTATTCCTTATTCACCAGTATATGTTTCTATAGCCCGTCATCTGAAGAAATTTGGAATCAAAACCTTTTTCAGAAACTCACCTAATTTAAATTCGTTACTAAGAAACTCCATAACAAAGAACAATTTCATATATTATCCTTCCAATATTAAGAATGCCATATACTCCATAGAATGCAACGAATGCAAAACCAAATATGTCGGCGAAACTGGCAGACTTTTAAATATAAGAGTATCAGAACATAAACGAAATATCGATAATCAAGACAGTAGATCTTTAGTAAACCAACATATAAGAGAAACAGGCCATTCCTTCTCCCTATCAGAACCAAAGACCCATTACTCCAACATCCCCAATAGACTACAGAGACTAATAATAGAATCCATCATATCCAGAAAGCACAATAGCATCAACAGAAGAATAGATATTCCGGAAATTTATAACATTATATTCCCTGAGCCCAGCCCATAACCTCCAAGTGAAGCACGCGCAACAGAAGCCCGCGTTGATCGTGCTTTTAAAGCAAATGTAAACAGAAAATGGACTTTATTTAATTTTAAATCATATTTCATTGGCGTATTAATCATATAAAGCATTTTCTCCTGTAGAAGGGCGTACTTGCCCGAAAGCTCGAGAGTTTTTAAATAAAAAATATTTTTAAAAGAAACTTTTCCCTGGAGGCTTATGTTTTTATTTTAAAATTAAAACAAGCATTATCTAAATTTTAGAGATAATATGTATTCACCTTTTTTTAATTATTTATTTCAACTATTTTTGAGCAAATATAATTTCTATTGTTCATTTCATAATCATTCTTTTCTTTATTCTAACATTAGTCATCATGTTTTCTGCTTTATTTGCTTATTGTCATTTTTGCTAATGCTTTAAATTTCCCCTTTCTTTTAGTCACAGTTGGTGTTTAGTATTGTATTAATTTTTAATACTTCTCTATATATACTACAGTATATATATTAATTTCCTAAAAGTTCTTCCGCAATGTTCAATAATTTATTTTACTACCCATTTGTTAGTTATTTTGATGTTGCTTCGGTCTGTCCTTTCTCATATATGTAACTCATTAAACAAATCAGGTCGATGATTTTTCAAACGAGTGTCCTAAAAGGCGCCAATGAGGATAGGCTGTGGTGTGTCGTTTTAAAAGTCCAGCGATGGCTCAGAAAGTATTTCAAAGTTAGTGCTTTATTGGTATTTTTTTTAGAGGAAGACAAAAAGGACAACACCCTAGAATGTCTTTTGAGTTCTCATTGTCTTCTGCCGATTTGCCCGCCGCCACGCAGCGGTGGTCATATCATATTTCATGGCCCCGCTTGTATGTTTGCCGACGGCGTGGTCTGTCATCCCAGCAGGCTGGAAGGATGTCTCTCGGCTCCCACAATACTATATCAAATATGGTAAAGTGTGGAAGAATTATGGACTTTTATATGCCAACGCATTCATCTAAAACTTCTTTTTTTTTTTCTTTAATGTTAAGCCACATATAAAGCAAATTATTTATTTATTTTTCCGTTCACAAATAGCACAGGACTTTAATTTCAATCATTTCACGCTCACGCCTTGAGCTGCTCTAATAAATATGGCTTGATTGTTACTTTCATTTATGGTATTGCATTTTTTCCATCCATTAGAGAGCCTATATCTATACGACACATTTCCATTACTGGGTTGCTCCTTTTGAGCGGTACCTCTAATAAAGTTAT
This sequence comes from Cordylochernes scorpioides, assembly GCA_030710605.1. Lineage (NCBI taxonomy): Eukaryota > Metazoa > Arthropoda > Arachnida > Pseudoscorpiones > Chernetidae > Cordylochernes > Cordylochernes scorpioides. Next base: position 51,876,756 of record CP092883.1, on the reverse strand, counting down.
TTTGAATTTGAAATTTTCATTTAGATATATTTTCTCAATAAAGCTGAAATTATAACTGTCATATTATAAAATATTTAACATTTTTAATTCGTTGTTAAATCTTAATTCGTTATCTACACATGAATGTCGATTTAAATGATATATATAATAATACTATATATTTTAAAAATATTATATAATTTAAATATCGAATTCTATTATATTTACGGTATTAAATTCTTTCAAAGACATTTCTAAAAAGTTATTATAACAAAGGAGTAGAAGCAACAAGTTTTTATGGGAGAAATCTGCCCTAGTTGATTTGTAAATTCAAAAAGCTGAGAGAATTATAGGAAAATATTTTTTAAAAATACAATTCAACCCGGAATATACGTTTATTGATTACACTTAATTATATATTTCAAATGAAAATTTTCTTTGACTTATAATTGTTTATTTGTAAACAATATCACAACATCTGACACCACTAAACAACCTTTGATTTTTATAAACAGACCTTGTGCAAATAGAGGTAATTGCAAATGAGTTGAAGGTTTTTGGTCTATTTATATCGGTTCTAATAAGTGCGTCATTGTTATTTATTTGCGTGGCAGAACGGTTAGTGTTTATTTGCTTTTTAAATTCGATTTTTTTTTTAATTTGTCAGCGGCTACGTGACAAGCTTAGAAAAGTATCATCTAAAACCCTTTAACAATTATTTAAAAATTTAGGATTTTCTTCCCATTTTTAAAAATAATTAATAAATATCATTTAAACCTTTGATGTAGAATTAGCAATCCAAATATAATATATCATATTTTCGAAAATGAGCAATATATTTGTATAATAGATCAACAAGTAATAACAATATGAAACCAAAAGATAATTTTATAAATACACACACTTTCACGTGTATATTTAAAATAAATAAAATATCTAGAGTAATTCTGATAGCATTTGATATAATTATTGTAAAGCTGAATATTTATTTATATAATTATTTTATTATATCCTAATTTTCTCATATTAGTCACATTTTCTAAAGAAAAGAAGATATTTTGGTATGCAGGCTTTTTTCTAAATAGTTTACCCTGACCAAGGGTATATGGCTAATTATGGAATAATTTAAAAGATCAATCTCTATTCATGATAAAATTGTGAAAAAAAAAATTAAAATTACAATTATATTCTCACAATGAGTATCTATTTTATTTAAAAAATGCTAGCTTTCAAGCGTTAATCGCTCTTCAACGGGCTTACAATAATAAAAATTTCTGGGGGATCAAGTCGATATTATAGTAAGTATATAGAAGAGCGAATAATGCTTGAAAGCTAGCGTTTTTCAAATAAAAAAGATACTCATTGTGAGAATATAATTGTAATTTTAAAAGATCAATGTTTAGTTGATATTTATTCCAATAGATGGAGCAAGCCATTAGCAAATTTTAGTTGCACGATCAGGAGATGCCTTTCTCTTAATTTATAATCTCTGATTATTTTTATTATTTGTTCATCTACATTTTCAGGTTATACTTTATTAATGTAGATACTAAAATATATTAGTCTTTTTATATTTATATATACACACACAAGCCTTTATTAACCCTTAGTTACTCACGCTCAATTTTGAAACGTAACTAGTGTTACGTAAACACTCGCGCTGGGTGTAAACCACCCAGCTTATCTGATTACCAAAAAGTTAAATGTATATTTTTATAATTGTACCATCAAAACCCAATGCCTGCAGGAATGGAAATCTGATGCTGCACATGACTGGTACAGAGCAGGAGGGACAAGTCTGGTCATCTACAGACAATGACTTTCCAGAATGGTTGAAGGGTTTTCCCACTATGTACTAAGTGCAATTCTCAGCCTGCAACCCCAAGACATATTATTGACTGTATTGACTCATCCATTGATGAGCTCTACTCTTCCCCGGCAGACACCATCAACAATCTCAAGCTTGCTTGATACCTTAGTGTGATTGAGTGGAGACAAGAAAGAAGAAGGAAGAAGATTAGGCCAATCTATGCTTCACCACAAATAATTAAGCTACCAAGACACTCAAGCTGCTATATTTATTATTTACAGTTTAGTATCTTACTGGGTGTAATACACCCCGCGCGAGTAATTAAGGGTTAAGACATTCTGTCTTATACAGATGATTCTCCTGTTAGAGATGTATCTAAAAAGAAATGAGAAGCAGGGAAAGAAACTGAATCCTTGCTCAGAAAAGTGAAAAAGAAGGAAAGAATATCTATGTACAAAAGACTATATACATTGTTTTTTGTGCATAGAACACAGTGAGGAAGTAGATTATTTAGTAAATGGTTGCATCTTGTGAAGAAAAAAAATATTTCCACACAGTTCAATTACTTTTTTTATATTTATATACAGTAGAACCTCCGTGAGAGGACACTGGCATTAGAGGACACCTCTCTACAAAAGACAGTTTTCATTTGCAAAATTACCATTTTTACAATTTAGTAACTGTCCGGTAAATGGACACCTCTCCCTAAAGGACACTTTGGCTCTGCAATTAGGTATCTAAAGAGAGATGGGTCGCCTCTCACATCAAAATCAGACACCATTCTATTTTGACGGGAGAGGCGACCCTCGTCTCTTTAGATCAATATCCTCTTGGCAAAATTTCTCTCTATATCTGCAATTAGGTGTTGTCCTTTACAGGGAGGTTCTACTGTATATTTATGTTATATAAAAATATTATTTTATTTAAAAATTATATTTCATAGATTCAAATACTCTGCTAAATCGACCGCCAGAGGTCACGCTTTCCCTATAAAAACTAAACTCGTTGTTGTTTCCCGATGGCCGGCTCAAATCTTTTGTACATTATGTAAATAAGTTTTTAATTTTTTTATTCTTACGCCTCAAGTCAGGCATACCTTTCTCAAATTATGTTCTTTTATATATTCCTCAGCTCAATTAAAGGAATCTCTGATCAAGACTTATTATTATTATTGCCACGACTGCAAAGAACAATATCATAATGATACTCATGGATACCAAAATCAAGCAACACCTAATAATTCAGGTATATTTCAAGATAATCAGCGGAAAATCTTTTTATTTTTAATATATATTTATTCTAGAAAATATATCAGTAATTTAACAAAACTAGCATCAACAAAATGAATAGAATACCATCTACTGTACACTCTACAACTTCAAGTGAGACATTTTGTGTAATTGTAATGTCAAACTCTTGTCTTTTTCTTATCTCCACTCACAGTAGAACCTCCCTTTAGTGGACACCCCGCTAGAGGACACCTCTCTACAAAGGACAGTTTTCATTTGCAAAATTGCCATTTTTACTATATAGCTTCTCTCTGGTAAGAGGACACCTCTCTCCAAAGGACACTTTGGCTCTGTAATTTGGTGTCCTTTACAGGGAGGTTCTATTGTATTAGAGTATCAAGCCTGTAGAGTATGGATGAAGTAGAATTCTTTTGACATTAGGATTGGAAGCACTACACAGTAGCAGACCGACTTAGCTCCAAAAGAAATGGCTGCCTCTGACATGAGGAAAAGACGTCATGTACAGCCGCTCCTAACATGGAGCACAAACGCTGCTCATCCTGTATCCCTGGATTAGGAGACCTTACAGGGTACTATCAGCCAGGCCAGCTGAGCCCAGGTTTTTTAGTGAGCTTGTTACTGCTCCCCCTCCTCCTTTTTTATCCGGTCTTGAGATGAAAACTCATCTAATATTTTTCTCATTATCTCATATTTTTTCTCCATGGATATGTACGCAAGCTATAGGCCATGACAATCATGGTGGACAAATGATAGCAGCTACTTGTGCTGTGTAATCACACAATTTTTTCACACAAGTAGTTTTGTTTAAAACTAGCTGCTATAATTTGTCCACCATGATTATCATGGCCTATCCTCTATGTACATCTCCATGGAGTAAAAAATTGCTAATTTCTACCTCCAAGCTGGGTGTTGTAGGACAATCACTGCAATGGGCTCAAGAAGTCTGTTTGAGGGGGCCAACCACGCAGCCCTATATGCACGATTCCGGCCCAAGGCTCCTCCGGCCCTCATTGACAAGATTATGGCCTTTGTCAAGAAGAAGGTAAAAAATGATTCTCACTTCATATTCCACCTTTGTTAAAGAACACACAAGGTAATAAGACCAAATATGAATAAATAAATAGTGTGTGACGTTTCAGTAACAATGCTGTTACTGAAACGTCACACACTATTTATTTATTTGGTCTTATTACCTAATGTTTATAATCTATAATCCAAATTGTGCCTCATCGTTAAAGAACACAATGACATTTTCTCTAATCTCTAGACAATATTTCCTGTAAAAGAAATAAAGTTATACAGCATCAGACTTACATTCATGGACATAACTTGAAGACATTGTACCTTTCAACATATACAAAGGGGGATCAATAAATAAGGTGAATTATCTTGTTTCTTAAAATTAAAAAAGCAAAATAATTTAAACCACAGAATATTAAAATATAACATCGAGAGACTATTTAAGGTGTTCTGTTCTTTTTTCCCACGCGCGGCGTGAGACTTATAAATAAACTAAAATGGAAGCTCCCTTGAAGGATTGCACCACGCTTGAACAACGTGCAGTTATTCGTTTCTTGAATGCAGAAGGTATTCAAACATCTCAAATATGCCAAAGAATGAAAAATATCTATGGTGAGTCTTGTTTGTCTCAAAAAAACATTTATAAATGGGTTAACGAGTTCAAAAATGGACGAATTACATGTTCCTCAGGTCTCAACGTTTGGCCGGTAAAGTTTTGTTAACAATTTTTTGGGATGTTGATGGACCAATCTGTCTTGATTTTTTATCCTCAAGGCAACGTATGAACAGCGACCTTTATTGTGACATTCTTGTAAAAAAGCTAAAGCCCGGTATAAGAAACAAAAGAAGTGGGAAGTTTGGTAAAGGTGTTCTCTTCCTTCATGATAATGCAAGGCCGCATTCATCATGCAAAACTGTATCTACAATCATTAAATTAGGTTTTGAAGTTTTAGAACATCCTGCATATAGTCCAGACCTAGCCCCCTCTGACTATTTCCTTTTTGACTACTAAAGAAGGAGTTAAAGGGAAAGCGATTTGACTCGGATGAAGATGTCCAGAAAGTGGTGCAAGATTTTTTTCACACACTTCCTAAGAGTGCCTATAAAGAGGGTATTTACAAGTTGCCAGAACGATGGAGACGATGTATAGAAAGCCAAGGTGATTATTTTGAATAAATCAAGTCCTAATTTTTAATATCGTTCTTATTTTTTAAATAAATTATAATTCACCTTATTTATTGATCCCACCTTGTATATATATCGGGATTCAGACAATAACTCAGAAAGATATTTGATACAGTAACCTTAATTGAAGATACTCTAGATAACCCAAGTGTGAACAATATTATCTCTATATCTTTAAGAAAAAAAGAAAGATAACCAGCGACATCAAAGACTTTCCACTTCCTTAAGTATTGTCCATGACAATTGACAAAACATTTTATTGACATCTAGTCAACGGTCAAAAGAGAGTTTACAGAGTTTAAAATAGTAGAGGAAATATATACACCAGACGAGGCCTTCTCCGAAGGGACGTCTGGATCCTATCAGGAGCTTAAAGCCACCTTGAGTTTGGACTGGCTGTTGCGGGTTATGGAATCCATGTCATCAGCATGCTCGATGACAGTGTTGAGGAATTCAACAAGAATAGTGTAAGAGAATCAGAGGCTGGATCTCAGAGATTATTGTTTAATTAACAAAACATTAAATTAAGATGACAGAAAACAAAAGAGGCAAAACAAAAGCAAGCTTAGGGGCAGACAACCAAAGTTAAAACTAAAACACTACAGGTACACACAGCTGGTTGGGGTGGCGCCAGGTCACGTGATGTCTGTCAACTGATGTCTGGTAGGAAGGTGGCGTTGCTAGGCAACGGCTGATGTACGTAGTTACTCTCCAACAAATAGTCATGTGTTCAGGCGAGAGTTCCGCGAGGAGAGACTCCCTAAGATTGGGGTATAGGGCCGTATACAGGATTTCATCCATCTCCGTCCCCCGCTTAAGTAGAAGGCCTCAGGATACTTTCATAGTTCAATTTTTCGAATATGTCCAGTAACTGATCCTCAAGTCTTGTCCATGAGTGTATAAGATATTATGATAAATTAATAAATGATTAATTTTTGAAACTATCATGGAAGATAGTGTAAAAGTTATTTAATCAAAAATGCACATAGTCAAAAAAATAAGAATCAGTAAATTTTAGGGAAAAAAATATATATATAGAACAAATAAATTATGGCAGCTAATGAAAATGACTTTCCAGTTCAACTGGTTGAAATCACATCAGAAAACATAGCTATAGAACTATATAACTATCATAAAACAGTCTTATAGCCTCACAAAATAAAAGTCAAAATATATATGTGGCAATATAATAATAGGTGGGAAGAGAAATAATCACACCACAAGTTGGAGTGAGGAACCCAGGCAACCAGAGAGAGAGGGATAGAGCCGGGCATCCGTTCGTGTCGCACACAATCCCCAACTGTCTTTAAAGTCCCAAGGTGTTAACTGATGGGCCCCAGTTGCCGCCCCTTGGAATGTCGCTGCTGTCTCAAGTGACCGGACTTTACATCCCGTCTCTCTCTGGGCTGGCTCTAGGTTTGCTTTATTATTCCTGGAAGAGTATATATTATGACATATGTATAAAACAACTCTCTTCTCATACCCTTAATTATGTAAATATTTGTATGGTGGATCATTACAAGGCAGAATGCTTTAAAAAAACTTTTGTTGTTGTTGTGAAATATAATTGACACCACAACCAGATTCAAAGCTTTCAAGAACACATTACAGAATCAAAATGAAACCCAGTAAATGTCCAGATCCCGGAGTCCAAGCTGACCCATGCCCTGGATGTGGGCTGTGGGTCCGGGCAGAGTACGGTGCTACTGAGTCAGCACTTCCCCAAGGTGACTGGCGTGGACTCCAGCTCCGCCCAGCTCCAGCAGGCTCGTGTCACCCTGGAAGGCAATCCCAACATTGAGTACCTGTGAGTTAACTTGGCTCTTCAGTCTCTCTTTTACCTAGGAAACCATCCATTCATCCTGGGTACACACCATGTAACAATTATTGTAATTTATGAAAAAGGCATTTCCAAATCCTGTATATGGGACAATTGTCCTTAATAAAAGCTTCTTGTTGTTTAAAGAAACTATGAAAAGAGGGGACTGTGGCTTCAGTCTCTTTTACCTTTTCATCCACCCCTTGATAGCTCAGAGCGGAGGACTGTAGATGTTAAACAGTTAAACCTTTACATCCTGGGTACACACCATATAACAATTATTGTAAATTATGAAAAAGGCATCTTCTTATCTTGCAACTAAAAGTTGCTGAGGGCTTGCGCCATCTATCAGAATAAATATCAACTATTCTTGTTGATTTTTAATTATTCCAGAATTGGCCAAATACCCATTCTTGTTTAATCAAGAAAAGCTAACCATGTACGCGTTTCGGGCTGTTGGCCCTCAAGCTTTTCTTGATTGATCAATAATGGGTGTTTGGCTAATTCTGGAATAATTAAAAATCAACAAGAATAGTTAATATTTATTGCGATAGATGACGCAAGCCATCAGTAAATTTCAGTTGCACGATAAGGAGATGCCTTTTTCAAAATTTATACGCCTTATCCCAGTACAATATCACATTTGTACTATCTACATTGTAAAGTTTCCACAGTCCCCTCTTTTCATAGTTTCTTTAAACAACAAGAAGCTTTTATTAAGGACACTCGTCCCATACAGGATTCTCCCAGATACAGAAGTAAACATAACAGTTATCTACAACAAGTGGAGATTAACATCAACCTTTCTTCAAGTTGGATCCATCATCTGTGTTGCGTCTATTGTCTGTGCTGTTTTCCAGAATTCATGAAGAGCTAATGCATTGGGTTTACTTTTTCATTACTTTTGCTTATAGAAATATGGCAAATTGTTTTCATAACCAATCTTTTGAAGGAGAATTTTTTATTTTTTTATTATTATCCCTAGTACATGTGGTACTGAGTAGTACTTCCAGGTCTTCAGACCAAGTACCCCTTTTTCCTTCTCCATGATGTCTACATCAGTTTATGCTGCAATGCCCGTCATTAATCCTCCAAAAAAGACCTCTGGGAAAACTCCAGGATTATAATAGAAAAGCTGAGACAATGGAACCTAATGGAGATCATTTAAATGACTTGAGGAATAAGCAACAACAACAACAACGTGGTACAGGCCATGATAATCATGGTGAATAAAAACTTGGTGAATGCTTTTACTGTAAGTACACCAGATGTCTACACATGTGAAAAGCAGTTCACATTTACTGCCGACCTTGACATGAATTCAGATGTTGTTTGGAAGTGATTACGTTTAATAAATATTAAACACAAGGTAATAAGACCCAAATAAATAGTGTGTGACATTTCACTAACATGTTATTGAATATATTGTTACTGAAAAACATCTCACACTCTATATACAGTCATGATGGTTGTCAAACTCATCCATTGATGAGCTCTACTCTTCCCCGGCAGACACATCAAAATTCTCAAGCTTTACAAGCTTGATACCTTAGTAGTAGAATCTCTCTGTAAAGAACAACACCTGGGTACTGAGCCAAAGTGTCCTTTAGGGAGAGGTGTCTTCTTACCAGAGAGTTTCTCAATTGTAAAAACGATAATTTTGGCAATGAAAACTGTTCTTTTTAGAGAGGTGTCCTCTAGCATGAGTGTCCTCTCCTGGAGGTTCTACTGTATATACCACAGTAAAATATTTTGTGAGTTAACCGTCTGATGAGCCTTTGTAAAATCAAAAACTACCTTGAATCGCCATGACCCAACCTCCAATGATAAACCATTTTCAGGAGAGAGCCATGTCTTTTAGACAGTCTTCTCTTTGGAGGTTCTGTTACTAATGCATGTTAACACAAAGTAATAAGACAAATCCAAATAAATAAATATATATAAAATGAAAGAATTTAAAAGCAAGAATGTTTCTTTTATACATAATACAAACTTCTACTGTCCTTACTGCGATGAAAAATATATTGGGAGGGCTTGGCTCATCAGTGGTGAACCCTCCCAGCGGTTTCGCCAATTTAATCCACCAGACCGCTTCTCGGAGCTCTAATACTATATTGGACGATTCTGCTTATATACGCAGCACTGAAGGGTGGAATCTCAGAAATGGTTTTCAAGAAAACTATGGACATAAGCTTATAGGACAGTAGAATTACATTCAAATATATAATAAGCACATGTGCTCGTGGTCAGGAGATGCCTTCTTTATTTTTAAATAAATAGTGTGTAACACACTATTTATTTGGATTTGGTGTTATTACCTTGTGTTTATAATCTACAATCCAAATTGTGCCACATCATAATACATGTTACCATTCGCTGTAGAAGAGACCGGCCCAAGTTGAACTACGGCAATGTTGCAGGGAGGCGGAGGCCGGTGCTATCCCTCTCCCCAACAGCTCGGTACAGCTGGTCACCTGTGGACAGAGTCTGCACTGGTTCCACACACCCCCTGTACTGGCTGAGTTCCGCAGACTGCTGGTGCCACGCGGCGCACTCGCAGTCTATGGCTACTTCCTACCCCTGCCTACCATAGCTGATGACTCGCGGACTACAACCCAGGCTCAGAGGGTTGTTCTGGAGGTAAGTGTTGTTGTTTCTTATCCCCTTGTCCAAAGATTACACGTTTTCCATGAGTTCATGTTCCTCAACCTATTTTATGATAAGCAGCGGCCTCTCCTAAAGGTCAAGTTGGAGGCAAGTGTTTGACATGTGGGTGTGGATAGGTGGGCATATGTGTGTGCATTTGTGGATGTTTTTATCGCTCTGTGGGTTGGTTAGTGTCACCATCTTTAATCACAGTCTTCTGTCTATGTTCTGTTTTCTGTTTTACAGCTGTTCTACCTAGTCTAGAGGTTGCCAAACTGCGGCTCATGAGTCACATGCGGCTGTTTGGATGTGAAGCTCACGGCTCTCTATATAGTTCCATACGTACATATTATTTATTTTGAAAATAAGGCAATCCATATTTAATTCATTAGATAATAAAAATATTTATTTTGCCAATATTTCGGCTGGCTCAATGCCAACCTTTATCGAGGCATTACATTTGTGTACACCAATACCTCGCTTTGTGTCATTTCGTTTTGTGTTTTTTTCGAAGTTGCATCGCTGCTTAATTTTTACTGATTTTCACTGTGCGTCGTTAGATTTTCGAAGTTGTGTTGTTTTGGATTCGAGTCTTTAATTTTTTTAAAAATTTTTTTTCCTAAAATATGGCAACACCTTTGTTTTTGATTGCGCCTTCACATATTTTCACTTTGCGTCGTGTTTTTTTTGGAACGTAACCCCGACGCAAAGCGAGGTATGGGTGTATACAAAAATGTAATGCCTCGATGCGTTCAGCCAGCAGAAATATTTGCAAAATAAATCTTTTTATTAAATCCAACATATGCCTTTTTATTATCTAACATATTATTTATGCGAGTACTATTTATTGTTGGCAAGAAAAAAAATTTGTGGCTCTTTAAATATTTTGTTAATTGTAATTTTTGACTCTTCCATATCAAAAGATTGCCAACTCCTGACCTATTCTATTCCTGTTCTCTATCTATCAGACTTGTGGAGAAAATCCACATCTCAGTTTGACCATATCATCTAACATAGGGCTCTGTTGTTTCTTATTCCCTTGTGTAAAGATTACACGAATTCCATGAGTTCATGCTCCTCGAGCTATTTCATGGAATGGGGTGTAGAGGTGCAGCTTTCGTTGATTATGGCACCATGATCCAGGCACACTTTGGTGAAAGTCTGACTTTGCCTGTAGTTTGAGACTGTCCCTAACATGGAAGCAGACGCCTTTGCTGCCGATTCTAACACGAGTACAGACACAGCTCTTCCGTATCCCTGGAGTGGGACCTTTGCTGAGGTCATCAACCGAGTCAGTTGAAGTCAGGATTTTTAAAGAGGTCTACTCCTCTTCTAACAATGCTGTTGATCCACGACTGCTTATTCGTCAGAGTTATTCTGCTTGTTTCACAGCTGGCCTTCATATCTGAAGGTTGTTCCCCTATCCACCACCTGGGGACGCGCCCTGTAGCAGTCAGCTCTGCTAAGGGACATAGGGCTCTGCTAGCTTGTAGTGATCTATACTGTCTTTGCATATTTGCTCTTTAAATATTTGTTATCATAAAGATAGAGGTTGCCTGGCCGGCATTCATTTTTCTTCAAATAAAAGAGAGTAAATCTTTTTATTATCCGCGTGAGAACGCCCTTGCAGCCTTAGAATAATTTCTAACGCTTTGCCTAATCTTTTAATTTTGTTTTCGCTCCTGACGAGGACAAAAGATTTTTGTCGAAATGTCGAGACAATAAAAAGATTTTCTGGCTGAAGTGTCTTTCATTTGAAGAAATATTTGTTATTTGTGTACAATTTTCATAGTTTTTAATTTAACGTATTTTTGCTATAAATAGGACGTAAGAATAAAGTTAGCCAGTCCAGTCCAGCCTTAGGAAAATAATAGTCTTGTTGCCTTAAACTTCTTTCATGGCCCGGAGCAACACGACAAAGCCATAAAATTCATCGACAACCTTAGATGAATGATGAAATTATGTCATCATTAAAAGTAACCACTACCAACCAACATCTGCACCTCTGTATCTATGTCAAGGTCATCAACAAAGGTACCTGTTCTTGAAGCAAGAAGTTGAATATTCTTTGAGTGTGAAAGCTTGCAAAAATAGGAACTTACCCTCTATTATAAATTTGTTTATTCTTTTTCTTTGTCGTCTGTTTTTCACAAGTTGAATCTGATTAGAAAATGTATAAAAATTAGATGAATCTTTTGTTGCCTTAAATACGAGATAATTAACTCGTTTCTCTATATATCTTTTTTTTTTTTTTTGCTTATCCCTAGTACATGTGGTACAGGCCATGATAATCATGGTGGGTAGTTAGCGACTGCTTTTTACTGTAAGCGCACCACATGTCTACACATGTGAAAGCAGTTCGACTTTGCACTTACAAATGTGCCAGAGCCCGTTTGGTTACTTGCACTCGCTGGTGGGGTTGGACTTTTGCAAGAATCGGGGGGCCATTGGAGCATTTTTTTTTTTAAACAGAAAAAGTGTCCAATGCGGGGATCGAACCCGGGTCGTAGTGGTCGTAAACCAAACGGTTTAACCAGCCTTCCACCGACCCCCCTCTATATATCTAAAAATGTTTAATAAAAAATAATTTTATAAATCTGAGAGTTGTCTTCAAAAACGATCCAACAGTTCTCCATGCTAGAAGTGATCTCAACTGGAGCTAAGTTAGACAGAATGTACTTCAGATTCAGAATCAGATTCAGATTCAGAATAAAAGATTGACTTTCATTTCCCCATCAGGAATATAACATTCTTCTTCCTGAAGATGCCTAAGTTTTAGGCATTGAGATAAGAACGAAAATTAAACACAAGGTAATATGACCAAATCCAAATAAATAGTGTGTGACGTTTCAGCGTTGTTACCATCTTCAGACAAAAGTACTGAATGAGAAATTTTAACACAGCATGTTTTAAATAGTTACTGTTATCAAGTGTGTAAACAAGATAACAGATAAAAAGAAGATAGTTTTCTGAGAAACACAGAATATTATTCTTAGGATTAAAAGTAAAAAAAAAAAAAGTGGGGTTTTTCCACGTTTAATTTTAAGAATAATATTCTGTATTTCTCTGAAAACTATCTTATATCTTCTTCTTATCTGTTATCTTGTTTACACACTTGATAACAGGAACTATTTAAAACATGCTGTGGTAAAATTTCTCATTCAGTACTTTTGTCTGAAGATGGTAACAATGCTGTTACCGAAACATCACACGCTATTAATTTATTTGGATTAGGTCTTATTTTCTTGTATCTATAATCCAAATTGTACACTTTTCAATTAATGTTCTACTGTTATTACTGTATTGAAGAAAAATAATTGAGAGGGTACCTGGCTCATCAGTGGTGAACCCTCCTAGGTATTATTATGGTTATTTTCTTTCTTCACTCTTATTTTAACCAAAGAATGATGTGGTTGTTCCCAGTTCTACCACCGAGACATTGGGCCGTTCTGGGACAAGAACAGATCCATGGTGGACAACTACTACAGAGATGTGTTCCTACACACCTACCAGAGTGTCTCCAGGTAAGTCAGACCACACTCTTGTCAACAAACACTGACTCATCTTAATCACAAAAGCAGACACATTCTACTTCACCCAAAGTCTCAAGTTCTACAAGCTTGATATCCTAATATGTTTGAATGGAGATAAGAAAGAAGACTCATCCCCAGCAGACACCATCAACAAGCTCTACAAGCTTGATACCCTAATATGATTGAGTGGAGATAAGAAAGAAGAAGACTCATCCCCAGCAGACACCATCAACAAGCTCTACAAGCTTGATACCCTAATATGATTGAGTGGAGATAAGAAAGAAGAAGATGACTGAATCTCTGTTGTTTCTTACCCCCTTGTACAAAGATTACACAAATTCCATGAGTTCATGCTCCTCTAGCTGATCTCATGGGATAGTGTAGTACACAAATTCCATGAATACATGCTCCTCGAGCTGATCTCATGGGATAGTGTAGTACACAAATTCCATGAATACATGCTCCTCGAGCTGATCTCATGGGATAGTGCAGTGTAGAGTGAATAATGTAGAGGTGCAGCTTTCATGGATCACATGATCCAGGCTACATCTCAAAGGTCTTTTGATTAATTGAAGATTTTTAGCAATTTCTCATGCCTCCCTCCATATGTTAGTGTTTTGTTCAGTCACTATTTCATCATAATATTAGTAGTTCTCCCCTCGGCAGAGCTGACTGCTACAGGACGTGTCCCCAGGTGGCAGATAGGGGAACAACCTTCAGATATGAAGGCCAGCTGCGAAACAAGCAGAATAACTCTGACGAATAAGCAGTCACGAACCAGCAGCAGCATTGTTAGAAGAGGAGTAGACCTCTTTAAAAATCCTGACTTCAACTGACCCCGTTGATAGACCTCAGCAAGGGTCAACTCCAGAAATATGGAGGAGCTGTGTCTGTACTCATGTTAGAGTCGGCAGCAAAGACATCTGCTTTCATGTTAGGAACTGCCTCAAACTACAGGCAAAGTCAGACTTTCACCAAAGTGTGCCATGGTGCCATGATTAACAAAAGCTGCAACCCTACACCCCATTCCATGAGATCACTCGAGGAGCATGAACTCATGGAATTTGTGTAATCTTTACACAAGGGGATAAGAAACAACAACAACAACATGTTCCAGGCACACTTTGGTGAGAGGTTTCCTCTAGCAAGAGTGTCATGTCAAAGATGTTATATTTTGCTAAAGCTGTCAGTTTTCATTCCAGGTAAGCAGACATGTATGTTCCATTCTTCTGGCAGCATCCATAGGCTTTTACCTCTTTTGGTGAGCAAACATGGTTCCAAACTAGATGTTCTTCTAGGGAAATCATTTCCTCTTGCATTGCTTCATTCCAATTATATGCATTTTTCATTATTAATGACATTTATATATGAGTTTGGTATAAAGAGTTTGTTTATACAGTAGAAACCTCAATGAAAATACACTTCCACTAGAGGACACCTCTCACTAAAGGACAGTTTTCATCTCCAAAATTACCATTTTTTCTAATAGACAACTTTATTGAAAGAGGACACCTCTCACTAAAGGACACCTTTACTCTGCAACTAATTGTCCTTTATAGAGAGGTAGTTCTACTGTAGCTGTATTCTGCAGGATCAAGTGTTGAATCAAGTCTTCAACCATCTGAAGAAAGTTCTTTTGCTGGCTTGCCCTCTGACTAATCAAATTGTACTTGCTTACTTTGACATAATGCCATCTTTCTGTATATACTCAATCTTATGAACACTTTGGCAAGTTTAGAGCTATTTGTTCACAGATTTATAAATCATTACTAATTCATCGTGTAAATAATTAAAGATATATATGTAAATAATTATAATATAACACAATAGTCTGATAGACTTCGTGCTTCTGTAATAATAAAATAAAATAAAAAATCTGAAGAAAGTCCATCTCTCTCTCTCTTAGAATATTTGTTTTCATACTTGGTCTGTGGTAAGGAAGGTCATCCTCTTGTTGCTGTGAGGTTTCTTTAATTTCTTGAATGTTTAATTCTTCTGATGGTTCTCATTATCATTTTATTTACTTTAATCACATTATAATCAGCTTCCTCAATAAAACTTTACCTGTACAATTACAAGAATATAAGACCTAATACAAATAAATCAATAGAGTATGATGTTTCATTAGCAGCGTTGTTCCCATCATCAGAGAAATTTTTTGAAAAAATATATTTAACCCTTAACTGAACAGGTGGATTTTTCTTACGTAACTGGACGGGTTGGGTAGATTCAACCCACTTATGTAACTTTATGGAATAAGCGCTAAATAATGAAATGAAATCAATATTCAAAAAAATATTTAATTAATATATAGTTAATATACAGATTTTGACTTTTAAAAATTCTGAATATAATCTATTTACAGTTTTCACAAATTTATAAGAAATGTTTTTGCAAACGCTTAGTTTACATACAGAGCAAAGGGTTTTTATTTTTTACTGCGTTTTTTGAAGGACATTTGTAGCACCTTTTTGGAGTATCAGATTGTTGTGGCATCGTAGTTTCACTTGGTTTACTTGAACCATCATTCTTCTTGAATTGTCGCCTGTAATTGCAGTGGAAGAGAATTCGAGATTATGTGTGGCTAGGTGTTCATCAGTCAATGCTCTCCCAAGATCAACAATAAAATGACTCCTTTCTTTTTTACCCTTTTTATCAATCTAATTACCGATTTTCTTAATTTTTTTGGGAACATAGGAGACTAAAATGGTTGTTCCAGAGAAACCAAAAATAGATGTTCCTGATTCTCTATTAGGGTGCGATTGAAATTGTGGTGAAATCTGAGGTTTATTCTTTCTCATCGTTCCTAAATATGTAAGGACATGTTCTTTCAACTTATCAACTAATTCTACTGAAATGAATCAATTGTCTGCTGGAATATTTCTTCCAAAGTGTGGTCGACTAATCTCTAAAACATATATATTTTGGGTTGGCAGGGATAGTTCTCTCTGTTGACTTGATTGATAATTCTACTTATCCAAAGAAAGAAGTGTTATTTTATAAAAGGAAACTAAAAAATAGTGGAAGATAGAGACTCAAGTATGAGCCACGAGCTAACACTGACACAAAAAATTCTCACGCTTCTGGACGGGCTGGGCGGAATCCGCCCACACATGCAAATTTAACCCCCCTCCCAAAACAGAAATTTATAAACGATGGATGGAAAATGTTTGTATCACTGTAAAATTAGAATACACGAAATCTGGTAGCTCTAGGTAAACGAAATTTTTTTTTTTCCTATATTAAGTTTATGCATTGGCAGAATCTACCCAACTTGTCCAGTTAAGGGTTAAAAAATATTTTTTTTTTATTCTTTTGTCTAATAATGGTAACAACACTGTTACTGAAACATCACATACTATTAATTTATTTGGATTAGGTCTTATACTCTTGTAGCTATAATCCAAATTGTGCTTTATTATTTACCTGTACAAGTTTGTTTACTGATTTCAACTTGTCAGTCTGATTTGGGACATGAAGTATATTTTCTAAAGCATTAATTGATTCCTACCAAATTTAATTTTCACACATTTTCACTATGAAATTTATCTGATGTACCAGATTTAACCAGAGTGAAGTCTTCACAATATACACTCTATGTGTAACTAAGGAGGATGCAGCCCATCTTTTCTTTTACCACAGTGATTCAACACATTTCTAATCCTAATACAATAGAACCTCCATGAGAGGACACTCGTGCTAGAGGACACCTCTCTATAAAGGACAGCTTTCATTCGTAAAATTACAATTTTTATTAACACAAGGTAATAAGACCAAATAAATAAATAGTGTGTGATGTTTCGGTAACAGTTTTGTTACCATCTTCAGACAAAAATAATGAGAAAATATATCACAGAATGTTTTATCACATCATCTAAGAAAACTATCTTCTTATCTGCTATCTTGTTTATATTACTTAATAAAAAAAGTAGTTATAATTTATAAACCAAATTGTGCTTTATCAGTAGCTATTTAAAGAATGCTGTGATATATTTTCTCATTCATTCACTTTCAACAATGCAGTTACTGAAATGTCACATTATTTATTTGGATTTATTACCTTGAGTATATGGTTCAATATATAAAAGGGTAGTTACTGAACCCACAAAGTAAACACTCACCTGAGTTACTGTTTACAATAATATAAGGACAAAAGTGAAGAGTTGCTTCAATGAGCATAAATAACACAAGCTTTCACAGTTCTTTGGCAGGTGTAACGAAACGTCACACACTATTTTTTTATTTGGATTTGGTCTTATTACCATGTGTTTATAATCCATAATACAAATTGTGCCTTATCATTACCATTTTTATTATTTAGCAATTCTCCAGTAGGAGGACACCTCATCCTAATGGACAGTTTGGCTCTGTAATTATGTGTCCTTTACAGGGAGGTTCTACTGTACCAACCTATTTGCTCTAACTTACAGACTATAATTCAACATCCCCCCCTCCCTTAAGTGTAGGAAACAAAATGTCCACCAGTAGCAAATGTTGCGATAAATTGATTTTAACCGACTATAATTCAAAAGACTATTTTTCAATCAAAAATTCTGATCCAAGTGGGAAAGTTGAATTAAAGAGGGTTGGACTGTTAACAAAATGTCCTAGAAATATGTCCCCTAGTAGCAAATGTTGTGATAAATTGATAATCATTTTAACTGACTATAATTCAAAACACAGACTTTTTAAATCAAAAACTCTTATTCTATATGGTAAAGTTGAATTAAAGAGGGTTCGACAGTAATTGTATTGTGAAACATTCCTATGACCACCTAACACCTATCTAGTGGGATATATTACTTTGTATGAAAAACAAACCAGTAGTGTGTGCCGACCGTTGTTGTGGAGAAAGGAAGGAAGGAAGTTGTCTGATGAGCAAGCAGGGCTGTCCAGGAGCAGTCCAATCCGGATTGAGAGCCGGCTGAGTCTCAAGAACTACCTGGGCTACATCTCCTCCTGGTCCGCCTACCAGAAACTGATGGAGCAGGAGCCGCAAGAGGGCGCACTGCTCATGCACAAACTGCAGACCAGGTATTACCACTGTTGTTGTTATGTCATATCCCATTTGTCCATGAGCATGAGTCCATGCTCCTTAAGGTATTTCATATTTCACAAGGTAATAAGACCAAATCCAAATAAATAATTAATGTGTGACGTTTTGGTAACAGCGTTGTTACTATCTTCAGACAAAAGTACTGAATGAGAAATTTTACCACAGCATGTTTTTAAATAGTTACTGTTATCAAGTGTGTAAACAAGATAACAGATTGTTTTTAATTTGTTTACAATTTGTTTACACACTTGATAACAGTAACTATTTAAAAACATGCTGTGGTAAAATTTCTCATTCAGTACTTTTGTCTGAAGATGGTAACAACGCTGTTACCGAAACGTCACACACTATTTATTTGGATTTGGTCTTATTACCTTGTGTTTATAATCTCTAATCCAAATTGTGCCTTATCAGTATTTCATATTTCTTGAAAATAAAGATACTTCGGACAGTAAATCTTTTTATTACCTTTCTATTACCTGTAGAATGATTTTTAACGCCAAATGTTTTAATTTTTGTTTGCTCCTGACGAGGACAAAAGCTTTTTATCGAAATGTCGAGGTAATAAAAAGATTTACTGGTCGAAGTATCTTTATTTTCAAGAAATATGAATGTCAGCCAGGCAGCCTCTATCTTTATGATAAGGTGTTTCATGATTAGAAGCCCGAGGGGGTCGATGGAAGGCTGGTTAAACTGTTTGGTTTTCGACCACTACGACCCGGGTTCAATTCTCGCATTGGACACTTTTTTCTGATTTAAAAAAAAAATGCTCCAATGGCCCCTGATTCTTGCAAAAGTCCAACCCCACCAGCGAGTGCAAGTAACCAAACGGGGCTCTGGCACATTTGTAAGTGCAAAGTCGAACTGCTTTTCACATGTGTAGACATGTGGTGCGCTTACAGTAAAAGCAGTCGCTAACTACCCACCATGATTATCATGGCCTGTACCACGTGTACTAGGGATAATTGAAAAAAAAAAAAATGATATGAAGCTGCCTCCCCGAAAAGTCCTGTTTAGTACATCAATTGTAACAAATGTTCTCTTGTCTCTCACTAAATCTTTCTTTGGTTTGTACAGGTTATGTAATGCCTTAGGGATATCGGATTTAGAAACTCAAGTGCCATTGGTCACCGATTACTTCTTGATAATGGGTAGGAAGCCTAACATTGGCTGATCTTACCTTCTTCCTCAGTATTGGTGGATTCTCTTTGAGTGTTGTGATTGTTTGTTTTTTGCTCTAGATCTAGCTGTCACAT
>CP092883.1:51837769-51853972 GCA_030710605.1 Cordylochernes scorpioides | reverse complement strand
AAACCTCGATATTCGATATTCAAAAAATATAAACAAGAAACATACCCCTGCCTGATTTTTTCTCCAAATTATCGTATGATACAAAGAATTATAATACACTATTGTGGCGAAGAAATATTTTATTATTTAATTTAATATTATTCTCAATGAAAATATATTCAACAGATAATAAAAATATATATTACTCTGTATTTGTAAAATCATCTTTAAAATATTTCTTTGCTTGCTTGTTTAAGATTCCCTAGCTGTAGATAGTTTTGTTGAGTTGTTAATAATTGTCGACTCGTCGTGGTGACGTCATCAATAAATGTAAAAATCTTAGGATATTTCAACAGATTTTACAAATACAGAGTAATATATATTTTTATAATATGTTGAATATTTTCATTTAATAATATTAAATTAAATAATAAAATATTTATTCGCCACAATATAATACGGCTATGATTATAGAACGACGTTTAACAAGTTTTACCGCAAATGTTTCTATTAACAGAACGAAAAATCATAATTTATTTTAAAGAGAAATAACGACTATTCCTATCCTTAGGAATGAAGTATGAAAGGATGAATTGTGAAGAGTCATTCCGTTCATCATTCCTCTTATACACTTGTATACTCTTTAACCTTTTATATCGGATGGTTTTATTCAAATAGGAATTCCCTTACGCATTTTGCTTCTCAGTTTCAACTAAAGCCTCATTTTCTTAAATATTTTTAAATATAGAATTTCAAAATTAAAAACGATATATAATAATTTTGTATTTTGATTTAAATATCCTTGGATTTATTTGTTGTTGTGTGCACGATAAACCGGTGTTCTCTAATGTACATGTATATATATATAAATCAATAAAAAATTCTTAATATATAATAATGGTATTTATTTGGCTCTTATTTACAAAATATTAGTTTTATATTTACATTTTTATAAATACAATTGTACAATTTTATTTACAGGGAGATTTTTTATAAATATATGCTCGAATGTGTTGTTAGTATATAATTTTATATACAATATATTTGGTTTAGATAACAACATAAAATTCCAATAATTTGTGGTTTTAAATTTTTAAGAATTTTTTAATACAGCGATAGATTTTTTTCATTCAAATATAACAACGTACATTTATTTTGTATTTTTGGATTTTTTTAATAACAAAAAATTAAAATAATAATAAAATAATTTGACTACTTATATATCTATGAATGTAAAACTATAAAGGAAAAAAAAAGGCTAGAAAAAAGAAAGTGTGTATCTAATTATTAGAAAGATAAATATTTATGTGCTTATATATGTCAGTGTTTAATAAATATATTCAATCAAAAACTAATTTTTTGTAGTAATTATTAGAATATAGTTAAATATATACCACACTACACCTAGAAGTATTTGATGTACAAAATTCATATTTCTGTTTTAATTGAGCAGAGTTTTTTTTTTTAATTATTATATTGTTTAGTCGTTTGGAATGAAATAAAAGTATTAATATACTATTGTATTTTAAAAAAAACGTAAATTTGCTCTTAAAATTAATTCAAATAAATTTATCTGTCCTAAAAATGGTTTTTCAAAATTATTTCAAATTTATTTAACAGTTTTAAATATTTTTAATTGTAAAGTAGAATTTTAATATATAGGTTTAAATTAAAATTGAGCAAAGCGCGATTTGGTTTTAAATAACGCACTATTATTTTCGTGTGTTTGGAAAAAATAATACTTTATAAATTATAAATAAAAGTAGTCTTCCAATACAATTTAAAAGTATCGTTATATCTTATAAATAGGTTGTGATTTGATTACTTTATATGTTAAATGTAAAATGAAAGAAAATTTTAAGTTAGAGATAAAAAGTTCAAAAAAAGTAAAGTGAACAAAAGGCGAAATAGATGGTTAAGATGCTAAATAAATAGAGAAGATTTTTGGAAAAGGTGAGGTCACCACCATACTGGTTGTGGTAGGAAGGCTTGGATGCCAGGGGGCAATGGTGGGGGGACGTTTGGGTGGCTGAAGAGGTCTTTTACCGTTGGGGGTTGAGGGCAGGGTTTACCATCTCGAACAAGCACAGGTACAGCTACCCTGCGTGGTGACGGTTGCAACTGAGAATCCAAGCCTCCACGTTCTTGTCGTGCACGTTTGGTCTTATAACGATGATTCTGGAACCATATCTTGACCTGTGTAGGTGTTAGCCTAATGACTGAAGCTAGATGTTCTCGTTCTGGAGCTGAAAGATATCGTTGCTGGCGAAAACGTCGTTCCAACTCGAAGGTCTGAGCTTTGGAGAAGAGGACACGTCGTTTGCGTTTCTTAGTAGCTCCTCCTGTTCCAGAATTACCTGCGCTTGCTGAATGGCCTTGTGTTGGCTCGCTGCTACTGCTGGCACCTTCGTCATCTGTCGTCTTGCCGTCGGAATCGTCCATAGCACTCCGAGGATCTCGTGACCCATCTGTTCCATGGGACTCTTCGGGACCTCCTCTTCGGATCATAGCAGCATGGTGAGCTGCATCAAAACATAAGATTAGACATCATGTCAGGCATACTTTGCTATGATCATTGACAATTTATATTTACAGTAAAACCTTCAATGAACTATCCATTTAATAAGAGACTCCATCTCTGATCATTTCCCTTCATAAAATTAAAAAATGGCTTAGCCTGACATAATTCAGCGTCAAAAGAGATTTGCAAACTACCCAATAGATAGAAGAGAGAAAGTTACCGTGTTTTCAGACAGTCTCCTTAACAAGAATTTCTATCATATAAAAAAAATCTAATAAATAGATTAAAAGTTCAGATACCTTTAAACAAACCTTTATGTAAACAGAATCCAATTTTATCAGAAGAATAAAATCGTGAGGCAAAGAGTTTCTTGTAAGTTTTTTTATTCAGCCGAGATTTCAAGCATTTCTGTCTTTCCACAGGAGTAAAAAATTAATCACTCAGATATCCAGAAATGCTTGAAAGGCATTCGGCTAAATAATAAAAAAACTTACAAAAAATTATTTGCCACACGAATTTGTTCTTTTGATAATATACTGATCCAGACGATATTATCCAACTTATAAAATTCAATTTTCTTTAAATCTTAGCAAAAATATCTTTGTATCATCAATAATTTCTTACTCTATAGCAATATCTTAGATAAAACGACTCGATTCTTTAGTCTAAATCTTTTCTATTATCTTTCATAATTCATTTTTCACTTTCAAACTATATATCAATTTCTGATCACACAATAGAAAATAAATTTAAAAAAAAAAAGAAATAAATAAATAGACAACCTTTTTATCATTTCTTAACACAAAGAAAGAACTTTTCATTTAGATAAAAAAAACATTATAAGAACACACTCTTTAATCGAAATTTATTAAAATTTTCTTTTTTTATTTATAAGAGACTAAATCTTCTAAAAAATAATGAATAATCTGTATTATTTGTACGTAATCAACTTTACTAAAAAATGAAATTAAAAATCCGGCTTGTTCTTATCAATTCAGAAATACATTAGAAAAGACAACCTAATCATAGATTTTGAAAAAAAACTAAAAAATAATATTAAAAAACATTTCTCTCTTTCAATTTCTACACTTAATTAAATAAAAGAGCGTCGATCAATTAGTATTGCCAACAAAGAACGCGGTATGGTAAAAAAAAAAATCCATCCCTGTCCCTATCTGCTATAGAAGTAGGATAAGGTTGCTTAGTAACCGGTAAGCCTCGTTAACACCCATTAAAAATAAATTTCAATTTTCCATTTTTTTACGGTTTCTCTCTCTCGTACCTAATCTAAAAAAAAAAAAAGAATTCTTCCGACAAGAAGAAAAAAAATGATGGATTTAGTGAAACCTTCTTGTTAGGAAGGAAGTTACCCGATATCGTTTGAACTGAGTTCAATTTGATAAGGATAAATTTGACGGATCATCTTCAAGTTTGTAGATTGAGAAGTTGCTTCAACGATTTAACCAGGTTGATGGTTCTTATCTGACGATAAGTGCTGCGCTATATCATCCTCACCACCTTCTTTTTTTTTTTTATCTCTACTTCTGAAAATTCGAAACTATTATATACGCGTCTATAATAGTTTCGATTTTTCATAACAGATGACGTGCTAATGCATCATAATATCTCTACTTAGGATCTTAAAATATAACAACAGCAAAAAGACCATTAAGACCAGGCGTGTTAAAATTGTCTAGAAGTACTACTTCTAGGTCTCTGTGTTGAAGGGCATGTTGACCCGAAAGCTTGAGAAATAAAAGAATTGTAGAAAGAAACCAAAACCTAGATTCCTTATTGATTTTTTCAAAGTCAGTTAAATCTATCAGAATATTGTCTTGTTTATATAGCATGAACATCTTCAGACATTATATGAATTTGTAATACAATATAATGCGGCTTATGATTGTAGAACGACATTTGAAAATTATTCTGCATGTGTTTCTTTTGAACGAAAAATCGAAATTTATTTTGAGGAGAAATAACGATTATTTCTAATCTTAGGAATGAAAGGATGAAGAGTAACGGAAAAATAAAGTGTCCAGGGATGGGAATCGAATTATATGAACCCATTTAAACAAGCATAAGACATTAGCACATCATCTGTATATGCCAGGCTGTATCAAAAGTTCGTTGCCGCCATATTTGCATATGACCCTTTTTTTCCAAAATAAGCGTAATAGTACTCGGATCGTTATTTTTCGATCATACATTCTTTAGCTCTATACTAGAATACTTCAATGTTATTCTAAACCCTATTACCTTATTTCAATCAGGTGAGTACGCTCATCGACTGTGGAACCGAACCTTTATTTATTTAAACTTTTTTTATATTGGTATATCTACTTATATATTTGCCTTATTCTGTCTGTTTGTTTGTCTGTTTGTCTGAAGCTCACGGATAGAATGCGCGCCCATTGGCCGCCAGCGAACACGTGGCCTCCCTGCCCCCCCTCTAGACAACCCTGTTATTCAAAAACCATACATCCAATCGCCATGAAATTCTGGGATATTATTAGGTATATCCCCGGAAAGGTTTTCGAAAAATAATTTCTTGAATATCTTGAATATCCTTAGAGTTATTTGCAGAATTGTAGATATAACTCGCAAGCAGCGCCGCCAGACGGTGATAGACTTAAGCTTGCTGCTCCACCCCTGTTGACCTTGGGTCGTCGTGTGAGTCACAGCATTATGCAACAAAAAACACTCTCTCTGGGGATTGCTGGCGTCAACAACCTGTAAGTTTGTGCCTCTCTCATAAACCTGTCTATACAGACCACCCTGTCTATAGCGACCACTCTAGACAACCCTGTTATCAGCTGTGTGATACATCCACCTGTCTATACAGACCACCCTGTTAATAGCGACCACCCAAGTCAACGTTTTTAGAATATATTCGCACTCGGGTAAACCCCGGGCGTTGCCCGGGCCATTCGTCTAGTATTTAAATAAACGAACAACCATACAGTCTAGTAATCAGTGGCGATCCATTGGAGCGACCAATGTCCCAGTCACCAAGGATCCATGCCACCAATGTCTCATATCACCATTGTCCCAGGCCACTAAGGATTCAGACCACCAATGTCCCATGCCA
The DNA here is from genome assembly GCA_030710605.1 of Cordylochernes scorpioides. Classification (NCBI taxonomy): domain Eukaryota; kingdom Metazoa; phylum Arthropoda; class Arachnida; order Pseudoscorpiones; family Chernetidae; genus Cordylochernes; species Cordylochernes scorpioides. The sequence continues at coordinate 51,848,381 of CP092883.1, read as the reverse complement.
CTAATGTCTTAGGCTACTAAGGATTCAGACCACCAATGTCCCATGTCATAAATGTCCAAGGCCACTAAGGATCCAGGCTACCAATGTCCCAGTCACCAAGGATCCATGCCACCAATGTCCAATGCCACTAATGTCCCAGGCCACTAAGGATCCAAGCCACCAATGTCCCATGCCACTAATGTCTTAGGCTACTAAGGATTCAGACCACCAATGTCCCATGTCATAAATGTCCTAGGCCACTAAGGATCCGGGCTACCAATGTCCCAGTCACCAAGGATCCATGCCACCAATGTCCAATGCCACTAATGTCTCAGGCCACTAAGGATCCAAGCCATCAATGTCCCATGCCACTAAGGATTCAGGCCACCAATGTCCCATGTCACTTATGTTCCAGGCTACCAATGTCCCAGGCCACTAAGGATTCAGGCCACCAATGTCCCAGGCCACTAAGGATCCAGGCTACCAATGTCCCAGTCACCAAAGATCACTAATTACCCCAGATCGACCGTGTAGGCTGAGTCACGCTGACTCACGGAGGAAACCAACACGCCGCAACCGCGCGATAACCGCCGCCACGCGCTAAGTGATCGCTTATCTCCCCCCGCCAATGAATTGAACAACTTCACCGCAAATTTTAATTTATCAGATCCCTCATCTTGCTTGCTACCCTTTCGTGCAGTTTTACCGCTGTGACAGACCGTTGCTGTCATCGAAACCCTTTCTTCACGACTATCTAGCGACTCATCCTGTTCTCAATGAATCCGTAGGACATCTTCGAAGTGATCATCCCAACAGCTTTTTGTCCATTTAACACTTTGATGGCGTAAGCCATCAGCAACTTTCAGTTGCACGATCAGAGAAAGAGAAAGAATATGTTTTCACTATTAATTAAATTATTTTTCGCCGAAATTTGCGAAAGAATTTGTAGTAATGCGTAGAAAAATGACATCTTTCCCATATCGACTCATTTCCTAACTCCTCCCGTAGGATTTTACAAAATCCTAACCTTCCCTTATACTCATGAGAGCCATAGCCTGGAAACATGGTATACGGCTGATTTTTCTTTAATTCCCAAAGTTGGTATTATGGAAGATATATCTAAACCTCCCTGTAGGGTGAAGTACGGTGTCGTGAGCCCCGAGCCGCTACGGTAACCTTGAACAGAGAACTCTGAAATGTGGCTGACTAACGGGGCAATGGTACATCCCCATTCCATGGAGCAGCCCATGCTACTGCGTCCGAGGAAGCTGGACAAGACACCACCATATCTAAACCTGTCCTTCTTTTGCGTAAATATCCAAAAAAAAATGATTTAATTTTATTAGTTTTTTTCTATACAAGGAAATAATAGGCCCTTTTTTCTCGTCTATCTTTTATTCCAAATTTATTCTATCACCATTTCAGCCTCCAGCTTTCAATTTTCGAAATAAATAAAGCAATATTCGAAAACAATAGTGTAAAATCGACCAGAAATTCTCTCGTCATTATATTCCATCGCATAAGAAATAGCAAAAAAATACAGTAGAACCTCCCTGTAAAGGACAACACCTAATTGCAGAGCCAAAGTGTTCTTTAGGGAGAGGTGTCCTCTTACCGGAGAGTTGCTGAATAGTAAAAATGGTAATTTTGTAAATGAAAACTGTCCTCTGTAGAGAGGTGTCCGCTAAAGGGAGGTTCTACTGTAAATCAAAATAACGAAATCCCGTCCTCCACAGTAAGTTTCTTTAAAAATTAAATCTGTAAAAGAGATTTCGCATTTGAATTAAGCTTCTACAAGTGCTTCATCTTTGGGGAAACTAAGAGAAAATGCCTGTTAAAGAGAAATTTACCTTTAAAGCTTAAGGATTTTAAATAAAATGATTAAAGAAACGCATTTGCGGAATTTATAAATTTTATATTTGAATAAGTTGACTTGGATATGAATTCTAGGATTATAGTGGTCAGTGTCGTTTGTACTCCATGTTAGGAGTGGTTGCACATGGCGTCTGTTCCTCTTGTCAGAGGCGGTCATTTCTTTTGGAGCTAAGTCAGTGGCCTGCCACTTAGTAGTGCTCCCAATCTTAATGACAAAGGCAGACGCATTCTACTTCACCCAGTCATGATCTCAAGCTTTACAAGCTTGACACCCTAATATGGTTGAGTGGAGATAAGAAAGAAGAAGAGAAGTCAATGTATATCTCTCTCTCTCATTAAGATTTGATTTCGAAATTCCTTTCAAACTTTGCCCCCAATAGAGACAGTTAAGTCTTCAATAGAAATTGTGTTAAAAAGTTGTGAGTGGAGATCGGCAAGAAATCTCCCCATCAAGAATTCAAAGACCATCCTGAACAAATCCAAGAAAAAAACTGTGAAAGTCCAAGAAAATATTGGAGTTAAAAAAAAAAACAGAAGGAGGATAAGATTCTAAGTTACGAGGAGTCCAAATCCTTAAAAACTCTCGAAAACAAAACTCCAGAAAGAAATGGGATTAAAGAGTTTGTCGAATTCCTGGGATGGTTCACAATTCCTTCCTTCTTCAATCCGATTGTTTCTGTAATTCTGGACTTCACTCTGATGACATCTTGTAGGGCGTACAAGGGTGTATTGAAAAGTAAGGTCTCCCCTATCGTTTTTTTTCCTGTGGAAATGTAATTTATTTACAACTTTTTTTTGCGTAGATTGTTGGAAAGGTTGAAACATTTGGCTATTTTTCAACACAGTTGCCTTGACGATCAATCACTTTGGAGACGCCGGTTATGTAAATTTCTCTTTTTTACTTATTCAGCCAGAAGATTTACATATTTGTAAATATAATTCTGTATAAAAGGATGTGTAAGTTTAATAAAAGTGTGTCAGTAACTATCGGGTGTTGGTGAATTATTAGTGTCATCAGGGTGTGGTGGGCACTTTTAAGGAAGCATATAGGCGTCAATTCGGTTGGAGACCTGAAGTCTGGCAAGAAGATACAGTCAAGCTCTGCCATAACTATTTAGATAAGACCAGACATACCAGGATGCGGCAAGCTTTCCGAGCTTAGTAAGTGAGGCAGTGATCGTATCCGAAACACACTTTTTGCATCCTGGAAACCAGTTTTTTAATGCCGGCATCGTACCACTCTCCTACTCTCTGTACCACTCGTTTATCTTTATCTTTCCATCAATAGAGGAATGTGTTATTTTTATTAAAATATCAGAACGATGGCACTGTACATCATCCTAAAAAGGTTGGTGGATGAGTGTTTAAATCCCTTGATTCCCGACAGCCATGAACCAGGATTGAATCCCGTATTGGACACTTTGTTTTAATATATAAATAACCTTCACATATTATTCATTGTTGCAAATATCATAAGATAAGTTGCTCTATATATTATATATTGTCTTATTTTATCCTCATGTAATGCAGCCATTTCCAGATACAAAAGTCGGCCATAATGGAACACCATTTCACCTTGTTCACCTTCGATTCTTATCTTCTAATTTCAATCTATTCTATTAGATTATCGAGAAAACCAAGTCTATTTTGAATCTACCTCTCCTTTTATTCTTCATGGCACATCCCTTCAAAGTATTTTCATATATAATTTTGTTTATTGTTTTGAAAATAGAACAATCCATAAATAAATCTTTAATTAAAAAGACATATATTAAATCAAAATATCATTTATTTTACCAATATTTCAGTTGGCTGAACGCCAACCTTTATCAAGGTGTTATAACATATTAATGTGTGTCAACAACAAACTCAGCACCACATAACGTCAATAGCTAATACAGCCAACTGAAATATTGGTAAAATAAATGATTTTTTGATCCAATATATGCATTTTTAATTAAAAGTTTTGTTTATGTAAACACTTTTCTTAAAATATCAAAGTTTCAGACGGACATATAAAGAGACAGCTGTGTGTTTGATATTTCTACAAAGCTGATTTGTAACTGTATCAATTTTTCTGAATTTTTAAAGGATATTCTGAAAACTTAATAAAATTGAAACAAAAATATTTAAACGCTCTATTTTTGAGCTTTATTTATTTTAATTTGTATTTCACACACCCATATAGAAACTACCAGCCATATTGAAGTTGGTTGTTGTTCTAAATAAACATTTATATAGCGGTATGAGATCTATGGAACTGCCATGAAACCTAGAACATGACAACCATCGCCGGTCGTCTTTTTTTTTTTAAGGCGACAGAGGAAATTTTGTTCACACTTGGTTATCTCGTGTGTCTTCAATAAAGATTACTGTGTATCAAATATCTTTCATAGTTATTGTCTCTATATACATGCTAAAAGGTACAACCTTCCTTAAGTTTTGTCCATGAGTATAGATTGCATAAGTTCGGAAGGATGACATTTTCTTTTAATACATTTTATGCATTTTGTAAAAGGCAAGGCGCCTTTTTTTGCCCATATATTCCATATATACAGTTAAACCTGTCTATAGCGCCCCCCTCTAAATAGCGCCTCCCTCTCTATAACGCCCGAATTCAAATACGTAGTACGATGCGATTTACATTAAAAGTGACCTGTCTATAACGCCCCCTCTAAATAGCGCCTCCCTCTCTATAACGCCCGAATTCAAATACGTAGTACGATGCGATTTACATTAAAAGTGACCTGTCTATAGCGCCCCCTCTAAATAGCGCCTCCCTCTCTATAACGCCCGAATTCAAATACGTAGTACGATGCGATTTACATTAAAAGTGACCTGTCTATAGCGCCCCCTCTAAATAGCGCCTCCCTCTCTATAACGCCCGAATTCAAATACGTAGTACGATGCGATTTACATTAAAAGTGACCTGTCTATAGCGCCCCCTCTAAATAGCGCCTCCCTCTCTATAACAACCGAATTCAAATACGTAGTACGATGCGATTTACATTAAAAGTTACCTGCCTATAGCGCCCTCTCTAAATAGCGCCTCCCTCTCTATAGCGGCCGATTTTAAATACGTAGTACGATGCGATTTACATTAAAAGTGACCTGTCTATAGCACCCTATTTTGGTGAGTCCCAAGAGGGGGCGCTATAGACAGGGTAACTGTATATTCTTTATATAATAATATGCAATTTGGATTTGAGAATAGAAACATAAGGTAATAAGACTAAATCCAAATTAATGAAATGTTTGTGACGTTTGGGTAACAGTGTTGTTACCATCATCAGACAAAAGTTCTGATGACGCTGACAACTCTGTTACCGAAACGTCACAAACATTTCCTTACTATGTGAATTTGATCTTGTTACCTTATGTTCAAATTCTTTTTAGTTCACTATACACATACTATAAATGAGCTAGTAGTATAACTAGAAAGGAGAAGAAGGTATCCTGAAATCAAAAGAAATCATCAAGTATTCTGTGAAATTATTCCTCATCGTACTTGATCTGCTGAAAACAGATATGTATGCTCAACATGGTAATCTGAAATCAAAAGAAATTATTAAGTATTCTGTGAAATTATTCCTCATCATATTTGATTTTTTAAATAATATGTTGAAAACAGATATGTATGCTCAACAAGGTCTCCTGAAATCAAAAGAAATTATCAAGTATTCTGTGAATTTATTCATCATCGTACTTGATTTTTTAATAATCTGTTGAAAAATATATATATGTATGCTCAACAAGGCCTCCTGAAATCAAAAGAAATTATTAAGTTATTCTCTGAAATTATTCATCATCGTACTTGATTTCTATAATAATCAGAAATGTATGCTCAATAGGATCCTCTGAAATCAAAAGAAATTATTAAGTATTCTGTGAAATTATTTATCATCATATTTAAATTTTGTCTATATATATAATCATTGAAAACAGATGTGTGTGCTACGCGTATGTATAGTTTTAAAAACCACTTTTAGATTACTAAAGAATATTTTTAGAAGTTTGAACTTCATTTTTAATTTTAAATATTTGATTCTTAATACCTTTTGATAGGTTAGTTTTGTCTATTACATTATTATCTTTAGCTTCCTCACTTGTAAGATTAGCTATTGCTGTAATGGGAAGATGGGAATTTTAACAGGTTTTGCCCTTTGCGCTGCTGTTGATGACTTAAAAGAATAGATTTTGAATGTGAAATGGCTGTCTTTACGGTGTATAGGTATTAATACAGTATACTATACAATATAATATAACCTCTTTTCCATTTTTGTTTAATTTCTCTTTATAAGAGATAGTATAGGGGGGTCGGTGGAAGGATAGTCTAAACCATTGGTTTTCGACCGCTACGACTCGGGTTCGATTCCCACATTGGACACTTTTTTTTCTGATTAAAAAATGCTCCAATGGCCCCCGATTCTTGCAAAAGTCCAACCCACCAGCAAGTGCAAAGTCGAACTGCTTTTCACATGTGTAGGCATGTGGTGCACTTACAGTAAAAGCAGTCGCCTTCTTCTACACACCATGATCATCATGGCCTGTACCACGTGTACTAGGGATAAGCAAAAAAAAAAAAAGAGATAGTATTTCGTTCTTAAACTACTGACATGCTATCTCGAATTATTATCTCTAATGTGTACTCTATACAATAATGATAACACATTTGTAAAACAACCATATTATTTGTAAGCATTTGTTTCTAAATTACTTACTCTTTTAATTTGCATTTAAAAAGTTGCTAGGGATTCAAAATCTATAAAAATGTTTAAAAAGAAAAGAAAATTCAAGTAAACTAAGGTGTTCATACTTCATCCCTAAGGTTAGAAATAATCGTTATTTCTCCTTAAAATTTATTTTGATTTTTCGTCCAAAAGAAACACATGTGGGATAATTTTCAAATATCGTTTTACAATCATAAGACGCCTTATATTTTAATGTATTAAAGTGTATTATGAAATTTCACTGAGACAAGCTTTTTGATAAGGAATTTTTCTATAATATATTTAAGCTCTACTTGATATTAAGTATTTAATTTAATCTCTATCTAATGTGAACAAAATTGAAGTGAAATTTGTATCGATGTATGAAAATAATTTTAGCAATGCCACCATATCTTATTGCATTCTTTAATCGTCTGTTAATAAAAAAGCGCTGATTAAGCATTTAAAAATAATTATTAAAGAAATACAGAAATCGTTTTGAAAATAGAGCAATCCATAAATAAATCTTTAATTAAAAAGGCATATATTGGATCAAAATATAATTTATTTTACCAATATTTCAGTTGGTTGAATAACAGCCTTATATGGCTTATAACACCTTGATAAAGGTTGGCGTTCAGCCAACTGAAATATTGGTCAAATAAATGATATTTTGATCCGATATATACCTTTTTAATTAAATAATTAAAAATACAGAAATGTAAATGTAAATGTTAACTAAAAGTAGTTTTAGAACAATCTAAAAAACCTAATATTGTATTAATAGTTAAGGATTTTTTTTTTTTTCAAAATAAATAACTGCAAATAAAAAGAATTAACGGCTTTCTGTTTGGTTTAATCTTTGTCTTTTTGTACTTTTCCTTTAGCTCTCATAAATAATAGATTGATAATCATTATGAAGTTTTGAATGATGTTTATACAATGTCGTTTTATATTCATTTTATTCAAAATACTCAGCGTTATTAGAATAATGAATAATTTTCTGTACAAACGCATTTTTCAGTAAACCCATTATCGAATGATCTCTTCTGTGAAATCAAAAATGACTTGATTTAATCAAATCTAACCTTCGCTATGAAAACCACCTTTAGGCATATCCATGTTTTTGAGTCATGGTTTTTTGTTTTAAGTTCAAGTTTCAAATAACTTTATTAGGTATCGCTCAGAAAGAGCTTGGTTTTTTCCTTATTCAGTTCCAAAATCACTTTATTAGGTACCGCTCAACAAGAGCAACCTAGTTCATGATAATTGAAACAATGAATAATATGTGAAGGTTATTCGCATATTAAACAAAATATTAATGCAGGATTCTATCCCGGTTCATGGCTGTCGGGAATCGAGGGTGTTGCACACTTGTCCACCGACTTTTTTTTGTTTTTTTCGGTTCCAAAATCACTTTATTAGGTACCGCTCAACAAGAGCAACCTAGTTTATGATATTTGAAACAATGAATAATATGTGAAGGTTATTGACATATTAAACAAAGGTTAACGCTGGATTCAATCCCGGGAATCGAGGGTGTTACTCACTCGTCCACCGACTCTTTGGAGATTCTAATATATCTTCAATTTTTTTTTATTACTAAAATGTTTCTTGGATGTTTGGAGTTAGAGGAACTCAAATCTTTGGGTTAGCGCGTGTTGGATTTCTAGTCGATTGGATTATTTAAGATCTCTTATAGTGAAAGAGAAAGAGAGAAATAGTGGGTGTTTCTATTCCCTATCATAATTCTATGCATACATCGTATTCTTTGTAGATTAGGTGTTGAGTTCTTTTGGCTTATTCAGAGATAACGGCAAGAGAATGAAGATTTATTTGGAGAAGACAAATGCGCAGTATCTTGATTATTTAAGATCTCTTACAGCGAAAGAGAGAAAAAGTGGGTGTTTCTATTCCCTATCATAATTCTATGCATACATCGTATTCTTTGTAGATTTGATGGTGAGTTCTTTTGGATTATTAGAGATAACAGTAAAAACAAAGATTTATTTGGAGAAGATCCTAAAGACAAATGCGCAGTATCTTGGATTATTTAAGATCTCTTACAGCGAAAGAGAGAAAAAGTGGGTGTTTCTATTCCCTATCATAATTCTATGCATACATCGTATTCTTTGTAGATTTGATGGTGAGTTCTTTTGGATTATTTAGAGATAACAGTAAAAACAAAGATTTATTTGGAGAAGATCCTAAAGACAAATGCGCAGTATCTTGGATTATTTAAGATCTCTTACAGCGAAAGAGAGAAAAAGTGGGTGTTTCTATTCCCTATCATAATTCTATGCATACATCGTATTCTTTGTAGATTTGATGGTGAGTTCTTTTGGATTATTTAGAGATAACAGTAAAAACAAAGATTTATTTGGAGAAGATCCTAAAGACAAATGCGCAGTTGAAAAATCTTCACTATTTTAGAAAACACAATGGAAATGGCAGCTCTATAAAAATATTACACAATTACCTAAAACATTGCTGTAATAGGATAAGGGTTTTAAGATTAGTTAACGAAATCTTTGGTATCATCCAAGAAAAGAGTTTTTTCTATGGTAATCATGATAGCTATTGATTAAAAAAGCTTTGATGTGTATCTTTAAAGAAGTTTTGTATATGTATGCTGGTTTGGTAATGTTTTTTAGCTGTTTATCAAGTCTAAAAATCTCGAACTATGTTGTAATCTGATGACGAAAAATGCCAAAGAGTACACAGATTGTGAAATTGTCTTTAGAAGAATCCTTGATGTACTTTTAAGGAAATTTTTATTAAACTACGCATGTAAGTAGTTGAAGAAAAAATCATGTAAAAATTATGAATTATGAAGTATTAAGAGAAAATATCCTAATGCATAGGTTTCATAAAAATTTGAGGATCTTATAAATCATTTCTAGAACCTATCTTTCGAATTGTGTGCTGAAATTTGGTAGTGAACTTCTACAAAGAACTGCTGAAACTTTTAAACGTAAAGATGAGGTCTCTTTAGTAAAAATTTATAATGTTTTAGTGCTAGATTTCTAATGCACATACTTCTCTACTGCCCTTGCTGCAATTCATCAAAAGTGAATTAAAATAGCGCCAGTTTAATCAACATTTATTTGTACTCTACTATTGTATCAGGTATTCAGTTTTTAACAGAGAGATTGGTGCAAATTAAGATAAATATATACAGTTAAACCTGTCTATAACGCCTCCCTCTATATAGCGCCCGATTTTAAATACAAAGTACGATGCGTTTTACATTAAAAGTTACCTGTATATAGCACCCCCTCTCTATAGCATCCTATATATGTGTATATAATGCATATTATCTTTTTTAAAATAGTACAGACTGTGCACTTTGCATGTATTGACAAGATGTCAATAAATTTATTTTAATTATTAATTGTCTATAGCATCCTATTTTGTTGAGTCCCAAGAGGGAGCACTATAGACAAGGTTTTATTAAGCCCGTTGAAGAGCGATTAACGCTTGAAAGCTATCGTTTTTTAATAAAAAGAAACTCATTTTAGAAAATATTTGTAATTTTAAAACTTTTTTACAATTTTATCATGAAGAAAGGTTCAACTGTATTAGGATAGTTAAAGAAAATATTGACGTAAGGTAGTATTCACAAATCTCTGAATTGACCACGTGTTATCAAGTATAAAAGTACTAAGTACTTACGGAAAACTGAGTAGATATCGTGAGGCCAGCATCCAAGAAGAATAGGGGCTGTAGGTGAAGGTGGAGGCGTCTTCTTATCATCATCTTCTTCCAGCTGCAGGATGTCACGGACACTGAATCCCGACCTGCTGCCCATCGCGACCGTGGGTCCCATCAGACTGCCTGGCGCCAAGTCAGTCAACGCTCATTGGCTGATCTCCAGACTGGGCGTGGTCTGTCTGGCCCCGCCTTAACTCCGCCTCCAACACTCTCCTATTGGTTACCCGCTCGAGTGGTCACGACTTGTGTTATTTACGGCTTCAGGTGGGATCTGACGTCAGGAACTCTTTAGAAGGAATTAAAAGCGGCAGTGGCTTGTTGTCGCCCAGAAATCC
>CP092883.1:51734743-51837669 GCA_030710605.1 Cordylochernes scorpioides | reverse complement strand
ATTTAGATCATGGAACAATCGATGTCTCACTTCTGTAAAGTTCGGACAGTCATAGATAAGGTGAAGAACAGTTTGTTCAGTTTCTCCGCAGGAACAATTTGGTGTTTCTGATAGTTTTATGTAGGTATTTCTGGCCGTGTGATGTGAAAAATTGAATGACTATAAAATTTGGATTGAACTGTATAGGAATTCCGTTTGTAAAAATAGTGCGAATTGTATAATTAGTGACAAAAGTTACTTTTACGGGTTATCATACAAAAATCAATAAACTAGGGCCTACAGTAAGAGTAACTAAAACACAGAAAAACGTACACTCAAGACTACAACACCAACAACAAAAAGGAGGTAGATAAAAAAAAAGCACGATTTGTTAAATAAAATAAAAACATTACTTATCTTTTATTGCAGCGTTGATAAGGAGCGGACCGGGGTTACACAGGTATGCGAGGAGATCACCAGACAAACACAACAGAGAACGCTTTAAGCGTCTCCACTCGAACACCACTCCACGACTCCTCGCATTCCGTTTCAACCCTCTTTTATATACAAACATGGCCAGATTTGTCCAATGACGTGGGAGATCAGTTCACTTAACAAATAAACAACATTCTTCCCTCATAACTGAGAAGATTAAAACTGCTTATGTTTGTAAGATAATTTGACATTATCATTATAAATGAATTGATACAAATGATTCATAACAATAGATTTTTTCTTCGTCAATTATTGTTGTAAGTATATCTCTTTGTAAATTTTGTTTTTTCAGTTTGCACTTTATTGATTTATAGTTGAGATAGTCTTTTATGAAAGGTGTATGTGAGGTGTGAACATCCGTATGATATGGTTCCATGTACCAATGAGATAAGAATATGTTGTAGTGAAGGAGAAGTTTCTGTAAAGAACGTATAGAAATATTTGGGTACTATTGCGATTTCACCGCCACTCTGTGTTGTGACGACGATCTAAGCTCTATAGAGGTAGTCGATCACCTCTATTCATGGTCGGTGGGGTTGAAGTTTCAAAATTGTGGTGTCACTGTTTATAACACTTTTAAAATGTACGACGAAAACAGGAGGGAAAATTATATTTATTATCAATTAAGAAAAATAGTAAAGTATTATTTAATTGATTATATATTTAAATATTTACACTAAAAGAATCGGGGATCAGGGCAAATCTTCCCGTTCGTAAGTTGTTTACAGGTTCTTCTGTTATTGTTTTTCTCATTCCAGCCGCTGCATCCCCGTAGCCCCCTCCGTCGGCCTCCCATTGGCTGCTTCGAACTCCTTCTTTTCCAACAGATACCATATTTCGCTAGCATAAGTGGCTCTTGATCGTATGATCGATTTATAAATTAAAACAAAGCAATAATGCGCCATCTATATATAACGAATGAAGACTGATAGCTCCTTAATTTCTTGAGGACTGTATTTGTTCCCTTAATAAGGGTTCACTCTGCTGCTGCCTACCTCGTGTATTCCTATCAATCCAACACACCAACACTATGAGACATACACTCTCTCTAATACTGACACTAACCCTTTATTTAAAAACAACAAAACTATTTATACATCTTGGCCTTTGGTCAAAAAAATTAAAATAACGTATTTTACAAACACAACAGATTAACAAAAATAAATATTCACAGATATACATTTAACTCCTAACAAAGACATTAAGACGCAAATGTTTCTTTTCACAAATAAATCAAAATTCTACTGTCCTTACTGCAATGAAAAAATCGCTTTGTATTAATTTATGCTTAACTTGTCCTTATTATTTGCGGAAGAGAATTGCTCGATGCAAATATTTAAATGTAATTCTACTGTCCTAAAAGCTTATTTCAATAGTTTTCTTAAATACCATTTCTAAGATTCCACCCTTCAGTGTAGCATATAAAATCAGAATGATCCAATACAGTATTAGAGCTCTAAAGAAGCGGTCTGGTAGATTAAATTGGCGAAACCGCTGGGAAGGTTTACCACTGATGAGCCAAGCCCTCCCAATATTATTTCATCGCAGTAAGGACAGTAGGAATTTTTTTTTGACAATTTAAACAATTGTATTGATTCTTCTAATCAATTGTTACAAAGGTGGAAACAAAATATATATAATAAAATAGTAAATAAAGGGTAAATAAAATGTAGGGGAATATATATAGTTGTGTATGTGTACAAATTTCTTCAGCAAGGAAGGTTCCCCACCTTGAGAGAGTTCTCCTCCAGACAAGATCTTCTTGGACACTCCTGTAAGGACAGTAGAAGTTTGATTTATTTGTGAAAAGAAACATTCACGTCTTAATGTATTCATTCGTTGTAATTTATAGATTATACACTTTTCCTATAGATAAGCCTTCAATATTTTTTTTACAAATTGAGCAAAGAATGTTCTTTAATTTTGTTACATTGAGCCATGATATTCAATTCAATTATTCAAATATTTTATTTCCAAAGCGCTATATCCCGCAAGGGATACTTGCGCCAAACAAGGAGAAAAGTTTATTTACATAAGTTATTTACATTATTCAACGCATGAAAACATTAGAGATCCAGATTTTGTAAAAAAGTTTAGAATGTATTTACAAAATTAATTGAACTTTAAATATGATTTTTTTTAAATCGAAAATCAAATCGTTAAGTTCACAAACAACTAGTTCATTCTTTAATCTTGAAATGCTGGGCAATCGATCAGTAGATGTCTTGAGATTTGTTCCTCAATACCACACAATATGCTCTATGAGACTTTAAAAATTGATCTTTTTTTTTTGTTTCTTTTGTTATCAGAGAAAAAGACTCCGAGTATCTTGATTTGATCGGTAATTTTCAGGCTCTGTGTTCTATTGCTAAATGAGGCTGATTATGAAAATGAGTTGAAGTTTTTTTCGGTTGATAAAGATAGTTCAGTTTCATCACACCAATTGTCTATCACACGAAGAACTGTTTGGATTAAATTTCTCAAGTCTTTTATATTTGTGGCCCAGAGAACGATATCATCGGCATATACTACTGAACGAATGTTTGATATTTGAGTAAGGCGGACAAAGTAACAAAAGTTACAAATTACGGATTATCACACAAAAATGGAATATACTAGGGCCTAAAGTAAATGTAATTTGATACACAGAAAAAAACGTACACTCCAAAAGAGTACAACACCAACAACAAGAAGGAAGTAAATAAAACAAAACAGTACTTATCTTTATTGTAGCGTTGGTAGGGATCGGACTTGGGTAACACCGGGATGCGAAGAGATCCCCAGATACGGAAAAATCAAAGCCGCTCCACACCAATTCTCCACGCTCTGGGCCCCCTCGCATTCTCTTAGTCCCCTCTAATATACAGACATGGCCACATTCGTCCAATGAGAAGTCGTGAGAGATTGGCTCACTAACAAATGAAGACAACATTCTTCCCGCTAAAAACTGATCAGCAAAAACTGAAAATGTTTGTCAATATGATTTGACAGAGGAGACCGTTGAGGATGACGTTCCAAAGTAACGGAGACAGTGTTCCTCTCTGTGGACATCCTTTGTTTGGTTGTTTTGACACAAGAAATCCAGCGTATTCTAATAAGACTTTACGGTCTTAAAGTATGATTCTATTATTTTTGTTTGATCAAATGGAGTATTAAATTGATCAAGGGATTTAATTATACTTGGATGCCAGGAGTTGTCGTGTCAAATTATATTGACAAATATTTGCACTTTTATCTCAGGTTTTACTGGGAAGAATTTTGTTTTCGTTTGTTAGTAAACCAATCTCTCCCGTCTGTGGCCATGTTTGTATATAAGAGGGCTATGGTATTGTGAGAGTGGAGTGTGGTAGATTATTGTGTGGAGACACTTAAAGTGTTCTCTGCGTGTTTTATCCGTGTCTGGTGATCTCCTCACATACCTGTGTGACCCCGGTCCGATCCCTACCAACGCTACAATAAAGGATAAGTACTGTTTTGTTTTTATATAGCAATTCGTGAGGTGTTTTTTTTTTGCTCCTTTTTTATTTTTGCTGTTGTACGATTTTCTGGGTGTTAGTTACTTTTACGGTAGGCCCTAGTTTATTGCTACTTTGTGTGTTAACCCGTAATAGGAACTTTTGTCAGCCGCAGTATTATCTACTGGAAGTTGGGCGACTGGTTGTTTACATTCTATGATGCTTCTGGTTATATCTTCAAGAGCGGAGATCGTTGAACGTCCCTTCAAGAAACCGACTTATGTTCATCAGGGGAGAGTTAAGTGATTCATCATATTTCTGGCAATCCATTTCTCAAAGATTTTGGCTAAGTTGGGAAAGAGACATATAGAGCGATAGACTTTATAACTCGTATTGTTAGAAAAAGGCATTTCCTTATCAGGCAACTAAGAGTTGATGATAGCTTGCGCCATCTTCGGAATAAATATCAACTAACTAATAAACTAGACAATAACAGCTTACACCACGCTGACGAGGGCCAACAGCCCGAAACGGGTACGTGGTTAAATTTTCTTGATTAATCAAGAAAATAAAAAATGGCTATTTGGACAATTCTGGAATAATTAAAAATCAACGAATAGTTGATATTTATTCCGATAGATGGTGAAAGCCATCAGCAACTCTTAGTTGCCTGATAAGGAGATGCCTTTTTCTTGATTTATTCGCTCTATCCCAGTACAATTTCACATTTGTACTATTTTTTCGTATTGTTAGGTTTGTTGAAAATATATAGGTACTGTGGAGTTTTTCCAAGGAAGAGGGAAGTGAACGTTTGCATACATTTGTTAAAGGTCCTTAGTAGAAGGGGTTTCAATTGATTATATGGTCATTTTATGATCCTATTTGATATATTATCTACTCCTGGAGAATTTTTTGGGTTTTAGCTGTGAGAATTTTGTACAAGATCAGTTTCTGTAAAAATGGTCTGTAATTCTTGTAATTAGGGATATATAATTTTGGGTAAGTATGTTTTGCGCTCAATCGGTAACTTGCATATCATTCGGAAGCAAAAAGTATTGAGAAGTTCTGACATAGTTATTGAACACGGGGAATTGAAGAATTATCAATAACACTGATAGACAAAACTTAAGGAAGTTGTACCTTATAGCATATATATATTTTATAAGGTACAACTTCCTTAAGTTTTGTCTATCAGTGTAATAGATAAATTCGTGGTATTTTTTCCCAAAATTTTTGTTAATTTATGAAGTTATTTTTCCACAATGTAGTCTCTCCAGCTGTTGTATGTTGCTTTTTACATTGCTGTTACATATATGCGTCTTGCTTCACGGAAAAATCACTTTGCTCACTCAAATGATTATTTCTGTAATTTATAGGTCAGGTATTAATTACAAAATTCAACAGGTATCTGGAGATGAGTTTCTCTTAATTTATTATTGTATTCTCAAACTTTCGGGTATTTTCACCCTTCTTTACAGGAGTACAGTTGGTCTCGAGGACCACGCCATCTCCTCATCGGCGAAGTACGCGATCTACGTATTCTTCGTAGATCACCAAATACGTGGTGTCGCTGAAGACCCCGCTGGTGATTCTCCACCAAACTCTGCAGCTCTGGCAGAGGCGCCATATTCATTGTACATAGTGTATATAATCCATATTATCTTTTTTTTTTAAATAGCACAGACTGTGTACTTTGAATGTATTAACAAGAGATGTCAATAAAATTATTCTAATTGTCAATTGTCTACAGGAGTACAAAATGAACAATAATGAAACGCCGTTATCATGATTTTTTTTATTATTTTGGATGTAACTTTAGTATTGACATTTCAAAACTTTTGAGCAAGAATGATCACTCGGGATATTACATATTTGAAGTAAGTTGTTGACAGTTGTTTGTTTTATGACCAGAATTAAAACGGTAGCATTTTTGACATTGTCTTATCAGGAATCGATCTAGGATTTTTATGGAGTTTATGAGCACATAAGGAATTAGAATAATGAATATTGACAAAAGAGAAGAGAACTATATTGATTGAATGCTGGCAGATTCCATAGCTTCAATCTTAGAACTTTGTGTACTTTTGTTATGTTGGCAGGCAGAGTGATGGATAACTCCAAGTTGTATGTTGGAATAACTGGCAGAACAGATGTCTTCTTTCTTTAAACAATATGTCTGCTCTTTGATTTGATTTGCCGGACTGAAGTCCTTGAATCCGGTCCTGAAGAATCTTCCCGGTAAACCTCGAGGACCATGCCATCACCATCTCCTCAGCGGCGAAGCACGCGATCTGCGTTTTCTTCGTAGATCACGAAATACGTGGTGTCGATGAAGACTCGCTGGCGATCTTCCACCAAACTCTGCAGCGGTGGCAAAGGCGACATATTCATTGTATATAGCTATATATACCTCAATATTTTAAAACAATAGTGCAGACTGTATTCTTTTGCATATATTGAAAAGATGTCAATAAAATTCTGTTAATTGCCATTGTCTTTGATTCTGGTTAATAGAAATCTAAAAGTTACTTTTATATATTTTTCTTGACATGGAAGCGTTTGACAAGTTCACCTGTTTCTTCCTCTATGGCCGTCTTCAGGACTTCATCCTCTAGCTCCGAGAACCTTCAATTAGCTTTTTCCCATTATTTCTAAATCAATTTTATCACCCCAAGTACACACAATGGTACAATCCATCATCGTGGAGGAAGGATATTTATGGCCATTTATACTGTAAGTGCACCGACCATATTTGAAGAGTTTGACTGTTACCTTACCGTACCTCAGTGATAGAACTTCGCTTAAAAATTATACTCGCTAATTGAGTTGGAATTTTGCAAAAAAACAAAGAGCCAATCAAGCAATTATGATTTAAAAAATAAAACTGTGGTTCGACGCGGGTTTCGAACTCATCTCTAGCTTGTCGACAACTTCCATCGCCCATTCCCTGACCTAAAAGAAGAACTGCGAAAACATGAAGTTATTATCATTATTAACGATATCGTATTTATAATACAAATTCCTACAATATGAAAAAATAGCACAAATGTGATATTGTACTGGGATAAAGTGCATAAATTATGAAAAAGGAATCTTCTTATCGTTCAACTGAAAGTTGCTGATGGCTTGCCATGCTTGCGTTGAGGTACAGATTTCACCACGCTGAAGAGAGCCAACAGCCTGAAACGCATCCATGGTTAGCTTTACTTGATTAATCAAGAATGGGTATTTGGCCAATTCTGGAATAATTAAAAATTAACGAGAATAGTTGATATTTATTCCGATAGATGGCGCAAACCATCAGAAACTTTCAGTTGCACGATAAGGAGATGCCTTTTTCATAACAAATTCGTACAATTACTAAACTGAAAGATGAAAGGAATAAATTGAGAGAATTTAGCTCATCAGTAGTTAACATCCCACCATTACTATTAGCCCCTAAAAATCCCTAAAAGATGACAATAAAGCAAAACTTGAGAATTCAAACAATTTCGATGCCATTTGTGTTATGTAATTAAAGTATGTAAGAAGGATGAATCCGTAACCAATTTAACTTTACATATTATTTATTATTAATAGCAATTATACAAAACATTTCTTGGTATATATGTTTTACATGAAAACAACAAAAACAATAATTATTATATACATGCAAGTTCCTTTTCAAACACGAGCTCATCTATAGCCATTGTTACTCTGTGTAATATTCCAACAATTTGTTCTCCAAATTCTGCTTGTATAGATTCTCTTTTTTTTTTTATAAAGACATTTTGACAATCACCCAATAATGGAGGGAAAAAAATCGTTGGAAGTCACCTAGCAACTCGTGCCAGAATCCAAGGCTGTCGGATTGAGATTATAAGTAAAAAAAGAACGAAAGGAATGAAGATAGAAAAAAAAAACGAACAAAGGTAATTAATTAAGCGATTAGATCGTGAGAGAAGGAATCAAAAGAAAGAGTTGTTTAAGAGAGTTGTCGTCAAAGAGGTCCCTCAAGTTGGGAAAGCAATGACCTTGGATTCCACGTGAAGAGTGATCTTAAGTGGTGGCTCAGCAATCACTTTAAATTTATTAAAGAGGAAAAAGGGGGGGCGACCGTTCTTAAGAAGCCTCCCAAAAAAAAAAAGAAGAAGAAGGAGGAGGCCCTAAATCATTTTAATCCTGGGGGATTTCTGGGCGACAACAAGCCACTGCCGCTTTTAATTCCTTCTAAAGAGTTCCTGACGTCAGATCCCACCTGAAGCCGTAAATAACACAAGTCGTGACCACTCGAGCGGGTAACCAATAGGAGAGTGTTGGAGGCGGAGTTAAGGCGGGGCCAGACAGACCACGCCCAGTCTGGAGATCAGCCAATGAGCGTTGACTGTCTTGGCGCCAGGCAGTCTGATGGGACCCACGGTCGCGATGGGCAGCAGGTCAGGATTCAGTGTCCGTGACATCCTGCAGCTGGAAGAAGATGATGATAAGAAGACGCCTCCACCTTCACCTACAGCCCCTATTCTTCTTGGATGCTGGCCTCACGATATCTACTCAGTTTTCCGTAAGTACTTAGTCCTTTTGTACTTGATAACACGTGGTCAATTCAGAGATTTGTGAATACTACCTTACGTCAATATTTTCTTTAACTATCCTAATACAGTTAAACCTTTCTTCATGATAAAATTGTAAAAAAGTTTTAAAATTACAAATATTTTCTCACAATGAGTCTCTTTTTATTAAAAAACGCTAGCTTTCAAGCGATTATCTCTCTTCAACGGGCTTAATAAAACCTTGTCTATAGTGCCCCCTCTTGGGACTCAACAAAATAGGATGCTATAGACAATTGACAATTAAAATAAATTTATTGACATCTTGTCAATACATGCAAAGTGCACAGTCTGCACCATTTAAAAAAAGATAATATGCATTATATACACATATATAGGATGCTATAGAGAGGGGGTGCTATAGACAGGTCACTTTTAATGTAAATCGCATCGTACTATGTACTTAAAATCGGGCGCTATAGAAAAGGAGGCGCTATAGACAGGTTTAACTGTATATATTTATCTTAATTTGTCCCAATCTCTCTGTTAAAAACTGAATACCTGATACAATAGTAGAGTACAAATAAATGTTGATTAAACTGGCGCAATATGATTCTAGAAATGATTTAAAAGATTCTCAATTTTTTATGAAACCTATGCATCAGGATATTATCTCTTAATACTTCATCAATCATGATTTTTTTGCAAGAGTTTTTCTTCAACCACTTACATACGTAGTTTAAGAAAAATTTCCTTAAAGATATATCAAGGATTCTTCTAAAGACAATTTCACAATCTGTGTACTCTTTGGCGTTTTTCGTCATCAGATTACAACATAGTTCGAGATTTTTAAACTTGATAAACAGCTAAAAAACATTACCAAACAAGCATACATATACAAAACTTCTTTAAAGATACACATCAAAGCTTTTTTTAAAGAAGAGCTATCATGATTATCATAGAAAAACTCTTTTCTTGGATGATACCAAAGATTTCGTTAACTAATCTGAAAAACCTTATCCTATTACAGCAATGTTTTAGGTAATTGTGTAATATTTTTATAGAGCTACCATTTCCATTGTGTTTTCTAAAATAGGGAAGATTTTCAACTGCGCATTTGTCTTTAGGATATTCTCCAAATAAATCTTCGTTTTTGCTGTTATCTCTGAATAAGCCAAAAGAACTTACCACCAATCTACAAAGAATACCATCGTAAAGATAGAGGCTGCGGCATTCATATTTCTACAAATAAAAGACACTTCGGCCAGTAAATCTTTTTATTTCTAACGCGTTGCCAAATGTTTTAATTTTTGTTCGCTCCTGACGAGGACAAAAGATTTTTGTCGAAATGTCGAGACAATAAAAAGATTTACAGGCCGAAGTGTCTTTTATTTGAAGAAAAGAATACGATGTATGCATGGAATTATGATAGGGACTAGAAACAACCACTCTTTCTCTCTCGCTAAGAGATCTTAAATAATCCAATCGACAAAAAATCCAACACGCGCTAACCCAAAGATTTGAGTTCCTCTAACTGCAAACATCTAATAAACCTTTTCGTAATAAAAAAAAAATTGAAGATATATTAGAATCTCCAAAGAGTCGGTGGACGAGTGGGTAACACCCTCGATTCCCGGGATTAAATCCAGCGTTAACCTTTGTTTAATATGTGAATAACGTTCACATATTATTCATTGTTTCAAATATCATAAACTAGGTTGCTCTTGTTGAGCGGTACCTAATAAAGTGATTTTGGAACTGAAGAAGGAAAAAACCAAGCTCTTTCTGAGCGATACCTAATAAAGTTATTTGAAACTTGAACTTAAAAAAAAAAAAAACCATGACTCAAAAAAACATGGATATGCCTAAAGGTGGTTTTCATAGCGAAGGTTAGATTTGATTAGATCAAGTCATTTTTGATTTCAAGAAGAGACCATTCGTTAATGGGAAGGTTTACTGAAAAAGGCGTTTGTACAGAAAATTCTTCGTTTATTCTAATAACGCTGAGTATTTTGAATAAAATGAATAAAAAATGACATTGTACAAACATCATTCAAAACTTCATAATGATTATTAATCTATTTTTTATGAAAGATAAAGGAAAAGTACAAAAGACAAAGATTAAATCAAACAGAAAGCGGTTAATTATTTTTATTTGCAGTTATTTATTTTGAAAAAAAAAAATCCTTAACTCTTAATACAAAATTTTAGGATTTTTAGATTGTTTTAAAAATACTTTTAGTTAACATTTGCATTTCTGTATTTATTTAATTATTTTTTTAAAAAGGCATATAGTGGATCAAAATATCATTTATTTTACCAATATTTCAGTTGGCTGAACGCCAACCTTTATCAAGGTGTTATAAGCCATATAAGGCTGTTATTCAGCAAACTGAAATATTGGTTAAATAAATTATATTTTAACACAAAGCAATAACGCGCCATCTATATATATAAAATAAAAGGATTTAAAAGCGCGAATGTTTCTTTTATACATAAAACAACTTCTACTGTCCTTACTGCGATGAAAAAATATATTGGGAGGGCTTGACTCATCAGTGGTGAACCCTCCCAGCGGTTTCGCCAATTTAATCCACCAGACCTTATTTTTAAAAAATGCTTAACTAGCGATTTTCATTAACAGACGATTAAAGAATGCAATAAGATATGGTGGTATTGCTAAAATTATTTTCATATATCGATACAAATTTCACTTCAATTTTGTTCACATTAGGTAGAGATTAAATTAAATACTTAATATCAAGTAGAGCTTAAATATATTATAGAAAAATTCCTTATCAAAAAGCTTGTCTCAGTGAAACTTTCATAATACACTTTGATACAATATAATATAATGCGGCTTGTGATTGTAAAACGACATTTGAAAGTTATCCCGCATGTGTTTCTTTTGGACGAAAAATCAAAATAAATTTTAAGGAGAAATAACGATTATTTCTAACCTTAGGGATGAAGTATGAACACCTTAGTTTACTTGAATTTTCTTTTCTTTTTAAACCTTTTTATCCATTTTGAATACCTAGCGACTTTTTAAATGCAAATTAAAAGAGTAAGTGATTTAGAAACAAATGCTTACAAATACTATAGTTGTTACAAAGGTGTTACCATTATTGTATAGCGTACACATTAGAGATAACAATTCGATATAACATGATAGTAGTTTAAAAACGAAATACTATATCTTTTTTTTTTTTTTTTGCTTATCCCTAGTACACGTGGTACAGGCCATGATGATCATGGTGGGTAGAAGAAGGCGACTGCTTTTACTGTAAGTGCACCACATGTCTACACATGTGAAAAGCAGTTCGACTTTGCACTTGCTGGTGGGTTGGACTTTTGCAAGAATCGGGGACCATTGGAGCATTTTTTAATCAGAAAAAAAGTGTCCAATGCGGGAATCGAACCCGGGTCGTAGCGGTCGAAAACCAATGGTTTAGACCATCCTTCCACCGACCTCCTATACTATCTCTTATAAAGAGAAATTCCAACAAAATGGAAAAAGAGGTTATATTGTATTGTATAGTATACTTTATTAATGATCTATACACCGTAAAAAGACATCCATTTCACACTCAAAATATATTCTTTTAAGTCATCAACAGCAGCACAAAGGGCAAAACCTGTTAAAATTCCCATCTTCCCATTACAGCAATAGCTAATCTTACAAGTGAGGAAGCTAAAGATAATAATGTAATAGACGAAACTAACCTATCAAAGGGTATTAAGAATCAAAGATTTATAATTCAAAATGAAGTTCAAACTTAAAATATAAATATTAATATAAATATATAAATTCAAACTAAAAATATTCTTTAGTAAACTAAAAGTGTTTTTTAAAAATATACATACGCGTAGCACACACATCTGTTTCCAATGATTATATATATAGACAAAATTTAAATATGATGATAAATAATTTCACAGAATACTTAATAATTTCTTTTGATTTCAGAGGATCCTATTGAGCATACATTTCTGATTATTATAGAAATCAAGTACGATGATGAATAATTTCAGAGAATAACTTAATAATTTCTTTTGATTTCAGGAGGCCTTGTTGAGCATACATATATATATTTTTCAACAGATTATTAAAAAATCAAGTACGATGATGAATAAATTCACAGAATACTTGATAATTTCTTTTGATTTCAGGAGACCTTGTTGAGCATACATATCTGTTTTCAACATATTATTTAAAAAATCAAATATGATGAGGAATAATTTCACAGAATACTTAATAATTTCTTTTGATTTCAGATTACCATGTTGAGCATACATATCTGTTTTCAGCAGATCAAGTACGATGAGGAATAATTTCACAGAATACTTGATAATTTCTTTTGATTTCAGGATACCTTCTTCTCCTTTCTAGTTATACTACTAGCTCATTTATAGTATGTGTATAGTGAACTAAAAATAATTTGAACATAAGGTAACAAGATCAAATTCACATAGTAAGGAAATGTTTGTGACGTTTCGGTAACAGAGTTGTCAGCGTCATCAGAACTTTTGTCTGATGATGGTAACAACACTGTTACCCAAACGTCACAAACATTTCATTAATTTGGATTTAGTCTTATTACCTTATGTTTCTATTCTCAAATCCAAATTGCATATTATTATATAAAGAATATACAGTTACCCTGTCTATAGCGCCCCCTCTTGGGACTCACCAAAATAGGGTGCTATAGACAGGTCACTTTTAATGTAAATCGCATCGTACTACGTATTTAAAATCGGCCGCTATAGAGAGGGAGGCGCTATTTAGAGAGGGCGCTATAGGCAGGTAACTTTTAATGTAAATCGCATCGTACTACGTATTTGAATTCGGGTGTTATAGAGAGGGAGGCGCTATTTAGAGGGGGCGCTATAGACAGGTCACTTTTAATGTAAATCGCATCGTACTACGTATTTGAATTCGGGCGTTATAGAGAGGGAGGCGCTATTTAGAGGGGGCGCTATAGACAGGTCACTTTTAATGTAAATCGCATCGTACTACGTATTTGAATTCGGGCGTTATAGAGAGGGAGGCGCTATTTAGAGGGGGCGCTATAGACAGGTCACTTTTAATGTAAATCGCATCGTACTACGTATTTGAATTCGGGCGTTATAGAGAGGGAGGCGCTATTTAGAGGGGGTGCTATAGACAGGTCACTTTTAATGTAAATCGCATCGTACTACGTATTTGAATTCGGGCGTTATAGAGAGGGAGGCGCTATTTAGAGGGGGCGCTATAGACAGGTCACTTTTAATGTAAATCGCATCGTACTACGTATTTGAATTCGGGCGTTATAGAGAGGGAGGCGCTATTTAGAGGGGGCGCTATAGACAGGCTTAACTGTATATATGGAATTTATGGGCAAAAAAGGGCGCCTCTCCTTTTAATAAATGCATAAAATGTATTAAAAGGAAATGCCATCCTTCCGAACTTATGCAATCTATAGTCATGGACAAAACTTAAGGAAGGTTGTACCTTTTAGCATGTATATAGAGACAATAACTATGATAGATATTTGATAAACAGTAATATTTATTGAAAACACACGAGATAACCAAGTGTGAACACCTCTGTCTCCATGCAAAAAAAAAAAAAAAAAAAAAAGACGACCGGCGATAATTGTCATGTTCTAGGTTTCATGGCAGTTGCACAGATCTCATACAGTTATATAGATGTTTATTTAGAACTACAACCTTCTTCAATATGGCTGGTAGTTTCTATATGGGTGTGTGAAATACAAATTAAAATAAATAAAGCCCAAAAATAGAGCGTTTAAATATTTTTGTTTCAATTTTATTAAGTTTTCAGAATATCCTTTAAAAATTCAGAAAAATTGATACAGTTACAAATCAGCTTTGTAGAAATATCAAACACACAGCTGTCTCTTTATATGTCCGTCTGAAACTTTGATATTTTAAGAAAAATATTTACATAAACAAAATTTTTGAATAAAAAGGCATATATTGGATCAAAAAATCATTTATTTTACCAATATTTCAGTTGGCTATATTAGCTATTGACGTTATGTGGTGCTGAGTTTGTTGTTAACACATATTAATATGTTATAACACCTTGATAAAGATTGGCGTTCAGCCAACTGAAATATTGGTAAAATAAATGATATTTTGATCCAATATATGCCTTTTTAATTAAAGATTTAATTATGGATTGCTCTATTTTCAAAATAATAAACAAAATTATATATGAAAATACTTTGAAGGGATGTGACATGAATAATAAAAGGAGAGGTTGATAAAAAAAAAGGCTGGGTTTTCGATAATTATCGATGATAATATAATAGAATGGATTGAAATTAGAAGATAAGAATCGAAGGTGAACAAGGTGAAATGGTGTTCCATTATGGCCGACCTTTGTATCTGGAAATGACTGCATTACATGAGGATAAATAAGACAATATATAATATATAGAGCAACTTATCTTATGATATTTGCAACAATGAATAATATGTGAAGGTTATTTATATATTAAAACAAGGTGTCCAATACGGGATTCAATCCTGGTTCATGACTGTCGGGAATCAAGGGTTTTAAACACTCATCCACCAACCTTTTTAGGATGATGTACAGTGCCATCGTTCTGATGTATGATTGAAGGGAAATGCTTTTTGATCTTTCAATAAAAATAACACATTCCTTTCTTGATGGAAAGATAGTGATACAAGAGTGGTACAGAGAGTGGGAGAATGGTACGATTCCGGTATTAAAAAACTGGTTTCCAGGATGCAAAAAGTGTGTTTCGGATACGATCACTGCCTCACTTACTAAGCTCGGAAAGCTTGCCGCATCCTGGATATGTCTGGCCTTATCTAAATCGTTGTGGCAGAGCTTGACTGTATCTTCTTGCCAGACTTCAGGTCTCCAACCGAATTGACGCCTATATGCTTCCTTAAAAGTGCCCACCACACCCTGATGACACTAATAATTCACCAACACCCGATTGTTACTGACACACTTTTATTAAACTTACACATCCTTATATACAGAATTATATTTACAAATATGTAAATCTTCTGAATGAATAAGCAAAAAAGAGAAATTTACATAACCGGCGTCTCCAAAGTGATTGATCGTCAAGGCAACTGTGTTGAAAAATAGCCAAATATTAAACTTTTCCAACAATGTAGGTAAAGTTGTGAATAAATTACATTTTCCACGATAAAAAAAACGATAGGAGACCTTACTTTTCAATACACCCTTGTATGTGTCTACAAGACGTTATCAGAATGAAGTCCAGAATTATAGAAACAATCGGATTGAAGAAGGAAGGAATTGTGAACCATCCCAGGAATTCGACAAACTCTTTAATCCCATTTCTTTCTGGAGTTTTGTTTTCGAGAGTTTTTAAGGATTTGGACTCCTCGTAACTTAGAATCTTATCCTCCTTCTGTTTTTTTTATTTCCAATTTTTTCTTGAACTTTCACAGTTTTTTTCTTGGATTTATTCAGGATGGCCTTTGAATTCTTGATGGGGAGATTTCTTGCCGATCTCCACTCTCAACTTTTTAACACAATTTCTATTGAAGACTTAAAGAAACTGCCTCTATTGGGCAAAGTTTGAAAGGAATTTTGTGATCAAATCTTAATGAGAGATATATACACACACTGACTTCTCTTCTTCTTCTTTCTTATCTACACTCAACCATATTAGGGTGTCAAGCTTGTAAAGCTTGAGATCATGACTGGGTGAAGTAGAATGCGTCTGCCTTTGTCATTAAGATTGGGAGCACTACTAAGTGGCAGGCCACTGACTTAGCTCCAAAAGAAATGACCGCCTCTGACAAGAGGAACAGACGCCATGTGCAGCCACTCCTAACATGGAGTACAAACGACACTGACCACTATAATCCTAGAATTCATATCCAAGTCAACTTATTCAAATATAAAATTTATAAATTCCGCAAATGCGTTTCTTTAGTCATTTTATTTAAAATCCTCAAGCTTTAGAGTAAATTACTCTTCTACAAGCATTTTCTCTTAGTTTCCCCAAAGAGGAAACACTTGTAGAAGGGTAATTCAATGCTAAATCTCTTTTGCGGAATTAATTTTTAAAGAAACTTTTTGTAGAGGACGGGATTTCGTTATTTTTATATACAGTAGAAACTCCCTTTAGCGGACACCTCTCCACAAAGGACAATTTTCATTTGCAAAATTACCATTTTTACTATTTAGCAACTATCCGGTAAGAGGACACCTCTTCCTAAAGAACACTTTGGCTCTGCAATTAGGTGTCCTTTACATGGAGGTTCTACTGTATTTTCTGCTATTTATTATGCGATGGAATATAATGACGAGAGAATTTCTGGTCGATTTTACACTATTGTTTTCGAATATTGCTTTATTCATTTCGAAAATTGAAAGCTGGAGGCTGAAATGGTGATAGAATAAATTTGGAATAAAAGATAGACGAGAAAAAAGGGCCTATTATTTCCTTGTATAGAAAAAAAACTAATAAAATTAAATCATTTTTTTTTTGGGGATATTTACGCAAAAGAAGGACAGGTTTAGATATGGTGGTGTCTTGTCCAGTTTCCTCGGACGCAGTAGCATGGGCTGCTCCATGGAATGGGGGGGTACCATTGCCCCGTTAGTCAGCCACATTTCAGAGTTCCTTGTTCACGGTTACCGTAGCGGCTCGGGGCTCACGACACCGTACTCATGAGAGCCATAGCCTGGAACCATGGTATACGGGAAGGCTTCGATTTTGTAAAATCCTACGGGAGGAGTTAGGAAATGAGTCGATATGGGAAAGATGCCATTCTTCTACGCATTACTACAAATTCTTTCGCAAATTTCGGCGAAAAATAATTTAATTAATAGTGAAAAACATATTCTTTCTCTTTCTCTGATCGTGCAACTGAAAGTTGCTGATGCCTTACGCCATCAAAGTGTTAAATGGACAAAAAGCTGTTGGGATGATCACTTCGAACATGTCCTTCGGATTCATTGAGACCAGGATGAGTCGCTAGATAGTCGTGAAGAAAGGGTTTCGATGACAGCAACGGTCTGTCACAGCGGTAAAACTGCACGAAAGGGTAGCAAGCAAGATGAGGGATCTGATAAATGAAAATTTGCGGTGAAGTTGTTCAATTCATTGGCGGGGGGAGATAAGCGATCACTTAGCGCGTGGCGGCGGTTATCGCGCGGTTGCGGCGTGTTGGTTTCCTCCGTGAGTCAGCGTGACTCAGCCTACACGGTCGATCTGGGGTAATTAGTGATCTTTGGTGACTGGGACATTGGTAGCCTGGATCCTTAGTGGCCTGGGACATTGGTAGCCTGGATCCTTGGTGGCCTGGGACATTGGTGGCCTGAATCCTTAGTGGCCTGGGACATTGGTGGCCTGAATCCTTAGTGGCCTGGGACATTGGTAGCCTGAATCCTTGGTGGCCTGGGACATTGGTGGCCTGAATCCTTGGTGGCCTGGGACATTGGTGGCCTGAATCCTTAGTGGCCTGGGACATTGGTGGCCTGAATCCTTAGTGGCCTGGGACATTGGTGGCCTGAATCCTTGGTGGCCTGGGACATTGGTGGCCTGAATCCTTAGTGGCCTGGGACATTGGTAGCCTGAATCCTTAGTGGCATGGGACATTGGTGGCTTGGATCCTTAGTGGCCTGAGACATTAGTGGCATTGGACATTGGTGGCATGGATCCTTGGTGACTGGGACATTGGTAGCCCGGATCCTTAGTGGCCTAGGACATTTATGACATGGGACATTGGTGGTCTGAATCCTTAGTAGCCTAAGACATTAGTGGCATGGGACATTGGTGGCTTGGATCCTTAGTGGCCTGGGACATTAGTGGCATTGGACATTGGTGGCATGGATCCTTGGTGACTGGGACATTGGTAGCCTGGATCCTCAGTGGCCTAGGGCATTTATGACATGGGACATTGGTGGTCTGAATCCTTAGTAGCCTAAGACATTAGTGGCATGGAACAATGGTGGCATGGATCCTTGGTGACTGGGACATTGGTGGCTTGGATCCTTAGTGGCCTGGGACATTAGTGACATGCGACATTGGTGGTCTGAATCCTAAGTGGCCTGGGACAATGGTGATATGAGACATTGGTGGCATGGATCCTTGGTGACTGGGACATTGGTCGCTCCGATGGATCGCCACTTATTACTAGACTGTATGGTTGTTCGTTTATTCAAATATATACCATAATAAAAAAGTTTAAATAAATAAAGGTTCGGTTCCACAGTCTATGAGCGTTTCCACGTGATTTAAATAAAGTAATAAGGTTTATAATAACATTTCAGCATTCTAGTAGAGAACTAAAGAATGTGTGATCAAAAATAACGATCCGAGTACTATTACGTTTCTTTTGGAAAAAAGCCTATATGCAAATATGGCGGCAACGAACTTTTGATACAGCCTGGCATATACAGATGATGTGCTAATGTCTTATGCTTGTTTAAATGGGTTCATGTAATTCGATTCCCATCCCTGGACACTTTATTTTCCGTTACTCTTCACAATTCATCCTTTCATCCCTAAGATTAGAAATAATCGTTATTTCTCCTCAAAATAAATATCAATTTTTCGTTCAAAAGAAACACATGCTGAATAATTTTCAAATGTCGTTCTACAATCATAAGCCGCATTATATTGTATTATAGATTCATATAATGTCTGAAGATGTTCATGCTATATAAACAATACAATATTTGATACAATATTCTGGTAGATTTAACTGACTTTGAAAAAATCAATAAAGAATATCGGGCTAGGCTTTCTTTTCTACATTTCTTTTATTGCGCTAGCGACTGGAATAACATGCTCTTCAACACGGAGACGCAGAAGCATTACTTCTAGACAATTATAACACGTCTATGAAGAGCATGTTAGCCCGAAATCTTGATAAATAAAAGAAATATACAAAAAAAAAACAACAACAACAAAAAGCCTTTATTTAGGGTCACTGACCCTATACAGGATTCACCAGAGGTATGCATAAGAACAAAGCAGTGAGACAAAGGAAACAACGATATAGACAGAAGAAAAAGAAAAAAAAAAAAACAAGAAAGAGAAAGAGGGAAGCAAGAAAAACAAGACAAAAAGAGTAGCAGTAAGAAAGTGAGGAGTGAGTGTCACTTGGCCTTCTTCTGAGATATGGACTTGTGGAAACCATAAAACGCCGTAGCAATATACTTATTCTGGGTCATATTGTCAATTATTGATGGAAGTGAAGCACAGAGTTGCCCAGTTTTGAGCATAAGGGTTAAGCTTGAGAAATAAAAGAAATATAGAAAGAAACCTAGCCTTAGATTCCTTATTGATTTTGTAAAGTGTAAAAGCAGGAAAGAATCTTTATTTAACTGACTGTTGGTGAGTTTTATAGCAGAATGACTATTAAGTTCGCGAAATAAACTCTGAGAGAAAAATAACAAAAACTATAACAAGAACAAAACACTATAAAGGAATGACAATACATCCAGATGACACAAGAACCTATAGGACATGTAACAACTGTCCTGGTGTGGAACTAACACCTACCCACATATTCTCATGCCCAGCAATGACCGCAGCCTTGCAGAAAATTGACACGGACCCAGAGCAGCAGCTTTACACATCCAAGATAGTGGATATTGCTGCTGCTGTGATGAAGATGTATGGAGACATACATTTTGAGATCCATTTATATTCAGACTTTAGATAACCCTATCTATCCTTGATCCATCCATGTATAAAACTATAAAGATGTCTGATAATTATATATATTTCTGTCTTATCTACTAATTATTGATCTTTAAGGAAAAGAACTGTTTGTTCTTAACTCTTTGCCTATAAGTTTATGCTAAGCCCTTCCTTTCTTTTTTTCCCCTTATTTGATACACTGTAAATAACATTGCTGATTACTGGTACTATTTACTGGAATTCCTATATGTACCCTATTGCCACGAGAATCTGTATAAGATTAAAAGGTCTTAATGGTCTTTTTGCTGTTGTTATATTTTAAGATCCTAAGTAGAGATATTATGATGCATTAGCGCGTCTTCTGTTATGAAAAATCGAAACTATTATAGACGCGTATATAATAGTTTCGAATTTTCCCAAGTAGAGATAAAAAAAAGAAGGCGGTGAGGATGATATAGCGCAGCACTTATCGTCAGATAAGAACCATCAACCTGGTTAAATCGTTGAAGCAACTTCTCAATCTACAAACTTGAAGATGATCCGTCAAATTTATCCTTATCAAATTGAACTCAGTTCAAACGATATCGGGTAACTTCCTTCCTAACAAGAAGGTTTTACTAAATCCATCATTTTTTTTTTCTTCTTGTCGGAAGAATTCTTTTTTTAGATTAGGTACGAGAGAGAGAAACCGTAAAAAAAAAAGGAAAATTGAAATTTATTTTTAATGGGTGTTAACGAGGCTTACCGGTTACTAAGCAACCTTATCCTACCTCTATAGCAGATAGGGACAGGGATGGATTTTTTTTTTTACCAAACCGCGTTCTTTGTTGGCAATACTAATTGATCGACGCTCTTTTATTTAATTAAGTGTAGAAATTGAAAGAGAGAAATGTTTTTTAATATTATTTTTTAGTTTTTTTTTTCAAAATCTATGATTAGGTTGTCTTTTCTAATGTATTTCTGAATTGATAAGAACAAGCCGGATTTTTAATTTCATTTTTTTAGTAAACTTGATTACGTACAAATAATACAGATTATTCATTATTTTTTTCAAAGAAGATTTAGTCTCTTATAAATGAAAAAAGAAAATTTTAATAAATTTCGATTAAAGAGTGTGTTCTTATAATGTTTTTATCTAAATGAAAAGTTCTTTCTTTGTGTTAAGAAATGATAAAAAGGTTGTCTATTTATTTATTTCTTTTTTTAAAAGTTATTTTCTATTGTGTGATCAGAAATTGATATTGTGGCATGCATGGCGTTAGAAAATAGTTCTAAAAGTGGCCAATAGGTGGCGCCATGGATTTATGCGGCGTTTCTCTGCTCTGACTCTGTTGTTGGTCCTGTTCCTTCGCCATCCCCTGTAATAAATGGTTCTGTGCATGATTCCTCCTCCGGCCTCATCCTGCCACCTGTATTATGTAAAGTACTTGTTATATGATATTGCGACCATTTATAATGTAGATAAAGTGTTTTAATAAATCCCTTTTTGTTCTTCGGCGTTGTGCGGTCGTGACTCTCTTTCCTACAACACATCGCTGCGCCTCTGGTCAGTCCTGACTGTCCCCCCACCCGTGGTAAGGCTGACGGATACTGCCAGAGGTTAGGGGAGTTTCACGTGGTGGCGTGGCTCCCGGGTGGTAGTGTGGGGAAGGCCAACGGTCCGAAGGGACAGCCAAAGTAAGGACACGTCAAGGGAGGCACGGTCCAAAGGGTCAGCCACAGTAAGGAAGCGTTGAGAGGGGTAGAGCACGCTACAATATATAGGTTGAAAGTGAAAAATGAAAGATAATAGAAAAGATTTAGACTAAAGAATCGAGTCGTTTTATCTAAGATATTGCTATAGAGTAAGAAATTATTGATGATACAAAGATATTTTTGCTAAGATTTGAAGAAAATTGGATTTTATAAGTTGGATAATATCGTCTGGATCAGTATATTATCAAAAGAACAAATTCGTGAGGCAAATAATTTTTTGTAAGTTTTTTTTTTATTTAGCCGAACGCCTTTCAAGCATTTCTGGATATCTGAGTGATTAATTTTTTACTCCTGTGGAAAGACAGAAATGCTTGAAATCTCGGCTAAATAAAAAACTAACAAGAAACTCTTTGCCTCACGATTTTATTCTTCTGATAAAATTGGATTCTGTTTACATAAAGGTTTGTTTAAAGGTATCTGAACTTTTAATCTATTTATTAGATTTTTTATATATATGATAGAAATTCTTGTTAAGGAGACTGTCTGAAACCACGGGAACTTTCTCTCGTCTCTCTATTGGGTAGTTTACAAATCTCTTTTGACGCTGAATTATGTCAGGCTAAGCCATTTTTTAATTTTATGAAGGGAAATGATCAGAGATGGAGTCCCTTATTAAATAGATAGTTCATTGAAGGTTTTACTGTAAAAATATAAATTGTCAATGATCATAGCAAAGTATGCCTGACATAATGTCTAATCTTATGTTTTGATGCAGCTCACCATGCTGCTATGATCCGAAGAGGAGGTCCCGAAGAGACCCATGGAACAGATGGGTCACGAGATCCTCGGAGTGCTATGGACGATTCCGACGGCAAGACGACAGATGACGAAGGTGCCAGCAGTAGCAGCGAGCCAACACAAGGCCATTCAGCAAGCGCAGGTAATTCTGGAACAGGAGGAGCTACTAAGAAACGCAAACGACGTGTCCTCTTCTCCAAAGCTCAGACCTTCGAGTTGGAACGACGTTTCCGCCAGCAACGATATCTTTCAGCTCCAGAACGCGAACATCTAGCTTCAGTCATTAGGCTAACACCTACACAGGTCAAGATATGGTTCCAGAATCATCGTTATAAGACCAAACGTGCACGACAAGAACGTGGAGGCTTGGATTCTCAGTTGCAACCGTCACCACGCAGGGTAGCTGTACCTGTGCTTGTTCGAGATGGTAAACCCTGCCCTCAACCCCCAACGGTAAAAGACCTCTTCAGCCACCCAAACGTCCCCCCACCATTGCCCCCTGGCATCCAAGCCTTCCTACCACAACCAGTATGGTGGTGACCTCACCTTTTCCAAAAATCTTCTCTATTTATTTAGCATCTTAACCATCTATTTCGCCTTTTTGTTCACTTTACTTTTTTTGAACTTTTTATCTCTAATTTAAAATTTTCTTTCATTTTACATTTAACATATAAAGTAATCAAATCACAACCTATTTATAAGATATAACGATACTTTTAAATTGTATTGGAAGACTACTTTTATTTATAATTTATAAAGTATTATTTTTTCCAAACACACGAAAACAATAGTGCGTTATTCAAAACCAAATCGCGCTTTGCTCAATTTTAATTTAAACCTATATATTAAAATTCTACTTTACAATTAAAAATATTTAAAACTGTTAAATAAATTTGAAATAATTTTGAAAAACCATTTTTAGGACAGATAAATTTATTTGAATTAATTTTAAGAGCAAATTTACGTTTTTTTTTAAAAAATACAATAGTATATTAATACTTTTATTTCATTCCAAACGACTAAACAATATAATAATTAAAAAAAAAACTCTGCTCAATTAAAACAGAAATATGAATTTTGTACATCAAATACTTCTAGGTGTAGTGTGGTATATATTTAACTATATTCTAATAATTACTACAAAAATTAGTTTTTGATTGAATATATTTATTAAACACTGACATATATAAGCACATAAATATTTATCTTTCTAATAATTAGATACACACTTTCTTTTTTCTAGCCTTTTTTTTTCTTTATAGTTTTACATTCATAGATATATAAGTAGTCAAATTATTTTATTATTATTTTAATTTTTTGTTATTAAAAAAATCCAAAAATACAAAATAAATGTACGTTGTTATATTTGAATGAAAAAAATCTATCGCGCTGTATTAAAAAATTCTTAAAAATTTAAAACCACAAATTATTGGAATTTTATGTTGTTATCTAAACCAAATATATTGTATATAAAATTATATACTAACAACACATTCGAGCATATATTTATAAAAAATCTCCCTGTAAATAAAATTGTACAATTGTATTTATAAAAATGTAAATATAAAAACTAATATTTTGTAAATAAGAGCCAAATAAATACCATTATTATATATTAAGAATTTTTTATTGATTTATATATATATATACATGTACATTAGAGAACACTGGTTTATCGTACACACAACAACAAATAAATCCAAGAATATTTAAATCAAGATACAAAAATATTATATATCGTTTTTAATTTTGAAATTCTATATTTAAAAATATTTAAGAAAATGAGGCTTTAGTTGAAACTGAGAAGCAAAATGCGTAAGGGAATTCCTATTTAAATAAAACCATCCGATAAAAGGTTAAAGAGTATACAAGCGTATAAGAGTAATGATGAACCTTTCATACTTCATTCCTAAGGATAGGAATAGTCGTTATTTCTATTTAAAATAAATTGAG
Source organism: Cordylochernes scorpioides (assembly GCA_030710605.1). NCBI lineage: Eukaryota > Metazoa > Arthropoda > Arachnida > Pseudoscorpiones > Chernetidae > Cordylochernes > Cordylochernes scorpioides. The sequence goes on along the minus strand of CP092883.1, from coordinate 51,813,090 downwards.
ATTTTACGTTCTGTAAAAAGAAAGATTTGCGGTAAAACTTGTTAAACGTCGTTCTATAATCATAGCCGCATTATATTGTATTATAATTCTTTGTATCATACGATAATTTTGTGGGGGGGAAATCAGGCAGGGTTAGGTTTCTTGTTTATATTTTTTGAATATCGAATCTCGAACTTTCGGGCTTTGAAACTCTCTTTTCTCTGAATGATCCTATTGTATTTATGCAAAAGTATAAATGGAGGAATAAAGAAAGATAGGTATGTAATAGATAGAATATATTTACAATATGGGAAAAATAATAAAACAACAACAATAATAACAAAACACAACAAAAAGCTTTATTAAGACCTTTTAGTCTTATACAGATTCTCAAAGCAGAAATGTAGGATACATGCAAGAAAAAAGTAATAGTACCTTAATGGTAATATGATATTTATATACAGGAAAAATTATATAAAGAAAATCAAGCTAATAGATTAGTCTGGGTAAATTGGAGGAAAATAAATTTATTATACATGGATTTACCACGGATTCACCACAAATGAAGGTAAAAAAGTAAAAGCTAATCACACTCAATATTGAGATAATGAAATTCAATTAAAAAACTAAAATAATATAAAAATAATAATAAGAGTCAGGTGTTGGTTAGTATTAAAAAAAAAAAAGGCATATCATGACCATGAACAAATTAGCTTTACAGAAGGCAGAGCGCCATCTAGTGGAACATAAATCAACTAAACATTGATTTTAACTGTTCCCTGATATTTGGCCAATTTAAATTAAAATCAATATTTAGTTGATTTCTGTTCCACTAGATGACACTCTGGCATCTAAAAAGCATATGTGCTCCTGGTCAAGATATACCTTCACTAGCCGAAAGACCCGGGTAACGCCCGGGTTTTACCCGATTAAATGCTTTTATTCAAATACTATTCGTTACAATTATAAATTGGCGTCGTGGATGTCATTCTTGTATAATATATAAATGAGTTTTAAAAATTGTAAAAAAAAAAATTAAAAATTCATCGGCCGGGACTGCCCGCGTGGCAGGCGAGCATTCTACCACTGAACCACCGATGGTTATGAGAAATGGCCATATTTGGGTATTTATTCCATTCACAAAGCAAACGGTGACAGAATTGATTAAGAAAGAATTGATTATGACGCTGATAACTGTATATCTCTATATTATTTTTAACATCAACACCTGACCTTATTTTTTTCCTATTATTTTCTCATTTACAATCTATATTAATAAAATGGAAATTTCATAAGTGGACATCACTAAAAACTTTCGTTACAATGCATCAATTTCAACCAAATTTTCAACATTTATGTAAAACGAGATGGAGCAGGTTTTGCTTAACATCAAAATATATTTCCTAACATTAACATGCGTAACTTCGCTGTTATCGATTAAATACAAAAAAAAAAAATCAACAGAGTTAATTTTATTTATATATAAATACAAAATTAAATTTCAACAGAGTTAATTTTTTTACATACTAGCTAATAATCTCAATCTAAAAAATATTCAAAACAAGCAATTTTAAGATAACACCATATGTAAAACAGTCGGCCGAGAAAACAACAACGATATTACATCTTTCTCACATATTCACACACAATCTTGATTAATAATTAAAACTAATCTTTAAAATTGTTTAATATACGTCAACTTTTATTTCTACATTTGTTTTTAAATACCCAATTGTTTTATCATGTTTCTAATTTCGCCTAACAAATATACAAATTTATAGTGACCAACATATGCAAATTTTATCTTTGTTTTTATTTAACTTGATATCGTAAACATAACATCCATTGTAAGCATTTTTCTGTTCACCTTCCGTGGTTTCTCTTTTCTCTGATAGTTTTTAGGTGTAGTATATTTTCTTATTACTAGACTACAAACATTCCCTCGAGAAAAACCTGGGCGAAGCCGGGTACATCCGCTAGTATCTAAATATATTTTCAACAAGGAAGGGTTTGCATAAGTGGATGAATGAGTAAATCTATGAAATTGTTTAATGAGGTGAATCAAGAAATTACAGAAATGACTAACTTCGCCTTTGCCGATCCCAAGCCCGGATGAAAAAGGAGGAGGGGAGCAGTAACAAGCTCACTAAAAAACCTGGGCTCAGCTGGCCCGGCTGATAGTACCCTGTAAGGGCTCCTAATCCAGGGATACAGGATGAACAGTGTTTGTACTCAATGTAAGGAGCAGCTTCACATGGCGTCTGTTCCTCATGTCAGAGGCGGCCATTTCTTTTGGAGCTAAGTCAGCCTGCCACTGAGTAGTGCTCCCAGTCTTAATGACAAAAGAAGACGCATTATACTCCACCCAGTCATGATGGTTGTCAAACAGACACCATCAAGGGTCACAACTTGATACCCTAATATGATTGAGTGGAGATAAGAAAGAAGAAGACAGAAATGACTATCATCGAATCATCGACTTTTTCTATTAATTTGTCTATTGTTATTTGTCCGAGAGATTAATATAATAGGAGATCGCTGATGTATTCTGAATTTGATTTCTAATAGATTTTCTTTCACTTTCTTCAATTTTCTATACTGTCACTAAACAGAAGAAATATTGGAAAGGATTGATTCAGCAATAGTCAGTATCCCAGAGAATTAAACAATATAATTAAACACAGACTTCTATATCTATTATATGCTAATTGTGCTATATATTTGGTACAGTAGAATATCCATGAAAGGGCACAAACGCTAGAGGACACCTCTTCACAAAGAACAGTTTTCATTGTCAAAATTACAATTTTTACTATTTAGCAATTCTCCGGTAAGAGGACAACTCTTCCTAAAGGACACTTTGGCTCTGCAATTAGGTGTTTTCCTTTACAGAGAGGTTCTACTGTAATAACGTCTACGGGTTGGGGAAAAGCCACAATACTAGCTTTGTTAAACTGAGGAGACCCCACGTAGAAAACAAAATTTCCATCTTTATTTTTATTATTTTCAAATTCACCTTCTGTAACGTTTTTGGAAAAATTGCTTGAACATGTTTCTCTTATGAAATGAATGCATCATTTTGAATTACAAGGTGGGATCAATAAATAAGGTGAATTATAATTTATTTAAAAAAATAAGAACGATATTAAAAATTAGGACTTGATTTATTCAAAATAATCACCTTGGCTTTCTATACATCGTCTCCATCGTTCTGGCAACTTGTAAATACCCTCTTTATAGGCACTCTTAGGAAGTGTGTGAAAAAAATCTTGCACCACTTTCTGGACATCTTCATCCGAGTCAAATCGCTTTCCCTTTAACTCCTTCTTTAGTAGTCCAAAAAGGAAATAGTCAGAGGGGGCTAGGTCTGGACTATATGCAGGATGTTCTAAAACTTCAAAACCTAATTTAATGATTGTAAATACAGTTTTACATGATGTATGCGGCCTTGCATTATCATGAAGGAAGAGAACACCTTTACTAAGCTTCCCTCTTCTTTTGTTTCTTATACCGGGCTTTAGCATATTTACAAGAATGTCACAATAAAGGTCGCTGTTCATACGTTGCCTATGGTAAAAATAGATATTTTTCTATCCTCCAAAATTAAGTTTTCAACCGCATTTATCGTGCTTGGCGTCGCTTGTAACACTTGGTCGTCCAGGTCGCTCAATATCGGTACATGTAATTCGTCCATTTTTGAACTCTTTAACCCATTTATAAATGTTTTTTGAGACAAAAAAGAATCACCATAGATATTTTTCATTCTTTGGCATATTTGAGATGTTTGAATACCTTCTGCATTCAAGAAACAAATAACTGCACGTTGTTCAAGCGTGGTGCAATCCTTCAAGGGAGCTTCCATTTTAGTTTATTTATAAGTCTCGCGCCGCGCGTGGGAAAAAAGAACAGAACACCTTAGTCTCTCGATGTTATATTTTAATATTCTGTGGTTTAAATTATTTTTGCTTTTTTAATTTTTAAGAAATAAGATAATTCACCTTATTTATTGATCCCCCCTTGTAGTTATTTTCACTATTGATTCCAACTTTCGCCCTTACAAAGGCTGGTAGTGACAGTGGGTCATAAAGACCTTAGTGTTTGCGGAAGAGCATTGCTCAATGCAAATATTTAAATGTAATTCTACTGTCCTAAAACCTTATGTCCATAGTTTGCTTAAATACCATTTCTAAGATTCCACCCTTCAGTGTAGAATATAAAAGCAGAATGATATCCAATACAGTATTAGAGCTCTAAAGAAGCGGTCTGGTAGATTGAGAATTGGTGAAACTGCTGGGAGAGTTCACCACTGATGAGCCAAGCCCTCCCAATATATTTTTTCATCGCAGTAAGGACAGTAGAAGTTTGATTTATTTGTGAGAATAAACATTCGCGTCTTAATGTCTTCATTCTTTATATATAGAGACACGTTATTGCTTTGTATTAAAGATAATAGATGACTTGGAAATTTCATTATCTCAATATTGATTGTGATTAGCTTTTGCTTTTTTATCTTCATTTATGGTGAATCCGCGGTAAATCCATATATAATAAATTTATTTTCCTCTAATTTACCCAGACTAAACTATTTATTAGATTGTCTTTATATAATTTTTCCTGTATATAAATATCATATTACCATTAAGGTACTATTTCTTTTTTTCCTGCATATACAAGGTATGTCCCATAAGTTCCCGGACTGGGTCCATAAAAAAAAAAAGGTAAGATTTTTTTAAAATTTTTTTATTAAAACTTTTCAAAGTAATCCCCCCTTGCTTCAACGCACCAGCGCCATCGTTTCTCCCAATTGTCGAAACAGTTTTTATAAGCCTCTTTTGGAATGCTCTTCAATGCTAACAGCGATTTTTCTATTATGTCATCCCTGGTGTCAAAATGTCTTCCTTTTAGAACTGCTTTAAGTTTGGGGAACAGGAAAAAGTCATTTGGTGCGATGTCTGGGAAATAGGGTGGTTGAAGTAGGATTTGTGTCCCGTTTTTCGCCAAAAAGCTAGTCATCAAGTGCGCTGTGTGAGGGCGAGCATTGTCATGGTGTAGGATCCAGCCACCATTAGTCCATTTTTCTGGCCTTTTTTTCGAATCGCTTCCCTTAGACGGCGAAGAATGCCCAAATACATATCCTTGATAACTGTTTGGCCTGCAGGAAGATACTCGTGATGAACAATGCCCTTTTTATCCAAAAAAAGCGACCAGCAACACCTTGTTTCTGGATTTCAATAATCTGGATTTTTTGGGTCTAAGCTCACCCTGACATCTCCACTCGGCAGATTGATGCTTGGTTTCAGGATCATAGCCATAGACCCATGTCTCGTAGCCTGTGATTATCTTGTCTTTCCATTCCGGATCCGTTCTTGTCATTTCCAACATGTCCTCACAGGTTGCAAGCCGACACAGTTTTTGCTCATTAGTGAGGAATCTTGGGATGAATTTTGCAGGAGTCTTTTTGATTTGGTTACGATCCTTCCAATCGTTGTTTTAGAGATGCCTGTGTCTCGCTCTAGCTCCAGCAAAGTGGTTCGAGGATTTTCTTTTATCAAATCGGTGATTTTTTGCACATTTTCATCAGTCCTTTGAAATTTTTGGGCGTCCTTGACGAAGATCATCTTCAATGGAAATTCTGCCAGCTTTAAATCTAGAATGCCATTCAAAAACAATTGCTCTCTTTGGGGAATGCTTTATTAAGCATTTAAAAAGTTTCGGTTGCTGATATTTGAAGTTTCACACAAAATTCTATGCAAATCCTCTGCTTCAATTTTCGTTCCATCGTAAAATCGCCGCAGCGCTATGTGTAACCTTTAAATAAATTAGAATAACTTTGGGGCGCGTGCACGTACCGCCTCGATATTGGTACCACCGTGTAGCCAGATATTTTTCTATAATAAACAGTCAAATTCATTTACATTTTTTTTTTTATGGACCCAGTCCGGGAACTTATGGGACATACCTTGTATCTTACATTTCTGCTTGGAGAATCTGTATAAGACTAAATATAGGAGCTCCATCTATTATTTCTTCCTGTGGTGAAACTGTATAAGACCAGTGGTCTTAATAAAGCTTTGTGTGTGTGTATAAGACTGAAAGGTCTTAATAAAGCTTGTTGTTGTTGAATGGAGGACATGAAGTATATGAAGGAAAGGAAGGAAAGAAGAAGTCTTCTTCTTCTTCTTTCTTATCTCCACTCAAACATATTAGGGCATCAAGTTGTGACCCTTGATGGTGTCTGTTTGACAACCATCATGTCTGGGTGAAGTATAATGCGTCTGCCTTTGTCATTAAGACTGGGAGCACTACTCAGTGGCAGGCCGACTTAGCTCCGAAAGGAATGGCCGCCTCTGACATGAGGAACAGACGCCATGTGCAGCCGCTCCTAACATGGAGTACAAACGCTGCTCATCCTGTGTCCCTGGATTAGGAGCCCTTACAGGGTACTATCAGCCAGGCCAGCTGAACCCAGATTTTTTAGCGAGCTTGTTACTGCTCCCCCTCCTTTTTCATCCGGGCTTGGAACCGGCAAAGGCGGAGTTGAAAGAAGAAGTGGTATAGAGGACATGAAGGAAGAGTGGAAGAGCTCCAGCCAGAACGGTTCATTAGCCCCAATCCTGAGATGACCCAGCGACTGATCGAGCTTCGATCTATAGTTCGATAATCAATATTAATTGATGCGGAAGTTGGTTTGTGTTCGAAGAATCCTCCACTTGAAGGAATATTGGTGTTTGGAATGAATGCTGTTGATGTAGCTTTTTTAAACGTGATTTCTCTTTTGAAGGATGTCTAGTTGGCATTCAACAACAACAACAAAGCCTTTATTTAGGGCCTCTCGCCCTATACAGGATTCGCCAGTTCACAAGGGATGGGGAGAACACTGTGTTCCAGGATATAATCCTGTGGAATATCGCCACCGCTATATACCTACTCTTTGATATTTCATTAATTAGTGCCGGAAATGAAGGACAAAGCTGCCCCGTTTTATCATTTAGTTTTCGTCTTTCCTCGGACAGAGCAGCACAATCAAATAAGTAGTGCAACATCTCCATTGTTATTCCTGATCCACAGAAAGTGCATTTCAGGTCTTCACCCCTCATTAAATCAGATGGTGTTCTCTGAAAAAAATTGAAAGGGTTCTAAATTACGCGATTAATCTGATGACAGGAAAAGGGGAGTTCACTTAAGAAATATTCTTCGATGGTAAACGTTGTATATATGTCTCTATAGTGGGAATATAACTTGTCTAGTTGGCATTCATAGTTCTTAAAAATAACAGATACTTTGGATAGAGAATTAAAAAAAAAAAACATTTCTCGAGATAATCTCTTATGCGATTTTTTTTCCTTTTATTTATTTATTTCAACACACAAAACGCGATATCCCGGCTAGCGCGCGCGATAATTGCATCGATTTACATTTTTAATCAGAGACAGTTATAAACATATTATACAAAAACAATATTAATTAAAAACATAGAGAAACAATAAGATATATTAGGAACCTTATCCTTCCAGGTTAGAAAGATAATCATAAATATATTTACAAAAATGGTTAAATCTGTGATAATTATCTCCAGTATTTACAAATTGATATAGATCTACAACATTATTTACTGTCTGTTGTCTAGCGATGAAGAAGAGTGGACATTCCAGCAGTAGGTGTCTCGAGTCCTGGATTTCCTTGCCACAGTGACAGCTAGAGTCCTTAACCACTCATATTGTTGCTGAAAATCCCTTAAAATTTCCGTGGTTCGTTGTAAACTGGGTATTGTAAAAGTTAGAACGGAAAATGATGGAATTCCAAACGGGAAAAAGCTTTGGGATGTTTGATTTGTTTTTACAAATAAATCATCCATTTTTGCACTTAAAAATGATCTAATTATACTTGAAGAATGTGGTCTAAAAGCATTTTGATCCTCTATCGAAAATTGAGCCAAATCAATTTTTTTAAATTTTAGATTCAATATAATCTGTGAGAAGGGGGATGTTCGCAAGACTATGGACACAGTTGGAAGATGTAGTTTTGTAGGCTCTAATCGCCCGAAGAAGAATTTGATATTGAATAGAATTTAGTTTTTCTTTGCATCGACTATTAATAAAATTGTACCAAATTTCTGAACCATACGTAAGAACTGGCCTGATGATTATTTTATACAGATTTTTATTTTTTTATAATTTTTCTCCACATTTTCAATTTTTCTCCTTGAAACATGAAAACAAATTATCTAACTTTTGATTTGAAATTTCGACTCTGGGCGATACTTAAGTGTTACCGCATTACTGTTGATACATGCCGTAGATTGGAATATTTCATCTCAGTTTTCGTCATCAAACTTTTCGATTATCTTTCCAATATCATCTCTATATACGTTGATAGATGATAATGGTTGAGACCGAAGTAGATGATAACTGTTGAAACAGAAGTAGATGACCGATGACATAAATACCAAGAATACCATGCATCTACAAAGTCTACTGTATTCTCTCTTATTGTTCTTTCTTATCTCCACTCAATCATATCAGGGTATCAAGTCTGTATAGATTGAGATGGTGTCTACTGGGGATAGAGCTTATCAAAGGATATTTGACAACCATCAATACTGGTTGAAATTGAATACGTCTGCTTTTGTCATTATGACTGGGAGCACTACTTAGTAGTAGGCCGACTTTGCTCCAAGATGCCATGTGCAGCCGCTCCTAACATGGAGTACAAACTCATCCTGTATCCCTGGATCAGGAGCCCTTACACAGGGTACTATCAGCCAGGCCAGCTGAGCCCAGGTTTTTTACCGAGCTTGTTACTGCTCCCCCTCCTTTTTCATCCCGGCTTGGGACCGGCAAAGGTATAATGTATTCTTCATGTGTCAAGTTCGTACTTACAGATTACAAGTATTGTTACTTAGTAAGTTAACTCAAGTTCCTGATGAGTACCTATGTCGCCAATTATCCAGGTAGTCAGTCCTTCAGACCTAAGAATTCCTTGGGTTCAAACAAGGCCTGTGGAGGTACAATTTATGAAGTATTTATTATTAGATTTCTAGGGCTGTTGAGGTGTGGAACAGAACAAGCAAGCAAACTTACCAACCATAACTATCACGCGCTTCGTTATTCCTATACTATCTTGGGAGAAAATACTCTCATTTTAGTGTTTTCTATGAGGAATTTATGAAACATAGATGGAGCCTACTATATCAGGATGAATTCTGCATGTATGGACGTATGGTTTACGTGCAGTACAAGAATTCATCCTCTCTCAGCTACCATAACACGACCTGTTCTAGATTTAATATCTTGTGAGACAATGTATCATTTTCTGTGCCCTATAAGACAACAAGAGAATCACTTTCAGTGTCCTCTATGGGACAAAAGTGCCAATTTCAGTGTCCTCTATGGCAGAAAAGTATCACTTTCAGTGTTCCGTATGGCACAAAAGTATCACTTTCAGTGTCCTCTATGGGACAAAAGTGCCAATTTCAGTGTCTTCTATGGCAGAAAAGTATCACTTTCAGTGTTCCGTATGGCACAAAAGTATCACTTTCCGTGTCCTCTATGGGACAAAAGTGCCAATTTCAGTGTCCTCTATGGCATAAAAGTGCCACTTTCAGTGTTCTCTATGGCAGAAAAGTATCACTTTCAGTGTTCCGTATGGCACAAAAGTATCACTTTCCGTGTCCTCTATGGGACAAAAGTGCCAATTTCAGTGTCCTCTATGGCATAAAAGTATCACTTTCAGTGTCCTCTATGGCAGAAAAGTATCACTTTCAGTGTTCCGTATGGCACAAAAGTATCACTTTCCGTGTCCTCTATGGGACAAAAGTGCCAATTTCAGTGTCCTCTATGGCATAAAAGTATCACTTTCAGTGTCCTCTATGGCAGAAAAGTATCACTTTCAGTGTTCCGTATGGCACAAAAGTATCACTTTCCGTGTCCTCTATGGGACAAAAGTGCCAATTTCAGTGTCCTCTATGGCATAAAAGTGCCACTTTCAGTGTTCCGTATGGCACAAAAGTATCACTTTCCTGTATGGCACACAAGTCATGTAGGGAGGCGCGACGGAGTAATCAAACCCGAGGGAAGCCCCCCAATCCAATAACCGTCAACAAAGGGCACCGGATAATAAACCCACGGGGGTCCTGGGACCGCGCGGATCCATCACCTGAGAGGGACTGCCTCTACAGAGGCGGGGCTCAATAGGCGGGGCTTCGAATCCTCTTTGAACAACTCTCTTGCGTCACGGAACAAACTTTAACCGTTGGGAGGGTAGTTCTTCGCCTATTTGTTCTTTGTCCTTTCTAGTGCTTATACTTAAGTCAACCCTTGACACTGAGGCGATCTGAATTTCTGTAGAAGCTAGTCTAGAGAAGACCACTTTATATCATTAGTGTCTTTTGTTTGTATATATCTAAAAACCTACCATACAGAGATTTTGTTGAGTGTATTCTTTCTTATTTGCAGCTGACGATCTGATTGGTAGTCTTAAAAATGGAATGTTGGTTTTATTTTGATAATGCAATATCAAATATTATATGTTTGTACTGCACGTAAACTATACGTCCATACATGGAGAATGCATCCTGATATAGTAGGTTCCAGCTATGTTTCATACTTTTGTCATAGAAAACACTAAAATGAGAGTATTTTATCCTAAGATAATATAGAAATAACGAAGCGCGTGATAGTTTTGGTGGGTAAGTTTGCTTGCTTTTACTTTTCCAGCGTCCAACAGCCCTAGAATATAATCTAATAATAAATACTTCATAAATTGTACCTCCACAGGCCTTGTATGAACCCAAGGAATTCTTAGGTCTGAAGGACTGACTACCTGGGTAGTCAAAATATAATTTTATACTTTATATATGTCAAAAATATATTCTCTTTAGAAAAAAAATCATTGTCTTCGTCAAAATAGACGTTAAAAACAATCTTCCATTTTTGACCGTCTGTAGGATAATGTAGAAATGGGTTAGTGAACAACATCAGATTTGACAAATTGGTAAATCCCACCTGAAGACTATGGTTTCTGGCTATGGACTTGGTTGACTCAAATTTTGTTTCACAAGGTTCAACAAGAAAATTCATGAAATCTATTGAATTTGTTGTGTATGGGCCAAAGTAATCAATTCTATATCCTATATATTGGTGTGGAAAGTGATACCATTGCATTCTGTGTAATATTTCTATCATTGCAAACTGTTTGGATTCCTAGCAGTGCATACTGTTGATAAGTCACGATAAAAGTGTTCTGTGGAGTTATAGACTGTCTTGTATTAATACTGTTACAAACTGCTTTGTACTGTTTCTGGTAGCGCGACAAGCCGCGGGATGTATCTCAGTGGTCGACCACAGCTACAAGCCGTGGGGTGTACCGCAGTGGTCGACCACAGCTACAAGCCGCGGGATGTACCACAGTGGTGTACCACACCGTGTCCCCGACCACAGTGACAAACCACGGGATGTACCACACTGTGTCCCGACCACAGTGACAAGCCACGGGATGTACCGGGGAGAATGAATCACAGACTCGAGGGCGTTCAGCCAAGCACCTAATCCTCTGGCAGATGGGCTATGAATATGTTCATCCCCATTGGCTGACACTAATCTCCTGGGATTTGATAATCAGCTGGGCGGTTGTTGTGGATTTATGGCGGACTCACTTCAACAGTACCTAGCACTTACAACTTAGCTAACCGTCAAGGGGGTTGATTGTCGACGTGAACTCTGAACTGACTTCTAATATTTTCATTTTTTTCGGATTCAAGTTCAAATTTCTACAATTGGTTTGTAAATTACTTTATGCCCAGTTCCACAATAACTTTACTAGGCACCGCTCAAAAAGAGCGACCTAGCTTATGTTATTTACAATGAGTAATATTAAATAATAAAAAGACATAAATTGGATTTAATAAAAGATTTATTTCCCAATATTTCGGTTGGCTGAATGCCAAACCTTTATCAAGGCGTTACATTTTTTGTATAAACAAACTCCTATTTGCCAATATTTCGGTTGGCCGAACAACAAACCTTTATCAAGGCGTTAAATTTTTGTATAAACAAACTCCTATTTGCCAATATTTTGGTTGGCTGAACGCCAAACCTTTATCAAGGCATAGCATTTTTGTATAAACAAACTCCTATTTGCCAATATTTTGGTTGGCTGAACGCCAAACCTTTATCAAGGCGTTACATTTTTGTATAAACAAACTCCTATTTTCCAATATTTTGGTTGGCTGAACGCCAAACCTTTATCAAGGCGTTAAAATTTTGTATAAACAAACTCCTATTTGCCAATATTTCGGTTGACTGAACGCCAAACCTTTATCAAGGCATAGCATTTTTGTATAAACAAACTCCTATTTGCCAATATTTTGGTTGGCTGAACGCCAAACCTTTATCAAGGCATAGCATTTTTGTATAAACAAACTCCTATTTGCCAATATTTCGGTTGGCTGAACGCCAAACCTTTATCAAGGCATAGCATTTTTGTATAAACAAACTCCTATTTGCCAATATTTCGGTTGGCTGAACGCCAAACCTTTATCAAGGCATAGCATTTTTGTATAAACAAACTCCTATTTGCCAATATTTCGGTTGGCTGAACGCCAAACCTTTATCAAGGCATAGCATTTTTGTATAAACAAACTCCTATTTGCCAATATTTCGGTTGGCTGAACGCCAAACCTTTATCAAGGCATAGCATTTTTGTATAAACAAACTCCTATTTGCCAATATTTCGGTTGGCTGAACGCCAAACCTTTATCAAGGCATAGCATTTTTGTATAAACAAACTCCTATTTGCCAATATTTCGGTTGACTGAACGCCAAACCTTTATCAAGGCATAGCATTTTTGTATAAACAAACTCCTATTTGCCAATATTTCGGTTGGCTGAACGCCAAACCTTTATCAAGGCATAGCATTTTTGTATAAACAAACTCCTATTTGCCAATATTTCGGTTGGCTGAACGCCAAACCTTTATCAAGGCATAGCATTTTTGTATAAACAAACTCCTATTTGCCAATATTTCGGTTGGCTGAACGCCAAACCTTTATCAAGGCATAGCATTTTTGTATAAACAAACTCCTATTTGCCAATATTTCGGTTGGCTGAACGCCAAACCTTTATCAAGGCATAGCATTTTTGTATAAACAAACTCCTATTTGCCAATATTTTGGTTGGCTGAACGCCAAACCTTTATCAAGGCGTTACATTTTTATATAAACAAACTCCTATTTGCCAATATTTTGGTTGGCTGAACGCCAAACCTTTATCAAGGCATAGCATTTTTGTATAAACAAACTCCTATTTGCCAATATTTTGGTTGGCTGAACGCCAAACCTTTATCAAGGCATAGCATTTTTGTATAAACAAACTCCTATTTGCCAATATTTTGGTTGGCTGAACGCCAAACCTTTATCAAGGCGTTACATTTTTATATAAACAAACTCCTATTTGCCAATATTTTGGTTGGCTGAACGCCAAACCTTTATCAAGGCGTTACATTTTTGTATAAACAAACTCGTTGTTTGGTTATACAAAAATGCTTATACCGGAGTTTGTTTATACAAAAATGTAATGCCTTGATAAAGGTTTGGCGTTCGGCCAACCGAAATATTGGCAAATAGGAGTTTGTGTATACAAAAATGTAATTCCTTGATAGAGGTTTGGCGTTCAGCCAACCGAAATATTGGCAAATAAATCTTTTATTCAATCCAATATATGCCTTTTTATCATCTAATGATTTAAATATGAATTGCTTTATTTTCAAAATTTGTAATATGTATATTACACTTACAGTGTATTCACATATTTACAAGGTTAGAGCCTTGTCCAATATCTTGTGTTCCTTCCTCCAAAATGGGCTGGTATCCTCGTTTATTTGTTTCTAGCTACATGTTTTTTCTTTCGGTTTTTTCATTTTTATACATTTGTTCTCAATTGATATAAGAGTTGCCTTGGCTTTGGTTTCCTTTTCTTTATTTCTTGTTTGTAGTTACAGGCTTCTCTGAATGTTATATTTTCAAGATTTTCTGATTTATCATAAAATTTAAAAGGTTGTTTTATTATCTTCTTTCTTATCTCCACTCAATCATATTAGGGTATCAAGTTGTGATGGTGTCTGTTTGACAACCATCATGACTGGGTGAAGTATAATGTGTCTTCCTTTGTCATTAAGACTGGGAGCACTACTCAGTAGCAGGCCGACTTAGCTCCAAAAGAAATGGCCGTCTTTTTGTTTTATTATGAAATGATTTATGTTTAAATTACTTTATGCGGGTATATAATAATCACAGGAACGCTTATATATATCTCAGTTAGTGACGTGAACTTTATAATGATTGAATTAATCAAAAATATTAAATATAAGTTAGGTAATAAAGTTTGTATTTATCTAGATATAGGTTACGGAATGAGATAAAATTGCCATAAATTTTACAAACAAAAAATTATTGAAAAATATTAGCATTAAGTATCTTTTATGTCAAATAAATGTAATAGAAACTCTCCAGTAAGAGGACAACTCTTCCTAAAGGACACTTTGGCTCTGTAATTAGGTGTTGTCCTTTACAGGGAGGTAGTTCTACTGTATATACATTTTGTTTATTTATTTTTAAATGGGTTTTAAAAATACACCAATACCTCGCTTTGCGTCGTTTCGTTTTGCGTTTTTTTCGAAGTTGCGTCGCTGCTTAATTTTTACTGTGCGTCGTTAGATTTTCGAAGTTGCGTTGTTTTGGATTCGAGTCTTTAATTTTTTTCCCTAAAATATGGCAACACCTTTGTTTTTGATTGCGCCTTCACATATTTTCACTTCGTGTCGTTTCAATTTGCGTCGTGTTTTTTTGGAACGTAACCCCGACGCAAAGCGAGGTATGGGTGTACACATTTTGTATAATTATATTACAATAAGTACAAATAAAAAATTAACCATTAGTGTCTTATCAAACTTTAGTTTAAAATTAGAATTATTTTTTTGAAAATAGAGAAATCCATAAATAAATATTTAATTAAAAATACATATATTGGATCAAAATATCATTTATTTTACCAATATTTCAGTTTACTGAACGCCAACCTTTATCAGGGTGTTATAACATATTTTATGTGTAAAACGACATTTGAAAATTATCCCGCATGAGTTTATTTTCAACGAAAAATCAAAATTTATTTTAAGGAGAAAAAAACGATTATTTCTAACCTTAGGGATGAGGTGTGAAAGGAGGGAGGTAAGCGGAACACTGTGGGTTCGATTCCCATCCCTGGATACTTTTATTTTTCCGTTTATCATTACTCTTCGCAATTCATCCTTTCATACCTCATCCCTAAGGTTAAGAATAATCGTTATTTCTCCATAAAATAAATTTTGATTTTTCGTTGAAAAGAAATACATGTGGGATAATTTTCAAATGTCGTTTTACAATCACAAGCCGCATTATATTATATTTAATGTATATTGGTATTGTTTATTGGTGATATAAATGATAGTTTGATCCAATATATGACTTTTTAATTACAAATTAGAAATATGTAGTATTCTGTGTGTAAATAAATAGAGATCATAGAGAGCGTGAAGCGTAAACATTGATTTTAGAAGTTTAAATAATAAAAAATAAAATATATGTAACACACCTTTTGAATATATATAACACATTATATATATGAAAAAACGTATCATTGAATGGAAGATAGGTATCTTTTATTTGTAAACGTTACGAGCTTTCGGGCAAACGCCCTTCTACAGGTTTGACAGAAAATTAAGGCGAGAGACCGACTTATATACAAGGGATGATTTACATAATAAACAATTTTTATAACTTAGCAGTAAGAATTTTTAATTTTTAATAAGTAACTATTGTATTGATATGGTAATAAGATGTCGCCTTAATTTTCTGTCAAACCTGTAGAAGGGCGTTTGCCCGAAAGCTCGTAACGTTTACAAATAAAAGATACCTATCTTCCATTTAATGATACGTTTTTTCATAAGTTGTACACCGGAAGAGTTTTAAGTTTTTACATTATATATAATTATAATTATATATAATTATATAACAATTCTCCCTGAAGGAGATCCTGTCCCTAGCCTCCCCAGCCTGGTCATAGTGGTTTTATATATTCTGCTTAACGCGACCATTGGGGCTTAAAAATCATTTATTTTGGTTAGCAGCCCCGTAAATAAAGATATTTTCTCTTCTCTCTATATAACATAAATAAAGCAATTTCATCTGGTGAGTAATGTTTAATTAATAAATTAAATAATAACTATATTGTCAAATTATATTGACAAATATTTGCATTCTTATCATATCTCAGGTTTTAGTGGAAAGAATTTTGTTGTTTATTTGTTGAGTGAACTGATCTCCCACGCCTTCTCATTGGACGAATGTGGCCATGTTTGTACATAAAGGAGGGTTGAAACGGAATGCGGGGAGTCGTGGAGTTTTTTTTCGCGTGGAGACGCTTAAAGCGTTCTCTGTGAGCTTTTCTGGTTACCTCCTCGCATACCTGTGAAACTCCGGTCCGCTCCTTATCAACGCTGCAAATAAAAGATAAGTACGGTTTTTATTTTATTTACCAAATCGTGTTTTTTTTTTATTCCCCCCCTTTTTCTGTGTTTAAGTCACTATTACTTTAGGCCCTAGTTTATTGCTTTTTGTGTTAACCCGAACAAAGTAACTTTTGTCAATATAACAATTAGCATTTTGCATATGAATATTCAAATTTATTGTTTCTTTATTTCGACTTAGAGCGCTATGTCCCCCTAGGGACACTTGTGCTTTAAACACAATTGATATATGTACAAAGGGTTGGTATGCAATTTAGTTAAATGAAATCAAATTGTAAAGTATTGTGTGTATTCGAGAAAAGCAATTTACAGATTTTAAAAAAGTTTTAAGGAATATTTTAGAATGAAAATATGCTAGATATTAGAGAATTATTCAAATTTATTGCTTGATTTACTTAAAAATAAAGATATTTCTTGAGATAAATTATAAACAACTATTCTAAATGTAGAGAATTTTGGGATATAGTTGTCAAAAAGATTCATTAACCAGATTTTAAGCAAGCTATAGTGAAAATGAGATAAGAAAATGTGTTATGTGAGTGTCTGATAAGTTCATCTAGTGTTTAAAAACATAACTACGTTACCTACCTTGATAACAAGTAGATCAGAAACCTATTTCCTTATTTGAGCAGACATCGATGGCAAGTAGCGCGATGAGATAAAATTCCATTAGTATCTTTGATTGGTACACTGTAGCAAGGATGGATGAAAAGTTCAAAATTGATTAAACATGAATGAAACATGATTGAAATGAAAGATGATAACTAGTCCGAATAATCATTTTGTTGATGATACGATGGCAAGGAATGACGTTACTAAAGCTTGTACAGAGTTTGGTTGGAAAGTGATCGCGAGAGACGACAGGGTACAAGCGAGGACTTTAGTTGGACCTCGACGACAAGGGCCAATGAAGCTAAAGTCCTTGTACTGAGTTTGGCTGGGACATGATGGCAAAGGACGATGAAGATTAAGTTCCAGTACTGAGTTTGGTTGGGACATGATGGCAAAGGACGATGAAGATTAAGTTCCAGTACTGAGTTTGGTTGGGACATGATGGCAAAGAACGATGAATATTAAGTTCCAGTACTGAGTTTGGTTGGGATATGATGGCAAAGGACGATGAAAATTAAGCTCCAGTACTGAGTTTAGTTGGGACATGATGGCAAAGAACGATGACGATTAAGTTCCAGTACTGAGTTTGGTTGGGACATGATGATAAAAGACGATGAAGATTAAGTTCAAGTACTGAATTTGGTTGGGACATGATGGCAAAGGACGATGAAGATTAAGTTCCAGTACTGAGTTTGGTTGAGACATGATGGCAAAGGACGATGAAGATTAAGTTCCAGTACTGAGTTTGGTTGAGACATGATGGCAAAGGACGATGAAGATTAAGTTCCAGTACTGAATTTGGTTGGGGCATGATGGCAAAGGACGATGAAGATTAAGTTCCAGTACTGAATTTGGTTGGGGCATGATGGCAAAGGACGATGAAGATTAAGTTCCAGTACTGAGTTTGGTTGGGACATGATGACAAAAGACGATGAAGATTAAGTTCAAGTACTGAGTTTAGTTGGGACATTATGGCAAAGAACGATGACGATTAAGTTCCAGTACTGAGTTTGGTTGGGACATGATGACAAAAGACGATGAAGATTAAGTTCCAGTACTGAGTTTGGTTGGGACATGATGGCAAAGGACGATGAAGATTAAGCTCCAGCACTGAGTTTAGTTGGGACATGATGGCAAAGAACGATGACGATTAAGTTCCAGTACTGAGTTTGGTTGGGACATGATGCCAAAAGACGATGAAGATTAAGTTCAAGTACTGAGTTTGGTTGGGACATGATGACGGAGGACGATGAAAATTAAGTTCTGGTCCTGAATTTGGTTGGGACATGATGGCAAACGACAATGAAGATTAAGTTCAAGTACTGAATTTGGTTGGGACATGATGGCAAAGGACGATGAAGATTAAGTTCCAGTACTGAATTTGGTTGGGACATGATGGCAGAGGACGATGAAGATTAAGCTCCAGTACTGAATTTGGTTGGGACATGATGGCAAAGGACGATGAAGATTAAGTTCAAGTACTGAATTTGGTTGGGACATGATGGCAAAGGACGATGAAGATTAAGTTCCGGTACTGAATTTGGTTGGGACATGATGGCAAAGGACGATGAAGATTAAGTTCAAGTACTGAGTTTAGTTGGGACATTATGGCAAAGAACGATGACGATTAAGTTCCAGTACTGAGTTTGGTTGGGACATGATGGCAAAGAACGATGAATATTGAGCTCAAGTACTGAGTTTGGTTGTGACATGATGGCAAAAGACGATGAAGATTAAGTTCCAGTACTGAATTTGGTTGGGACATGATGGCATCTGATACTACAATTAAATTGCTCAGCACCAGCAAAACCGTGAAATCCAAGGAGAAGTCAACCAAGATCAAATATATCAATTTCTTCGAATCAGAATACTACAATAGAAGATTAAAGTTCACCAAAATCTTCTAAATCATTAAAAAAACTTCTAATTTGAAGGCGATACATATTTCAATAGGAACTTCTTTTTATGAGAAAATCTAATTGGCTCAGCTTGTCTTCTATATTTCATCTTCTATCTTATCAGTTCAAAGTGTGTCAATCTTGAGTAAAATTCAAGATCCATCGTTATACTTGAAGTATGGTACCATTCTTTAATTGTTGCCAAAGACTCTAGCAACAAGTAATAAAGGATAAAGAAATTAGACATATTGAAACATTTTATATAAAGCTTTACTAAGATCCTCCCCAAGACCTGTTAACTGCCTCAAAGTGGTGAGGAGGTGACCCTGGACGGGTCAGGTGAAGTATGTCTGTGAACTCCTGGTACCCAAGACATGAATCCCACTATGTCCAGCTAAATGTTAACATTACTATCTACATCAGATGTCTCATCAGCAGGCATCTAAATACTCCATTGAATTCCACCACCATACCACTCTTCTAAGATGATATTCAAAATTTCTTCTTGAGCCAGGTGGATAGCAATCTACCTATCTCCAGGACACGTCAAATGAGATATTCTAACATGACGGTCACCTAGCGAACATACATGTCACCAAATAGGTTGAGGATACCGCGGTTGATTTTGTCATGTGAAACGCAAATTTAGGGTTATTTGATGAAAAGTAATATTGATTTAACGCTATTTTATTACAAACAATTAAAGGTATTTCTAAAGAACTTATACTTTGCACTGAATAAATTTTGAAAAAGAGAGGTCATGGTTTATCAGTGGTCAATCCTGCTAGCAATTTCATCATTTTAATCCCAGACTGCTCTACTATGGTATTAGAGAGGTAAAGAAGCTAAGATGAGTGAAAATTTAAGAGTCGGTGGACGAGTGGGTAACACCCTCGATTCCCGACAGCCATGAACCGGAATCGAATCCCGCGTTAACATTTTGTTTATTATGTGAATAAACTTCACATAATATTCATTGTTACAAATATCAACAACAACAACAACAAAAAGCCTTTATTGAGGACCTCTCGTCCTATATAGGATTCGCCAGTTTACAGAGTAAGAGAAGAGAACTAAGAATACAGAGAGAAACCTATAATTAGTAGGTATAGTATAGTATTTTCTACACTGTGACTATATACAACAGCAGCAACAAGCCTTTTACTGGAATCAAAGTCCCATACAGGATTCGTCATTCTAATCCTGACATAGATTATTTGTATATAATTATTTACATCAATTAGATTATGTATATAGCCTCCCCTTCTCTTCAGCTGTCTTCCAAAATTTGAACAACGCAAAAGCTCCAACTCTGCTTCTCACTACCTCATTCAACAGGAGCTCCAAAGAGATTCCCTCAAGGCCTATTTCACATTGTTACAAATATCATAAACTAGGTTGCTCTTTTTGAACGGTACCTAATAAATGATTTTGGAACAAGAACAAGAGTGAAAAGTTTGGTATCTATAGAAAGGCATAGAGCCAGAGAGAATCTTAGTGCCAGAGTGTGCTGTGATATATTCATGAGAAAGTTAACCCTTGTTTATTGATAATTACATTATATTCGATCTTGATTGATAATAGTTTACAACAAGACGCTTATTCACTTCAGGTTATGATTATAAAATATCGAAAACCTAAAAACTCGTTATCTGCGCGAAAACAAAAGTTAAGAGTCAATAAGAAATTTGATGCCTTTGGGAAGAAACTAAACGCTCGTGAATAAAATGGTGTCTATAGATCAGGTTAGGAGCCAATGAGAAGTTTTACGTCTATGAGAAGAAACTTGGCTCAAGAAAGAAATATGGTATCTATAGACAAGGTTAGGAACCAATGAGAAGTGCTGTGTCTATGAGAAAAACTTGGCTCTAGAGAGAAATATGGTGCCTGTAGATAAGGCTAGGAGACAATGAGAAGTTTTACGTCTATGAGAAGAAACTTGGCTCAAGAAAGAAATATGGTATCTATAGACAAGGTTAGGAACCAATGAGAAGTGCTGTGTCTATGAGAAAAACTTGGCTCTAGAGAGAAATATGGTGCCTGTAGATAAGGCTAGGAGACAATGAGAAGTTTTACGTCTATGAGAAGAAACTTGGCTCAAGAAAGAAATATGGTATCTATAGACAAGGTTAGGAACCAATGAGAAGTGCTGTGTCTATGAGAAAAACTTGGCTCTAGAGAGAAATATGGTGCCTGTAGATAAGGCTAGGAACCAATGAGAAGTTTTACGTCTATGAGAAGAAACTAAGCGCCAAAGAGAAATATGGTGTCTATCGATAAGGTTAGGAGACAATGAGAAGTTTTACGTCTATGAGAAGAAACTAAGCGCCAAAGAGAAATATGGTGTCTATCGATAAGGTTAGGAGACAATGAGAAGTTTTACGTCTATGAGAAGAAACTAAACGCCAAAGAGAAATATGGTGTCTATCGATAAGGTTAGGAGACAATGAGAAGTTTTACGTCTATGAGAAGAAACTAAGCGCCAAAGAGAAATATGGTGTCTATCGATAAGGTTAGGAGACAATGAGAAGTTTTACGTCTATGAGAAGAAACTAAGCGCCAAAGAGAAATATGGTGTCTATCGATAAGGTTAGGAGACAATGAGAAGTTTTACGTCTATGAGAAGAAACTAAACGCCAAAGAGAAATATGGTGTCTATCGATAAGGTTAGGAGACAATGAGAAGTTTAAGTCTATGAGAAGAAACTAAGCGCCAAAGAGAAATATGGTATTATAGATAAGGTTAGGAACCAATGAGAAGTTTTACGTCTATGAGAAGAAACTTGGCTCTAGAGAGAAATATGGTGCCTGTAGATAAGGCTAGGAACCAATGAGAAGTTTAAGTCTATGAGAAGAAACTAAACGCCAAAGAGAAATATGGTGTCTATAGACAAGGTTAGGAACCAAGGAGAAGTTTTACGTCTATGAGAAGAAACTTGGCTCTAGAGAGAAATATGGTGCCTGTAGATAAGGCTAGGAACCAATGAGAAGTTTTACGTCTATGAGAAGAAACTAAGCGCCAAAGAGAAATATGTTATCTATAGATAAGATTAAGAACCAATGAGAAGTTTAAGTCTATGAGAAGAAACTAAACGCCAAAGAGAAATATGGTGTCTATAGACAAGGTTAGGAACCAAGGAGAAGTTTTACGTCTATGAGAAAAACTCGTCTCTAGAGAGAAATATGGTGTCTATAGTTAAGCTTAGGAACCAATGAGAAGTTTTACGTCTATGAGAAGAAACTTGGTTCAAGAGACAAGTTTTATTTTGTCAATAAGAAGTAGCTAGAGGAGCCAGTATGAAGCTTGATGCCTATGTGAAGAAATTTGAAACGTATCAGAAAGAGCCAGGATCTATTGAAAAGAAGCCCGTTGCCTGTGAAGCTATGTACAGTTCGCCGCCACCACCCAACAAGCCAATACAATCAGTTTACGAGCAAGGAAACACGCGGCACCACAATACCAATCGCCACATTACCTTACATTTACAAAACCGACCACCAGCTCACCCAACCTTCTACAAAAGCATCCAGAAACATTTATGAAGCAACAAATCATGCCGATCACAAAGACTAACAAATTAGAACCGCTAGTAAAAATTGAGGTAAGTGACCAACGCGTTGGTGACAGATTTTATGAGCTCCTCTCCACCTGCACGGTTGACAATGACCAATGCCCTCCCTCCCCCTCTTTAGAGAAGTCCTTGAGAGGTGTCGGAACCACCCGCAGCGCTGCTCAGCAGGAAATGAAAATAAATTAAGAAAACAAAATGAGTTCGGCAGCCAGTGAATGCCTGACGGCTTGTGAAAGACATCTCTGACAGCTTGAAGAGCTCTCCCATCACACCTACCTGTCGGTTCTCTTCTCAAAATGCCGCAAGTCAAAACCATTTTGGTGAAACCTGATCTATGTGGGATTGGAATTTATTGATGGTAATAGACGTGTGTACATCTTTTTGTGCACATTCTTCTTTGGATTGTGAATATATGCAGGGTGAAATAACATATGGGTATGTCGGTATTTGTTGCTGCATGAATGAAAGGTATTCTAAAGGTCAGCGTACAGATAGATAGAAAATATATTTTAAGATAATTTAATGAATTATTTTTTTCAAGTATTTTTCATTGTACATCATTTTTTAAAAATAATTATTAGTAAAACCTCAATATATAAATGCTTATTTTCTTAAATATATCTATCCATTATTATCATTATTACATGGTGTTTATGATCCAAAGGTTGATGACAGTTTTGAGTTCCATTCTCCTCTTGGTATTTTTCTTTAGCAGCATGTAGCTCACTCCACTCCAGTCCTTGATGTCATTGGTCCACATTCTTCTTGGTCTTCTTCTTTAGCAGCATGTAGCTCACTCCACTCCAGTCCTTGAGGTCATTTTTCCACATTCTTCTTGGACTTCCTCTTTAGCAGCATGTAGATTACTCCACTCCAATCCTTGATGTCATTGGTCCACAATCTTCTTGGTCTTCCTCTTTAGCAGCATGTAGCTCACTCCACTCCAGTCCTTGATGTCATTGGTCCACATTCTTCTTGATCTTCCTCTTTAGCAGCATGTAGCTTACTCCACTCCAGTCCTTGATGTCATTGGTCCACATTCTTCTTGGTCTTCCTCTTTAGCAGCATTTAGCTTACTCCACTCCAGTCCTTGATGTCATTGGTCCACATTCTTCTTGGCCTTCCTCTTTAGCAGCATGTAGCTTACTCCACTCCAGTCCTTGAGGTCATTGGTCCACATTCTCCTTGGTCTTCCTCTTTAGCAGCATGTAGCTCACTCCACTCCAGTCCTTGATGTCATTGGTCCACATTCTTCTTGGTCTTCCTCTTTAGCAGCATGTAGCTTACTCCACTCCAGTCCTTGAGGTCATTGGTCCACATTCTTCTTGGTCTTCCTCTTTAGCAGCATGTAGCTCACTCCACTCCAGTCTTTGGGCGATGTTATTTTTGGTCTTAATCTTTTTCTGTACCCTCTTATACATCGCTAAATTCCCGAAGAGCACCTTAGAATACCAAAAATGCATTAGCCCACAACTTTTGAAGGCTCACGGATTTTCAGAAAGCTCTGTATCTTCGGCACACAGAGTTTCCTATGTATATTGTTTATTAAATATTTGTGTAATCAAAAGGGTCTTTAATATAACGCGCCATTTATATAATACAAATGAAAACGCCAAAACGCTAATGTTTCTTTTCACAAATAAATCAGACTTCTAATGTCCTTACTGCGATGAAAAAATATTGGGAGGGCTTGGCTCGTCAGTGGTGAACCCTCCCTACGGTTTCGCCAATTCAATCTACCATGACCAAGAGTTCTTTAGAACTCTAATATTATATTGGATCATTCTGCTTATATATGCTGCACTGAAGGATGGGATCTTTGAAATGGTATTCAAGCAAACAATGGACATAAGCTTTTAGGACAGTAGAATTACATATGAATAAGAGAGTCTTTGTTAATAAATAACATATTTAAAAATATAAATTGCATCATATTTTCTGGCCTTTCCTGTATATCTGCCAAGTTGAAAGACCTTTAATCAGTTTAAACTAAGGAAATATCTCTGTCATCGAAGGAAGACATGTTGGCAGGGATGGAGCTAAGACGGTGGGAGGAGGGGGGACGTTACATCAAGCCATTGTGCTGAGTAACGCACGTGCGTGGCCAGGTGCTGGTCACAATACGGCCGTGAGAACTGTTAGCCCATTAGTGGAGATGTGCATCTCCCCCCATTTCTCACCTCCATCTCTACAGTGGTGGTGTCTTGTCCATGAAACAGATCAGATCGATCCATGCACCCTAATCACAACACCGGCTATCTGAGGTGGTGGTGGTGTCTTGTCCATAGAATAGATCAGATCGGTCCATGCACCCTAATCACAATACCGACTATCTGAGGTGGTGGTGTCTTGTCCATGAAACAGATCAGATCGGTTCATGCACCCTGATCACAATACCGGCTAACTGAGGTGGTGGTGGTGTCTTGTCCATGGAGCAGATCGGTCCATGCAACCTGATCACGATCCCGGCCAACCGAGGTGCCTTGTTCGTCTGGATGTCCTCTTCTGGATTGTATTGAGTGTGGTAGTGGTGGTGTCTTGTCCATGGAGCCGATAAATCGGTCCATGCACCTTAATCACGATACCGGCCAAATGAGGTGCCTTGTCCGTATGGATGTCCTCTTCTGGATTAATGTAAGGATGTCCAGGAAACTGTATATATGGCCCGGAGTGAAATACACTTAAGGTGGTGATGTCTTCTCCATGGAGCAGATCAGATCGCTCCATGCACCCTGATCACGATACCGGCTAACTGAGATGCCTTATCCGTATGGATGTCCTCTTCTGGATTGATGATATAGAGGGCTGTAAGGATGACCGGGCAACTGTACGTATGGTCCGGAGTGAGAAAAAAAAGTGTCCAATGCGGAATTCGATCCTGGGTCGTTGCTATCAGGAATCGACGGGTTATACCATTCGTCCACAGACCTTCATCTCTCCAGCACTTACTCCAATATAGCGCCATCCTCCCAACTTGTGAGAATTCTTTTTACTTACACATGTTATTATTATCGTTTAAATAAATCGTTTGCGTAAGTCATTGATTGTTTTAAACAAACAACCAACAACAACACATACAGCTTTATTAAGACCATCGGTCTTATACAGATTCACCATAGGAAAGAAGCATAGATGGAGCTCCTATACTCCTGGAAGGGCAGAACCTAACAACTTTCAGGTCCGACGCATGTACAATGGCCACAGAATCCACCATGCATAAGTTAGCGTATCACTCAAAAGGCGAGTGTGAATTCTTTTTACTCTCTGTCACGAGAAAATTGTCCCAAAAGTTTAGCATGCCTCAAATCGCGAATTAACTCACCAAATAAATTCAGCATGTAAATCACTAAACGAAGAAAGTCTTTTTTTTCCCCCATAGAATTATCGGTCTTTCGTGAGCCCATGGGGAAACTATCAGCTGCAGTCAATTTTCATTGTTCATGCAACATTCTGAAAGTACAGCTGATCCCATTTTCATATGGTGTTGATCTGCTAGCTACCCGAGGATCATTATTGGAAAAAAAATTTCAATGCATTTTCCACATTTTCGTTTTTATATAGGTGTTCTTGTCTTCGATTTCAGGGCTTTTCTTGTTTTAAAAATGTTTTGATTGATCACGCGATGCCTTCACGCGACGATATATTAGGTTGTCACTTAAATAATGACCATTTTTGGAAACACATTTTTTAAATGAAAAAAAATTACATAAATAATTCGGAAACACATGCAAATTATATATTGTTCTAAAGTACACAGCACGTGCAGTCATTCTTTCGGAAATTCCAGGAATGATAAAAAATCTATAATTTAAAATATTGAGCAATGGAACCTAGGAATTTGCGCATTATTTTGCTTCACGAATTTAAACTTGGACGTTCGGCCGCCCAGGCAACCAAACAAATTATTGAGGCCTGGGGAGAAGCTTCTTCTTCCAAAAGAACCACAAGAAGAAGGTTTCAGAAATTTAAAGTTGGCGATTTCGGACTTGAAGATCAAGATGATCGTGGTCGTCGGTCAATCTTCAAAAATGAATATCTAAAGTCCCATATTGAATCCAATAATATCCAAACAGTGCGTGAGGTAAGTTTGATGAATTCTTCCTCGTTTAAATTCTCAAAATCACATACCTAATAACTTATGCTTATTGTACACATTGCCAGACACTTCTTTCTTTGGTACAAAGGTATTTTTCTCGTTTTTTCTCTCTTTCCATTGTTAACATCATATGACTATTCTATTCACGGCCTAAAATTATTGTTTATATATGTATAGACAAATGTGAAGGCATACATGTATGACAGCGCAAGTGTCCCTAGGGGAACATAGCGCTTTAAATTGAAAGCAAATGATGAATGTAAACTAGGAAATGCCTTTGATAATTTAGTAGAAAGTTGAAAGTAAATTCATTTTTTTCTTATATATAAAAGTCATTGTCTGTTGTCTGTTTCGCGATAAACAAAAATGTTTGCCTAATTTCCATGTGCTCTTTCTTTTTTTTTTACAGAAAAATATTTACATTCCAGTATTTTGGATTATTTTTTTTAATAAACCTATTTTTTCTTATTCTTACTGAGAAGATGAGCATCGCAGTCAAAGATCCATCGCAGTCACTCACTCAACTCAGGCAATTTCAAGGGTTAATGCGCTGGGGCGGGTACCTCGGGGGTTGGGTGGAAAAGCTGCCGTATATTTAAACTATATTGATTTTGAAACAACTAAATGGATTGCAAAAAATAATTGAATCAAATACCTAAACACTAATATAATATAATTTTTGCTTTCACACACAATTTTTGCCTGTGGTTTCTGTGTTACTTCTGTATTGCTATTCTATGGCACTTCTACTATTTATTATTGATGTACTTTCAGTATGAAGGAAATTTCACTCGGGGGAATTCTAAGGCGAAGCCGGGTGATTCGTCTAATGGATGAAATTGTTACCGAGAGCTGGGTATTCTTTATCAAACAAAAATCGAAAACGAAAAAGTTTGGAACAGTCAAAGTAGCCCCAAGATGGCGCACGAAACTTAGCCGGCCCACATCATTTGTCTTATAGATCAATTTGACCCTTCAAAATATTTTATTGAAACACTTAGTGTATTTAATCAAAAAGGCATCTCCTTATTGTGCAACTAAAAGTGGCTGATAGCTTGCGCCATCTATCGGAATATCAACTATTCTGGTTCATTTTTAATTATTCCAGAATTGGCCAAATACCCATTCTTGATTAATCAAGAAAAGCTAACCAGCGTGGTGCAAGCTGTACCTCAACGACCAAAAACCTGGTCATTCAAGCATCCTGGCTTGCACCACGCTGATGAGGGCCAACAGCCCGAAACGCCTCCGTGGTTAGCTTTTCTTGATTAATCAAGAATGGGTATTTGGCCAATTCTGGAAAAATTAAAAATAAACGAGAATAGTTGATATTTATTCCGATAGATGGCGCAAGCTATCAGCAACTTTCAGTTGCTCGATAAGGAGATGCCTTTTTCACTATTTATGCATCTTATCCCAGTACAATATCACATTTGTACTATTTTTCACTTAGTCAATTGTTACAAAAATCAAATTAAACAAAGAAAAATGATATTATTTACAATTAATGATAAACTATATAGAGCTGTTTTCAGGAAGGGAGGTTCCTCCATCTTGTCCTTCTCCAGACAAGGACTCTCAGTTCAATGTTAAGATAATACTTATAGAGACACTAGCCGAATGACCCGGGCAACGCCCGTGTTTTACCTGATTGAATGTTTTTATTCAAATACTATTTGTTACAATTATAAATTGGCGCATTTAATAAATGCATATATTAGTTAATAACTATAGCCTGTGTGCTTTATCTGTCTATGTACTGTTGGCTTCCGTAGGTGTCTCTTACTGAGAAAAAGAAAGAGAGGATTCCATTTAATTATTAACTAATATATGCATTTATTTAAGGAGCGACCCGCTCCAACACAATAGTTACAAAAACGAAAAAGCGAGTGGGGGGGGGGGGGGGCATGATGGGGGGGGGGGGGGGGGGGGCAAAGGTGGCGTGATCGTAGCCAACCAATAGGAGAGCGCCATTCCAAAAAAAAAAAAAAAAAAGCAAACGGTGACAGAGATGAAAACTGAAGAATTGATTAAGAACGCATGACGCTCGTAACTGTATATAGAATGTCTTGGTAGACACCAGGATGGTGTTGTCATCCAGGCCTCGCCCGAAGACCCAGTCCTACTAGAAAACCTAAGACACTAGATGATAGTCTAGTGCTAAGACGATAATGTTATGTAGTTAATAGTAATGTTTGAATAAATAGTTTTAAAATGTAAGACGCGCTAGAGGGTCTCTGGAAAGTTGTTAAGAACAGTTGGGATGGTCTTGATCAAAATAGACGAAGCCTTATTTCCTAGAAACATCGACGCAAGGCTTTTGCCCAATGTCAAGGCTTACACATAGAGAACAATAAGTTGTACAAACATTAATAAATTATTTTTACTAAAGTACTAAAATCGATATTTAAAAAAATGTAAAACTCTGTATATTTTGCGATTTTTTTTTTAATTCTCTCTCCACACTTGATCAGTGAGACCCTCCTATGATAGTAATGACAACAAGGAAGCTGCTTTATTTAACGAAGGAGAAACATTTCCATCCATTTCATGAGAGTTTATATTTTTTATTAATTAAATAAGGTACTATGTTTCTGGAGATGAGTTTCTGTTCATATATAGGAGATTCACTTCTAATGCATTGATTCGAACGTTTATATTTTTATAATCAAATACCACTTCTACCTACTGGCCGTCTGATTTTTTCATATTGTAAAACTTCCCAAGTGACATCTACGTTTACAAGAGAGATATAAATATTATTTATTACATACAGTAGAACCTCCCAGTAAAGGACAACACCTAATTACAGAGCCAAAGTGTCCTTTAGGGAGAGGTGTCTTCTTACCGGAGAGTTACTGAATAGTAAAAATGGTAATTTTGCAAATGAAAACTGTTCTTTGTAGAGAGGTGTCCGCTAAAGGGAGGTTCTACTGTATATTTACATCAAGGATAAAAAAGAGGGAAGGATAACAGAGTATTTGATAAGTTTGTAAGGGACAATTAATGATATAACCAATTTTAAAGATTAAAATCAAAGGCGAAGATATTCATGATAAAATATCCACAATCTTCATTTACTTTCGGTCATATCTTCCATAATTAGTTTCATAACTCCTTTCAGAATGTATATTTATTCTTTTAGATTGTAAATTTTACGGAATAATGGTTTCATGTTTCAAAAGAGGAACCTCTTCCTTTAAAAAATGCATTATAACAATGCATTTTGGTTCATCATCTCAGTACAGAGCGTTATGTTGGTGTTAAGGAATGAGCCTCAACGCCAATTTTGGAAAAATTAGGCAAAAATCCAACAACGTGTATACCATGGTTTGGAGCTATGGTCCTAGGGGTGGCTTCGATTTCATTACATCCTACGAAAGAAGTTATAAAATCGGTTGAATTTACCAAAAAGGTGGTTAAGCTGGTAAAGTGGCAAGGGCCAATTTTCAAGCTAGAATACATCAGGTTGCCGGAAGGATGGTACTTATGTACCAGAAGTAGAACCTTTCCCTGTTAAAATGTATAAAACTGGTGTTGTCTCTCTTTCCTTATCGACTCCATGATGTACTGTGTTGAGAAGATTAACCAAAATACATAGTAATTTAGAATATTATCCTTTGATAGCAATTTTAGATAATAAAGTAAACGTTTAAGGATGAGTCTCTTTTATACTCATTTTATTATCTAAAATAACCAAAATACATTGTTTGTATTACATTTTGAAGGAGTGGAGCCCATTTTGATACATTGTACAGTTTGTTGAGAAGGAAGGGATCCTATCTAAGATAAGGCAGTATCGTCTCTATGGTTGGAATTGGATTCTCCTTCTGCAACTGGGTTATTTTATTTAATAGTTCCAGTCTGTGACACTATCTACCACATGGTCTAGTGGCTAGGATAACTGGCTCTCACCCTGGAGTCCCGAGTTCGATTCCTGGCGCGGGAACATTTTTTGGGGTTCAAAAATTATACAATTTGGTTAGTAGCCCTTAAATCATATTCTCTCTTTCTGGGACTCCGTCGAGAGATGTGTAATATAAGAGGATTTCGGAAAATTTGGCGAAGAACGCCTAGCCAAGGTCACTTCACCGATTTCAACAAATGTCTTTTAATAAAGAATGACTGGAAGGGGGAAGGAAGCCTGAATTTTGAAATTACATTTGGTGTGTTGCTGTGTTATTATCATAATGGAAATATTTTGTGAATAGCCTTAGCTAGTGTAATTTTGCCAGGTTTATAATAAAAATAGATATGAAAGATTTCTTTTTATGGTAAAATGTATGAGAGTTTAAGTTTTTATGTCATGACTCCGACATTTGTTGAGATATCTTGGATTAACACAGATATATCCAGAATAAATACACAGATCCTAGGTAAATACAGAGATCCTAAAAATACAAAAATCTAGGATAAATACATAGAAGATATTGCGTAAATATACAGGAATCTTGAAAGAATACAAAGATTCTGGGTACATACAGCAGAGATTCAGGGTTAAAAACAAAGTTCCTGCGTAAATACAGAGATCTTGGGTAGGTACAGAGATCTTGGGTAAGTACAGAGATCTTGGGTAGGTACAGAGATCTTGGGTAGGTACAGAGATCTTCAAAAATATACCTAGACTCTTGGTAAATATAAAGAATCCGAGTTAAATACAGGTATAATAGGTAAATACAGAGATCTTGGGTAAATTCAGATACCCTGGGTGAATTCAGTAATTCTTGGTAAATGTAAAGATCGTAGGTGAATACATAAATCATGGGTGAATTACAGTAATCTTGGGTAAATACAGAGATCTTGGATTATCTAGATACCCTGGGTAAATACAGAGATTCTTGGTAAATGTAAAGATCGTAGGTGAATACATAAATCATGGGTGAATTACAGTAATCTTGGGTAAATACAGAGATCTTGGATTATCTAGATACCCTGGGTAAATACAGAGATTCTTGGTAAATGTAAAGATCGTAGGTGAATACATAAATCATGGGTGAATTACAGTAATCTTGGGTAAATACAGAGATCTTGGGTAAATTCAGATACCCTGGGTAAATACAGAGATTCTTGGTAAATGTAAAGATCGTAGGTGAATACATAAATCATGGGTGAATTACAGTAATCTTGGGTAAATACAGAGATCTTGGGTAAATTCAGATACCCTGGGTGAATTCAGTGATTCTTGGTAAATGTAAAGATCGTAGGTGAATACATAAATCATGGGTGAATTACAGTAATCTTGGGTAAATACAGAGATCTTGGATTATACAGATACCCTGGGTAAATACAGAGATTCTTGGTAAATGTAAAGATCCTAGGCGAATACATATATCTTGGGTAAATACATAAATCATGGGTAAATACAGAGATCTTGGATTATACAGATACCCTGGGTAAATACAGAGATTCTTGGTAAATGTTGAGATCCTAGGCGAATACATATATCTTGGGTAAATACATAAATCATGGGTAAATACAGATATTCTGAGTAAATTCAGATATCCTGAGTAAATACAGAGATTCTTAGTTATGTAAATATCCTAGGTGAATACATAGATCATGGGTAAATACAGAGTTCTTGGGTAAATACAGATTTCCTGGGTAAATTTGGAGATTCTGGTTAAATACAGATATCCTGGGTGAATTCAGAGATTCTTGGTAAATGTAGGGATCCTAAGTGAATACATAGATCATGGGTGAATTACAGAGATCTTAAATAAATACAGAGATCTTGGGTAAATTCAGATATCCTGGGTAAATACAGATTTCGTGGGTAAATACAGAAATCTTGGGTGAATACAGATTTCCTGGGTAAATTCAGAGGTTCTTGGTAAATGTAAAGATCCTAGGTGAATACATAAATCATGGGTGAATACATAAATCATGGGTAAATACAGAAATCTTGGGTAAATTCAGATACCCTGGGTAAATTCAGAGGTTCTTGGTAAATGTAAAGATCCTAGGTGAATACATAAATCATGGGTGAATTACAGTAATCATGGGTAAATACAGAGATCCTGGGTAAATTCAGATATCCTGGGTGAATTAAGTGATTTTTGGTAAATATAAAGGTCTTAGGTGAATACATAAATCATGGATAAATACAGATTTCTTGGGTAAATACAGAGATCCTGGGTGAATTCAGAGATTCTTGGTAAATGTAAAGATCTTAGGTGAATATATAAATCACACACACATGGGTAAATACAGAGATATTGGGTAAATAAAGATTTCCTGGGTAAATTTGGAGATTCTGTGTAAATACAGATATCCTGGGTAAAATTTGGAGATTCTTGGTAAATGTAGGGATCCTATGTAAAAACATAGATCATGGGTAAAAACAGAGATATTGGATTATACAGATCTTCTAGATAAACACAGATATCCCTGCAAACATCGAGATTCTAGTAAGTTCAGGATGTGGTGCTGCCCATCGAGCGAGCAGTAAGAGCTATACAAGGCGGACAAGTACGATACAATTCAAACACAGCGAATGTTTAGCTAACCCCGGGACTGTAGGTACCCTTGTTAACCCCTCCGCTCCTAATTTGCAGCTTTTCAAAATATTTTTCTAAATCTGGCGGCGTGGGAGCTCTCCCTCCCCATACTCCACATCTCTCTTTATTTATCTCGACTCCCATTGACTTCAGTGTTGACTGAGCAACTAGTTTGAAAGATCCGCACTTCTTTTGATATAAAATCATTTTGAATATTGAAATAATTCTTAATTAAATATGAATATTATTGAAATATATATATATTTTACACATCCTAAATATATAGTACAAGCCGTTATAATCATGGTTAATAAGAATTTGCAACTATTTTTACTATAAGTTCAACCCATATTCTTACACACGTAGAAAGCAGTTTGACTTTGAAATTAGAAAGTGATTGTTTGAACATACTGATAAAGTTGGATCTGTAAAGGATTCGAGGACCATTGAAGCTAATAAAAAATATATTCAATGTGCGTGGTTTGATTACAGGTTTAAAAAATATATTAATGATATC
Source organism: Cordylochernes scorpioides (assembly GCA_030710605.1). Classification (NCBI taxonomy): domain Eukaryota; kingdom Metazoa; phylum Arthropoda; class Arachnida; order Pseudoscorpiones; family Chernetidae; genus Cordylochernes; species Cordylochernes scorpioides. The sequence goes on along the minus strand of CP092883.1, from coordinate 51,779,360 downwards.
TAATGATAAAATTGCGTTAACACATCAATCTGAACGTGAAATATTTGTACAATAACAATTTTTAATGATGAAATATCCTGCCTAGAAGTCCTCCTCTAGTGGCGGGCGGGAGAAGCAGCACAAGTAAAGGACTGCCCTGTAGTACGGTGTTGTGAGCCCCGAGCCGCTACGGTAACCGTGAACAGGGAACTCTGAAATGTGGCTGGCTAACGGGGCAATGGCACCCGTCCTTTTCATGGAGCAACACAAGTAAGGGACTGCCCTGTAGGACGAAGTACGGTGTCGTGAGCCCCGAGCCGCTACGGTAACCGTGAACAGGGAACTCTGAAATGTGGCTGGCTAACGGGGCAATGGCACCCGTCCTTTTCATGGAGCAACACAAGTAAGGGACTGCCCTGTAGGACGAAGTACGGTGTCGTGAGCCCCGAGCCGCTACGGTAATCGTGAACAGGGAACTCTGAAATGTGGCTGGCTAACGGGGCAATGGCACCCGTCCTTTTCATGGAGCAACACAAGTAAGGGACGGCCCTGTAGGAGGAAGTACGGTGTCGTGAGCCCCGAGCCGCTACGGTAACCGTGAACAGGGAACTCTGAAATGTGGCTGACTAACGGGGCAATGCCCCCCCCCCCCCCCCTTTCCATGGAGCAACAATTTTTAAACAAGACACCACCACCAATAGTGAAACATAAACAGACAAAAGCCTAAACACCATATAGAAGTCAACAAACCATCTTTAAAAGATCAGGATCCAACCCATTAGATACGTAGATATGCATCTATGTTCCAGAATTTAATTCTAAACGGCTGAAACAATTTTACTGAAACAATTTAAACGGCTGAAACAATTTATTTATTTCATCACACAAAACGTTATAACACCGCTAGGGATAATTGCGTCGATTTACATTTTTAAACAGAAAGTTATAAACTCACTATACAAGAAATTAAATATAAAAATATAAACGGTATAAATTTATCTTTAATAAAAAGGCATATATTGGATAAAAATATCATTTATTTTACCAATATTTCAGTTGGCTGAACGCCAACCTTTTCCAAGGTATTATAACATTTTTATGTCAACAACAAACTCAGCGCCACATAGATTGACGTTATGTGGCCCTGAGTTTGTTGTTGACACACATTAATATGTTACAATACCTTGATAAAGGTTGGCGTTCAGCCAACTGAAATATTGGTAAAATAAATGATATTTTGATCCAATATATGCCTTTTTATTGAAGATTTATTTATGGCTTGCTCTATTTTCAAAATGGAATCAATGCGTTTCTTTATTAGTGAAAAGTGCAAGTTTTCGGATCTTTATAATCCTTCTACAGTCATAGCTATAAGTTAAGAGAGAATAACTCTTTAAAGAAACACATTGCTACCGTTTACATTTTTAATATTTCATACTTTATACCAATTTTATCTTTTAACGGAATCTTACTATACAAGAAAACAAAATTAATAATAAAAAGAGAAACGATAATATAGATTAGGAACCTGTTCAGGTTAGAAATATAATCATAAATATATTTACAAAAATAGCTAAATCTGTGATAATTATCTCTAGTATTTACAAATTGGTATAGATCTACAACATTATTTACTGTCTGTTGTCTAGCGCTAAAGAAGAGTGGACATTCCAGCAGTAGATATCTCGAGTCCCGAGTTTCCTTGCCACAGTGACAGCTAGAGTACTTAACAGCTCCATTTGTTGACAAAAATCCCCTAAAATATTCGTGAAATTTCGCCAACCTATGTAAATAAGTACAAAAAGTAGAATATAGTAATTTTCAGGTATCAATCTTCTATCGCATTGAAGTTACAAGCCAAAAACTATCAAAAATCAATATTAATATAAATTTATATACTGTATTATTTTTTACATACTAAAAGTGGGAGGAAGTGGCTGATGTAAGAGAGTTAAATCATTTAGATCAGGGAACAATTGATGTCTCACTTCTGTAAAGTTCGGACAGTCATAGATAAGGTGAAGAGCAGTTTGTTCAGTTTTCCGCAGGAACAATTTGATATTTCTGATAGTTTTATGTAAGTATTTCTGGCCGTGTGATGTGACAATTGAGTGACTATAAAATTTGGAAGGAAATGTATACGAATGCCGTTTAGAAAAATAGTGCGATTTGTATAGTTAGCTTTATAAACGGAATGATAGACTTCTTTTAAATAAATTTTAATAGATACACACACACAAATGAAAAAACGATTATTATTAATCAAAATAAATATCAACTCCGCCTTTGCCGGTCCCAAGCCGGATGAAAAAGGAGGAGGGGGAGCAGTAACAAGCTCGCTAAAAAACCTGGACTCAGCTGGCCTGGCTGATAGCACCTTGTAAGGGCTCCTAATCCAGGATTACAGGATGAGCAGTGTTTGTACTCCATGTGAGGAGCTGTTGCACATGGCGTCTGTTCCGCATGTCAGAGGCGGCCATTTCTTTTGGAGCTAAGTCGGTCTGCCACTGAGTAGTGCTCCCAGTCTTAATGATAAAGGAAAACGCATTTTACTTCACCCAGTCATGATGGTTGTCAAACAGACACCATCAAGGGTCACAACTTGATACCCTAATATGATTGAGTACAGATAAGAAAGAAAAATAAGAAAATAAATATCAAATCAGTAATTATTAAATAAAAATTTGTATTATAAAGAACGATAAAGAAAGCAAAAGACAAACACAAACGATTTTTTACAAAATGGCGTCCTTTGTTGTACTTTAATAGCAGAGGGCATGACTCTTATTGCAATAACGTCGCGACAATATCCCTGCAGACGGCGACAATAAAAGGGAAAGGAAGGAAATACCCCCCCCCCCCAACTTCCTCCTTGTATAATACCCCATTAACATATATCCTACCCAAAATTTTCATAATCATGGATTTTCACCTAAACGTAAGTCATAGAATGATAAATTGATATAAAATAACCGACAACATTGTCCAGGTGAGAGGGAATTTGTTTGTAAAAGAAGCGGATGAAGGACCTGGATCAAATCCCGTTGTTGTCGCTTTTTTTTTCTAGGTATTTACGTCTTTTTCTACAGAATTTTTTTTTTGTTAGAAACGAAAGGAGAGATGTTGACACCCGTTTGGTACTGTAGATTTCACATATTTTTAAATAGTTTTCTTCTAAATTTAAAAGATTCTGGAATTTATATTTTTGAAATTTGACTCTATGATTTTATAACAAATGTAATATAAAATTATATTTTTATTGAATATTTTTTAGATTAGATTCTCTTAATTTTAGTTTTTTTCTTGTCTACTCTTCTTTCTTCTCTCTGGTCCTTAGAAAGGTTTATTTATCATATATACTAGACGAATGACCCGGCTTCGCTCGAGAATTCCCTCGAGTGCAATTTCCTTCATACTGAAAGTACATCAATAATAAATAGTAGAAGTGCCATAGAATAACAATACAGACGTAACACATAAACCACAAGCAAAATTGGCCTGGTGTTGTTACTTCTCCTCGTATTTACTCCGCGTAAAAAAGTTCTTCAAATGAAAAACATAAACAACCAAAAATACTAATCAAAATGTAGCCGAAAATTTTCTTCAGGTTTATAAAAGGCGACATTCAAAATTTGGTACCAATTGGTTCAGTAGTTTTTGAGTTTATCGCGAAACAGACAACAGACATTGACTTTTACGAGTTGTGTGTGGATTTATAAAAAGAGAGAGAGAGAGAGAGTTTAAAACGTTACATCAAATTATCAATGGCTGAATAAATACATTCATCAACAAAACTTAAGGAAGTTGTACCTTTTAGCATGTATATGGGGATTCAGAAAATAACTCTGAAAGATATTACAGTGACTTTTATTGAAGACATACGAGATAACTAAATGTGAACAAAATTGCCTCTGTCTCCTTAAAAAAAAAAAAAAAAGACGACCGACGACGTCAAAGAAACTCCACTTCCTTATGTTTTGGCTCTCCATGAGAGTATTTAGTATTAGTTGTTGTTGTCGTGTCCAAAGAAGAGCCTCAGATGTCTCCATGCATCTCCATCACAGCAGCAGCAATGTCCACTATCTTGGGTGTGTAAAGCTGCTGCTCTGGGTCTAAGTCAATTTTCTGCAAGACTGCGGCCATTGCTGGACATGAGAATATGTGAGTAGGTGTTAGTTCCACGCCAGGACAGTTGTTGCATGCTTTATAAGTTCTTGTGCCATCTGGATGTATTGTCATTCCTTTATGGTGTTTTGTTCTAAGTCTTGTTATAGTTTTTGTCAGTTTTCTCTCAGAGTTTATTTCACATATTTGATCTTTTCTTATTTTTTGTTTGATTATCTTGTATCTTGCCAAAGCATCAGCGTCAAATACTGACGTTTGTTCTTTCCTTTGGCTCAGCAATTTAGTATCAGTGAAGATAGGAATTCATAGCCCAAGAATTTGCATATTCCGGAGGTTGAAACTACGATAGTGACGTCTTCCTCACGGACCAACTTTACATTTCGTCAAAATTTTTCATCGGGAGAGATAGGTCAAATAGTGTCGCTATGTGAAACTAATATACAAAAAATAATTTTATTCATTTACAATCATTGACAAAACTTGAGGAAGTTGTACCTTTTAGTATGTATATCGGGATTCAGACAATAACTCTGAAAGATACAATCATTGACAAAACTTAAGGAAGTTGTATCTTTTAGCATGTATATCGGGATTCAGACAATAACTCTGAAAGATACACTCATGGACAACACTTAAGGAAGTTGTACCTTTTAGCATGTATATCGGGATTCAGATAATAACTCTGAAAGATACACTCATGGACAAAACTTAAGGAAGTTGTACCTTTTAGCATGTATATCGGGATTCAGACAATAACTCTGAAATATACACTCATTGACAAAACTAAAGGAAGTTGTACCTTTTAGCATGTATATCGGGATTCAGATAATAACTCTGAAAGATACACTCATGGACAAAACTTAAGGAAGTTGTACCTTTTAGCATGTATATCGGGATTCAGACAATAACTCTGAAAGATACACTCATGGACAAAACTTGAGGAAGTTGTACCTTTTAGTATTATATCGGGACTCAGACAATAACTCTGAAAGATACACTCATGGACAAAACTTAAGGAAGTTGTACCTTTTAGCATGTATATCGGGATTCAGACAATAACTCTTAAAGATATTACAGTGACCTTCATTGAAGATACACGAGATAACCAAGTGTGAACAAATAATTGCCTCTGTCTCCTTCAAAAAAAAAAAAAAGCAGATAACCATCAAAATAAGAAACTTCCTCAAGTTTTGTCCATTGACTGTATATAGAATCAATTGGCTCTTTAAAGATGTTTAGAGTCTGATAACTTTGCCATTTTAAAGTCAAAATTAAATAAAAGAAATGTTTTAAATAACAAAAGACTAAAATGAGAGGGGAAAAAAAAAGCTTTTTGTTGATCAAGACTGGTTAGTCATTCTGCATTCAGCGAATGTAACAAGTCGGCTGTAACCAACAAAGCGGTGGTCAATTGTCCAGCTGTTGTGTCCAGTCAGGGGGGGTTTCACGCCCCTGTGTTTGCTGGGAACCCCTGCAACGGCCATTTGACACCCCTAATAATTAGAACGTCGGGTTTGTGTCGTCGATTGAGACACCGCGCTCCATAAATTGTCGCACAATACTCTTGACATTCCTGAAATTGCAAAATTGACACAGCTGTGGTTCTAATGAGGCCGCGAATGTAGCGATTCATCCATCTACTCTTCTTCTTCTTTCTTATCTTCACTCAATCATATTAAGTTATCAAGTTGTGGCGGTGTCTGTTTGACAACCATCATGACTGGGTGAAGTAGAATGCGTCTGCCTTTGTCATTAAGACTGGGAGCACTACTCAGTGGCAGGCCGACTTAGCTCCAAAAGAAATGGCTGCCTCTGACATGAGGAACAGACGCCATGTGCAGCCGCTCCTAACATGGAGTACAAACGCTGCTCATCCTGTATCCCTGGATTAGGAGCCCTTACAGGGTACTATCAGCCGGGCCAGCTGAGCCCAGGTTTTTTAGTGAGCTTGTTACTGCTCCTCCTCCTCCTTTTTTATCCGGGCTTGGGACCGGCAAAGGTGGAGTTCTATCTATCTGCTATAGGCCTTAAGTGACAATTAAAATAAGTTTGATGCATCAGCGCACCATCTGTTATGAATATTCGAAACTATTATAGACGCGTATGATTCTTTTGAAAATTAAACAATTTCTACTGCCCTTACTGCAATGGAAAATGGCCCATCCTTTAATTTTTCTATTGCAATAAGGGAAATAGAAATTGTTTAATTTTCAAAAGAATCATACGCGTCTATAATAGTTTAAAATATTCATAAAATAAGTTTATTGATACCTAATCAACAGCAAAATGAGATTTTAAAATTAGAATAAAAGAAAATATTTATAACAGGTGAAGCCTTCTCTGAAGGGACATCTGGATCCTATCAGGAGCTACAAGCCGACTTCAGTTCAGACAGGCCCTTGCCAATGATGGAGTTCTTGTCTTCAACATGCTCAATGGCAATGTTGAGGAATTTAAAGATAATTATCTTGTTTTCAGTCGAGAGTTCCTCGAAAAGTAACATTTTATATAGGTTCGATAAAATAATCCCTTGAATCAATATTAAAATAAGAACATTAAGCCTCCAGGGAAAAGTTTCTTTTTAAAACTATTTTTTATTTAAAAATCTCTCAAGCTTTCGGGCAAGAAATACCAAATACGCATTACTCCAACATCCCCAATAGACTACAGAGACTTATCATAGAATCCATTATGTCTAGAAAGCACAATAGCATTAACAGAAGAATAGACATTCCGGAAATTTATAATATTCCCTGAACTCATCCCATAACCCCCAAGTGAAGATATCGCCTTGGAATAGCAAAACTCGAAAGCACGCGCAACAGAAGCCCGCGTTGATTCTGCATTGAAACAAATGTGAACAACCAAAGAACTTTATTTAATTCCAAATCTTTTTTTATTGGCGTTTTGAAGATGTAAAATATTTTCTCCCGTAGAAGGGCTTTCTTGAACGAAAGCTTGAGAGATTTTTAAATAAGAAATATTTTTAAAAGAGAAACTTTCCCCTGGAGGCTTAATGTACTTATTTTATTAATTCTATGAAGGTGTTAAGTGGGAGTTGGGGGTTTTCTGGACGTCTTTTCTCTCTATTGGAGTCTCTACTGTCCCTGCGACTTGAACGTACAGAGCATAGCAATCCTCAGGAGTCCACAAATTATGCAAATTTGTGATTTTTGACGACATTTTTAGACTTTCGTAGATCCCAGTACAAATGTTGTGAAAATACCGGACTGCTGAAAATTTATATGCACTCCAAGCTTTTGTTGTATTTTATTTGTCAAATTATATTGACAAATATTTGCACTTTTATCTTATTTCAGGTTTTAATGGGAAGATTTTTGTTTTCGTTTGTTAGTGAACTAATCTCTCCTGCCTTCTCATTGGAAGAATGTGGCCATATTTGTATATAAGAGAGGGCTATGGGTAATGCGAGGAGGATATTGTGGTGGATATTTGGTGTTGAGACGTTTGAAGTGTTCTCTGCGTGATTTATCCGTGTCTGGTGATCTCCTCGCATACCTGTGTGACCCCGGTCCTGATCCCTACCAACGCTACAATAAAGGATAAGTACTGTTTTGTTTTTATATAGCAAATCGTGAGTTTTTATTTGCTCCCTTTTTATTGTTGTTGTTGTACTCTTGAGTGTACGCTTTTCTGTGTGTTAGTTACTATTACTTTAGGCCCTAGGAATTTGCAACTTGGTGTGTTATCCCGTAAATAGTAACTTTTGTCATATTTACAACAGCAGTCAAATAGTGTCAGAATATTCTTGTTTGAACAAGTTGATACGTAAACCAATTATTTGTTTAGTAGCATTATAAGGTATATGGCAGATTTAATCTATGAATAATCATTATTTACATATTCTGTATATAGAGCAATCCATAATATACGTATATTTTAAAAATAAGGCTTATTTTGGATTGTAATAAGATTATTTATTAATCCGATATTTCGATGGACCAATCGTCCATCTTTTACGAGGTATTTTGCCGTGAAGCACGCAGCAGGTCAGCGTGCCCCAGGTGAGCCTATATATTTACATATTGTACTATTGAATAGTTTTATTGTAAAGATAGAGGCTGCCTGGCCGGAATTCATAGTTCTTAAAATTAAAGATACTTCGGCCAGTATATATGTTCTTAAAATTAAAGAATAATTTTGGGGGTCGGTGGAAGGATGGTCTAAACCATTGGTTTTCGACCGCTACGACCCGGGATTGATTCCCGCATTGGGCACTTTTTTTCTGATAAATAAAAAAAATGTCCCAATGGCTCCCGATTCTTGAAAAAGTCTAACCCCCACCAGCGAGTGCAAGTAACTAAACGGGGCTCTAGCACATTTGTAAGTGCAAAGTCGAACTGTTTTTCACATGTGTAGACATGTGGTGCACTTACAGTAAAAGCAGTCGCCAACTTCTACCCACCATAATTATAATGGCCTGTACCACGTGTACAAGGGATAAGCAAAAAAAAAAAAGAATAATTTTTAACACTTTGCCAAATGTTTTAATTTTTGTTCACTCTTGACGAGAACAAAAATATTTTTGTCGAAACGTCGAGACAACAAAAAATATTTACTGGCTGAAGTGTCTTTAATTTTAAGAACTATTGAATAGTTTTATTTCTCTTTTCGTATTATATCAAATTCTTTTTACAGATCGTGTATACAAGATGATGCCAATATGCCAAGATGTTGAGTGACTAATCCAGATACTTTCTGTTTGATTCAAATAATAATCTGTATATATTTATCATGTGTATATAATCTTTCTCCATTTTTACCCCTTTGTATATTTCCCACTTTCATAGGTTTCTCCGTCTTGTAACCCCAAGGAGAATCCTCTGTAAGACCTGTGTGTCTTAATAAAGGCTTTTGTGTGTGTGATACTTTCTGTTACATCTATGGAGAATTAACTTTCAAAACTCAAAGGCGAACAATAAACTACTCATCAAAAAGTGCTATTGTCAAATTATATTGACAAATATTTGCAATTTTAAAAAATCTTATCTAAGGTTTTATTGTGAAGGTTTTTGTTTTCGTTTGATAGTGAACCAATCTCTCCCGTCTTCTCATTGGATGAATGTGGCCATGTTTGTATATATAAGGGGGCTATGGTATTGTGAAGGAGATTGTGGTGGATATTTGGTGTGGGACGCTTAAAGTGTTCTCTGCGTGATTTATCCATGTCTGGTGATCTCCTCACATACCTGTGTGACCCCGGTCCGATCCCTACCAACGCTACAATAAAGGATAAGTACTGTTTTTTTTTTTAATAGCAATTCGTAATTTTTTTTTTTTGCTCCTTTTTATTGTTGTTGTTGTACGCTTTTCTGTGTGTTAGTTACTTTTACGGTAGGCCCTAGTTTATTGCAACTTTGTGTGTTAACCCGTAATAGGAACTTTGGTCACTATAAACTTTGTAATGTGGGTAACCGAGATAAGACTTGGGACCCTCTTAATTGTTGTCAAGCTTCTGCTCGGTCTCTTACAGGGTTTGATCAAAACTAGAGTTATTACATCTAAATCAAAACATACAATTAAATATCCAGATTTTCCATCTGCTATGAGACCAGTTCTTATAGTGATGATTTACCTGTGCCACAGCCTCCCGAAAATGTGACATTAGTGACGATGACTCAAATAGTCATGAGCAAAAGTTGGATTAAACAAATTTAAAGGCGAATGTTTCATCTGAATCTCATTTATTAACTAAGAAGATTTGAATGATATCGTACGTGATTTGCATCTATCCAAAAACAGAGTGAATCTTTAGCTTCTAGGTTAAAAGGTTTGAATCTGCTGCATAAAGACACAAAAGTATGTTTTTTTCACAAGCGGCAAGATGAATTTCAAAACTTCTTTTCACAAGAAAATGACTTAGTGTACTTCAATGATGTTGTTAGTCTAATGGATGCGCTTGGTCATGAACATAATACAGAAGAGTGGCGCTTATTCATTGATTCCTCTAAAGTTAGTTTGAAAGCTGTTCTCCTTCTCAACGGTAATAAGCTTCCATCGGTGCCAACAGCACACACATTCAACATGAAGAGAGTTACGAAAGCATGAAACTGTTTTGAAAAAAGATAGAATACGACAGATACAGCTGGAAATATGTGACTTGAAAGTCATTTCTCTCTTGCTTGGTTTACAGCTTGGATATACAACATTTTGTTGTTTTCTGTGTGAGTGGGATAGTAGAGTAGAGACAAGGAAAGGCATTACATCAAACTGGCCAAACCGTAAAACCCTTACTCCAGAACTTTAAAATATTGCAGATTTCCCATTGGTAAAATCTGAAAAATCTATACAGTACTTACCACCATTACATATTAAACTGGAATTATTGAAAAACTTTGTCAAGGCAATGAATCCAAATTCTGTTTTTTTTTTTTTGTCCATGAGTGAATATAACAACAAACAACAAAAAGGCTTTTATAGGGCCCATTGCCCTGTATGGATTCGCCATACAACAACAAAATAATACAGTAATTTTTTTTTTCTCCCTTTCCCCATGTGCACGTGAGCCTTTGTTTGAAAATGGATTTATTTACACATCTGTTCTAAAACTTTCTTCACTACCTCTTTTGCGTATGCATCTCTTTACAATTGATCTGTAGAAATTATAAAGTTCTATTGCTATATTTTTCTTTTCTGAAATAGTTTTCAGCGTCTTCAGTGGGTTGCTAAATCTCCAGAAGATGTTTTTAAGAGTTTTTTCTCTTTCTTCACCTAAATATTTTCATTCTATGATATAGTAGGAGATTTCATCAGATATCATATTTCCACAAATCCTGCAGTGAATGTTTTCCTTTTTGATGATGAGAATATGACTTTCTCTATACCATGAGTGTATATTAAAATAGATATTGTTTGATTTTTAAAAGAATCATATGCATCTTTAATAGTTTCGAATTTTCATATTAAATTTACACATGGTACATACATAATAATTATGGTAGTGAAAATGTACGACTGACTGTAAATGCATTACATGTTTGTCCTTGCTGCTTGCTTGGTTCATTGCCACAGTGATCGTTCTGCTTGGTACAGCGCGTTGGTAGGACTAGACGACCATTCTATAATGGCCAATTAGTCGAGCAAAAGAGTGAGTGCATTACATGTTTAAACATGTGGAAGTAGTTCCACTCTAGCATTTATAAGGTACATGATACATTATGGTTACTTGCACTTACTGGTAAGGTTGGATACACACACTTTTTTTTAACAATATAAATATCTCTATAGAATGTGGGTGTTTATTTACAAAGTTAGGTCACTGAAAACCAGCAGTTAAAACTAGGTCATCCATCCAAAGAGAAAAGTGATTGCATCTTCCAATCCGGTTTCCTCATCGAAGCTAAAAGGAAACAAGAAATGGGGAGCAGAGCCGCCAATATGGTTTAATTCTCCCAAATTCTGCATCATTAGCAGAAGATTAGCTCCAGAATATGTTGAGGACCTCTCCAGATCTAATCACCTTTAATTCTTCCAATATTTTCTTCAACAACGTTCACCAGAGATCGATTCTTCCAACCCTTACAGATAAACTCTTCAAATCGTTAATTTCACAGATAATTTCTTATCTAACCAACTAAGGATGTTACAAATAAAAAAGGCGCAAAGAGAGAGAAAAAAAGCGATTAAAAAAGAACATATTTCGTTAAATTTTCTTCAGTGATGGCGTCCAGGAGTAAAAAATACCAATCGAAGATCATTACGCCGTAATGGGAAAGTCATTAGGTTTTGGGGGCGGAGGAAAAAATGCTACTGGGGACTAATTGAGTCCTCTGCCACCTTCATTAATGTATTCCTACGCTGAAAATCATTTGCCTTTACCCTCCCTCCCTTCAAAAAAAAAATGTCTCTAAATGATCAGAGCATCAGAATATCAATCTGCTCTTATTGGCTGGCTTTTTTGATCGTCTCTTTTTTTATGTTTACAACCCAGCAACCCTGGTTAATGGGGGTGGGTGGGACATCTACCACATTTGCTTATGCGATAAAATGATCGTTTGGGACGAAATTCGAATCACGATTTTTTTTTTTGGCAAATTGTCGTTTGGTTTTTAATTAGCTATTTTTATATAAATATAGTTTCGTTTATAAGTATAGACATGTATTTGGTATAGTGTACTGGATAGAACATATAATGATTGAAATAATTTTGTACTACAAGATTGTCCCAAAAGTTCGTAAACACTTACAAAAAATTGAAATATCAATATTATTCGATGTTATGTATGTATTATTCACCGTTATGTATAATGTATTTGTTGTTGTCGAGTTCGATGAAGAGCCTCAGATGTCACATCTCTATCACAGTAAAGTCCTCTATCTTGAGTGTGTAAAGGTGCTGCTCTGGGTCCAGGTCAATTTTCTGCAAGACTGCGGCCATTGCCGGATATGAGAATATGTGGGTAGGTGTTAGTTCCACACCAGGACAGTTGTTACATTTCCTATTGGTTCTTGTGCCATCTGGATGTATTGTCATTCCTTTATAGTGTTTCGTTCTGAGCCTTGTTATAGTTTTTGTAATTCTTCTCTCAGAGTTTATTTCAAATATTTCATCTTGTATTATATATTATTGTGTATTCGCAGTAATAAGAAAAACAGCGTTTTAAGAAAAATAAAATTTATTGCAGGTGTTCACGAACTTTTGGAACAACCGTATATTTTTAGAAACTATATTATTTGCATGTCATACATATGACATCAACATTCGAGGATATGTCTAACCCGAGCTAAATCTAACCCCATCCTGCACATCCTATTTCTGCTCGCAAAATCGGCATAGACCGTGGTTCTGGAGATCTGTCATTGGTCCATCACTGGTCACTGGTATTTTCGCTGCGTCAAGCCGCTCATCTTTAACATCATCAAGCATCCACCCGTTCTGCAGAGCTGTCTCTCGGGTAAGAGCTGGATGACCTCCTCGCGTCAACCAAGATGTCCATCTACACGTATTTACATCATCGGGTGGCCGCCGGCCGTACAGTCCTGGATCGTTCCAGTTGGTCTCGAGGACCACACCATCACCATCTCCTTTGTGAAGCACGCGATCTACGTTTTCTTGTCAAATTATATTGAAAAACATTTTCAGTTTTTGCTGATAAGCTTTTGGCGGGAAGAATGTTGTCTTCGTTTGTTAGTGAAACAATCTCTCACGCCTTCTCACTGGACGAATGTGGCCATGTTTGTATGTAAGAGGGGACTAAGGGAATGTGAGGGGGCCCAGAGCGTGGAGAATTGGTGTGGAGACACTTAAAGTGTTTTTCTACGTGATTTTTCCGTGTTTGGGAATCTCTTCGCATCCCGGTGTGACCCGAGTCCGATCCTTACCAACGCTACAATAAAGATAAGTACTGTTTTGTTTTTATTTTACCAATCGCGAGTTTTATTTACTTCCTTCTTGTTGTTGGTGTTGTACTCTTGGGTGTACGCTTTTCTGTGTATCAAGTTACATTTACTTTAGGCCCTAGTATATTCCATTTTTGTGTGATAACCCGTAATAGTAACTTTTGTCATTCTTCGTAGATCACGAAATACGTGGTGTCGCTGAAGACCCGCTGTCGATTCATCACCAAACTCTGAAGCGACCTTAATTTTTATATATAGGTATTTAATTAAAAAGACATATATTGGATCAAAAAATAATTTATTTTACCAATATTTCAGTTGGCTGAACGCCAACCTTTATCAAGGTATTATAACATTTTAATGTGTGTCAACAACAAACTCAGCGCCACATAACGTCAACAGCATTAAGTTAAAAAAAAATATATTTTGTTAAATTCAATGGGGAGAAAAATTTAAAGTTTAATTTTTACTTCAAATATATTCCCGATATCTTAGGTCTATATTTTAATTCATTTTATAGGGAGAGGTACACATTTAGAAGCACGTAAAAATGTTTTAATGCTCAAAACGCATTTTTCCTTTTATATATCTTTCTTTTAATTTATGTAACATCGTTTAAGTTTATTTCAAATACAATCACACGCTTATTTTATATACACTGCGTGACATTGAAAATGGAACACCAAGAAATAGTGGCCAGAAAATTATGCAAATTTCAGGGTAGACGCGCCTAACCGAGTTATGCAAATGATGTAAAATGCGCAGCACTCGTGCGCACATGGAGTAAGATATAAGGGAAGGAACTTGCAGAAAGGACAGTATTCGTGTCGTTATTTCTTCAAGGAAAATCATTGTAGAAATTTTGTTCTTGTGTCAAAAGACACGTGTAATAACAGAGAATGCCAGGTCATCGTAAACGGAGGCAGTTCAAGCAGACAGACGCTTTTAAGAGGGGCATGGTGATCGGACTGAAAAGGGCAGGTTGGTCCATACGTCAAATCGCAGCTGATACACACCTAGGTGCGTCCACGGTGCACCGACTGTGGAGAAGATGGTTGGAACAAGGAAATGTGACAATTTATAGGAATGCCGGTGCAACCAGAGTGACGTCAGCACGTGTGGATCGGCGTATCCTTCGACAAGCAGTGGCGGCCCCACAAGACACTTGTACCGCCATCCTGCAACATGTGCAAGACACCCTAGATCATTCCATCTCGACCAGAACCATTTTCCGTCGATTGGTTGCTAATGGCTTGCACTCATGCCGTCCGCTAAGAAGACTGCCATTGACCCCACCGAATAGGCGCCAACGTTTGGAATGGTGCCGGGCTAGATCGACGTGGATGACGGAATGGCACAGGGTCGTGTTCTCAGATGAGTCGCGTTTCTGCTTGTCCAGTGATAGTCGCCGTGTACGCGTGTGGCGTCGACGTGGAGTAGGTCCAATCCGGCAGCAATTGTGGAACGCCCCACCGTGCGACAACGTGGAATCATGGTTTGGGGCGCAATCGTGTATGATTCCAGGTCACCTTTACTTCGTATTCAGGGCACTATGACGGCCCAACGATACGTTGATGATGTGCTGCGACCGGTGACACTCCCCTATCTTCAGGGGGTACCCAATGCCCTTTATCAGCAGGATAACGCCCGACCGCACACTGCTCGCATTAGCCAACAAGCTCTGCAAGATGTACAGATGCTTCCCTGGCCACCGTACTCTCCTGATCTCTCACCAATCGAGCACGTCTGGGACATCATTGGACGCCGTTTGCATGCCTTGCCACAGCCGCGTTCAGAAGACGAACTGTGGCAAATGGTTGAGAGGGAATGGAGAGCCATCACTCAGGACGCCATCCGTACTCTGATTGACTCTCTACCTAGACGTGTTGCTGCGTGCATCGCCGTCCGCGGTGGTCCTACTTGCTACTAAGCCGACGCCGTTCTCGCTCTGTATTATGACTATCATTTTGAAATAAAGATCACTTATTGTTCGTCCCTGTCTCTCTCTGTCTGCCGAGTTTCATCACTTTCTGGCCACTATTTCTTGGTGTTCCATTTTCAATGTCACGCAGTGTATATGTATTATTTTATTATAAATATATTTATAGTTCTTCAAATAAAAGACACTTCGGCCAGTGAATCTTTTTATTACCTCGACGTTTCGACAAAAATCTTTTGTCCTCGTCAGGAGCAAACAAAAATTAAACATTCAGCAAGGCGTTAAAAATCTTTCTCAAGTTCCAAGGGCGTTCTCACGCGATATTCAAAATTTTTGTACAACATCTAAAGCACGAGTCAAAAATAAATATTTAACTCACAAAAGACTATGATCTTTGAAATAAATTATAATATACATATATATAATGAGAAATTATAAAAAATAAATATAAAAATAATAATAATATTTACAAAGATTTTCCTATAGTATATATAAATCGATATCTATTACTTATAATTTATACTTATACTTTTAACTACTTTTTAAATTTATAAACGAATTGTATTGTAGTGGAATATCTTCAAATACATTTATACTTCTTGCCCCCATTTCCCGTGATACCCATCCCTCTAAAAATAATCTTTCCTTTTTAAATTTTATATTCCTATGAAATATCTCAATATCATTCCAATTTGGCCTATGTCCTGAATATAAAGCATGTTCCCCAATTTTGCTTAACGCCCTTCTCCCCAATAAACCCTGTTGGTGTTCCTTAATTCTGGTCTCTAATTTACGGCCGGTTTCTCCTATATAAATTTTGTCACATTCTGTGCATTTAATCCCATAAATTACATTACTTGGTTTTGATGTGCCTATGTTATCCTTCATTATGCTATTTCTAGTTATAAATTCCCTTTTTGTCCCCGTACTATGCCATATATTATATTTAAATTTTCTCAAAATTCTAGATATTTCGTTATCTATATCTCCAAAAAACGCCTTTTAACGCCTTGCTGAATGTTTAATTTTTGTTCGCTCCTGACGAGGACAAAAGATTTTTGTCGAAACGTCGAGGTAATAAAAAGATTCACTGGCCGAAGTATCTTTTATTTGAAGAACTGTGAATGCCGGCCAGGCAGCCTCAATATTTACGATAAATATATTTATAGTTCAAAGTTTTATTTGTGTGTGATATCATTTTTAAAAAATATTTTCCTATATTCACTTATATTTTATTTCGAATTTCACAATTTTACATTTAATTTTTTTAAATTTTATTTCAACCAACTTTTCAAACATTTTTTTACGCTTTGTGTTTTCAGTAAAAATTTTAGTTTAACATTTCTTTTATATATATTTTGTTATTTTTATACGAAAAAATCTTTTTACACATAGTACAAATAATTTTAAAATATAAAATAGGCGTTATTGTTAATTTTCAAAATATTCACACCCATATTTTACAAAAATTATTTTGTTGATAATATAAATATATTTATCAAATTTTTCTCCCCATTGAATATAACAAAATATTTTTTAAAAACTTAATGCTGTTGACGTTATGTGGCGCTGAGTTTGTTGTTGACACACTTTAAAATGTTTTAACACCTTGATAAAGGTTGGCGTTCAGCCAGCTGAAATATTGGTAAAATAAATTATTTTTGATCCAATATATGTCTTTTTAATTAAATATTTATCTATGGATTGCTCTATTTTCAAAATATATAGGTATGTTTTAATACAAAGCGAAAATGCGCCATCTGTATTTAACAGATGAAACCATTAAGACGTGAATGTATATTTTCACAAATGTAATCAAACTTTTTTTTTCTGTTATATATAGTTTGGCTCGTTTTCGCTTTGTATTAATTTATGTCTAACTGGCCTTGTCCTTATTGTTTGCGGAAGAGCATTGCTCGATGTAAATATTTAAATGTAATTCTACTGTCCTAAAAGCTTATGTCCATAGTTTGCTTAAATACCATTTCAGTCATTCCACCATTCAGTGTAGCATATAAAAGCAGAATGATCCAATACAGTATTAGAGCTCTAAAGAAGCAGTCTGGTAGATTAAATTGGCAAAACCGCTTAGAGGGTTCACCACTGTTAAGCCAAGCCCTCCCAATATATTTTTTCATCGCAGTAAGGACAGTAGAAGTGTGATTTATTTATGAAAAGAAAACATTTGCGTATTTATGTTTTCATTTGTAATATATAGGTATTTGTATTGTAAAGCTCTTGTTGTAGCTTATTCAATGACCTGGATTACATGAAGCCAGGTCATAGTCAGCTTTTATTGTATTTCCCTAGCCAGAAGTCGTAATGTCCTCTATCTTGGGTGTGTAAAGCTGCTGCTCTGGGTCCATGTCAATTTTCTGCAAGGCTGCGGCCATTACTGGGCATGAGAATATGTGGGTAGGTGTTAGTTCCACACCAGGATAATCGTATCATGTCCTATAGGTTCTTGTGTTATCCGGATGTATTGTCATTCCTTTATAGTGTTTCATTCTGAGTCTTGTTATAGTTTTTGTAATTCTTCTCTCAGAGTTTATTTCGCATATTTATAGCCAACAGCAGTCACACCCCTAACCCACCATAAAGGTTGAAAGATGTCAATACGAGGATTCGAACCTGGATATTTGAACCTTTTACTTGAAGTCTTAGCGTTAAGTCTGTAAAGTCAATGGCGGTTAAATAGAGTCTACAGAACGCCATGTTCTCATGGTGTCATAATCTGTTTGTCTTCTCTATCCTACCCAGAAAGTCACAAATTGATTATCACATTGATAAAGGCAATTTAGTTTGATGAAAAATTCAAGTGTATTCATACATAAGTATGAATTATTATATGAAAAAATTAACTGCGACTGACTTCACCGACTTGTTAACGCCAAGACTTCAAGTAGATAGTTCAAATATCAAGGTTCAAATCCTCGCATCGACATCTTTCTGAAATTTTCTTATTGAATAGAGAGACGCAATCAGATAAAATTTGCTATGTAACAAAATATTGAAAATAATACTCTGTTTTTAAAATAATAAATTTTACACTACGAAATCACTTAACTTTACCAAGATTGAATGTGATCATATTTTACTTTTGTATTATTTTCTCTTTCGCAAACGCTGTGGCAAATCAATGTATAAGAAATTTTCGTTATTTTACCCAGACAAACCTATTAATGAGATTGATTGACTGCTTTAAGCTTTCCTGTATATAAATTTCAATATTACTATTAAATGTGATTAGATTTTTCTTTTTTTATTATTTTCATTTCAGACTCCATGATAAATCTATGTATTAGAGCATCAGGCCTCTCATCCGGGAGGCATTTACCATAATCGGGCGGCCCCCTGACTGCAGGGCTGGGTACATGGCCTAGACGATGACCCCCTGGCCATCCTGGTGTCTGCCAAGACACACATCTATAGGTACTTCCTCGGTGTGGAACTGAGGAGTGAAGACCTTGTCTGGAGAAGAACTCTCTCAAGGTGGGGAAACTTCCTTGATGAAGAAATTTGTACATACATAACTATATATATTCCCCTACATTTTATCTACCCTTTATTTACTATTTTATTATATATTTTTCCACATTTGTAAAAATTTATTAGAAGAATCAATAAAATTGTTTAAATTGTCTATGTATTATATGTCTTAATAAAGGCTTTTGTATGTGTTTGATAAATAACCCTTAGAGGATACGTTAAATAGGCATATCTACTTTCTTATGGAGCGCCAAGTGACATTTTTTAGCCATAGATCTATTTTACTGTTTAATCTTCTCATATAGTCACAGGATTTGAAGATATTTTCTTGGATTTTAATGGAGTTGTGAGTATATATATCTTATATAAAGAAAAGAGATTTTCTGCTTGAATTTAGATTATGTTGAGGATTAGAGGTCATGGAGTTATTTGCTGGTTCTTTTTAGTACTAAATGGTATTGGTAATGCAGTCGTGGTAAGAATCTTGAAAGTAATATAATAAAAATAGTAAAGATTAGAAATTGCTTTATTTGAGCTGAGGAATATATAAAAGAACATAATTTGGTAAAAGTAATGCCTGGCTTAAGGCGAGTAGAATAAGGAAATCAAAATATTATTTACATAATGTACAAAAGTTTTGAGCCGGCCATCGGGGAAGATAAAATATTGTTTTACGGGCTACTAACCAAAAAGGGCCATCGGGGAAGAGAGAAAATATGGTTTTACGGGCTACTAACCAAAAGTTATGATTTTTGAGCCCAAGCGCGATGTCAGGTGGCAAGGGACCCTAGGATCTGGCGGCAGGAGATGTCTCGCAGGGGTGGTGGAAACGTTGGGCAAGCAGGGGAACAGCGCCAGGGTGCAGTGAGGCAGGAGCATTGAATTGGCCAGGAATCCAGTAGAAGTGGCAGATGGAATTGGAGGCAGAAGGTCCTTGAAGCCTAGAACTTTAGGGCCCTAGACTTCAGGATGGGGCAACTTGAGGCTCTCGCCTCGTGCTTGTCAGGAAGGCCCTTGGAGCAGCAGTTGGCACATTTGGAGGTGCGCTGGTCAGCAATGGATGGGCAGGCGCGGCCTTCATGGCCGTCTTGACCGCAGTGGAAGCACTTAGGAGCTCTGGAGCATTGGGCAGAGTTGTGGCCGAAGCCACAACAGCGGAAGCAGACGCGGGAGCGGATGGACTCCTCGAAGTTGAGGATTACTCCATCAACCACGATTCTCCCGCGAACGCCCAGGGCTCTAAAGGTCTTGAGGTCCACCTCGATGAAGGCGGTGCAGGTCCCGCTTCTGGGTGCAGAACGGTGCGCCACGCGCACCACCTTGTCCCCAGGAAGGTTTCTAACAGCAGCGGTTTCCAGGAAGGTCTCCTCAATTGTGGAGTTGGATGTCTCCTCATTCACTTTGAAGAGGCAAATCCGTGGCAGGATCTCCTTCTGCTGGCGGACCTTCATTCCATTCAACTTGCTGGCCAGGGAGGTTGTCACCTCAGGGATGGTGTCAGGATTACTGGAGTGGAGGACCAGCTTCCCCTTGGTGTGCAGGGAGGCCTAAACGCCATGAGGGAGAGTGTGGGCAGCGCGGACAGCTTTTAGCATCTCCCTTGGGTCAGCCTGTGGGTCATCAGAGATGACCACTGTGTGGGCCGCCGATTTTTCACCATGGAGGATCACTTGGGCGGCCGCAGGCTTGGATACGCGGGAAGGCGCAGGTTTTGAAGGGCCATTCAGGTTTGTCCTCTTTGCAGGCGGGTTGGGAGCCTCAGACTGCTTCCTTTTGGTTGGAGCAGGAGCAGGCAAGGTGGAGGCAGGCTACTTGGCAGGGAGAGCAGCAGGAGCAGGAGTGGCGAGCTTGATTGGGTCAGTCTGGGAGCTGGTTTCC
Source organism: Cordylochernes scorpioides (assembly GCA_030710605.1). Classification (NCBI taxonomy): domain Eukaryota; kingdom Metazoa; phylum Arthropoda; class Arachnida; order Pseudoscorpiones; family Chernetidae; genus Cordylochernes; species Cordylochernes scorpioides. The sequence continues at coordinate 51,758,590 of CP092883.1, read as the reverse complement.
TTGCAGGAAGGAGCAGGACAGGTTTGAGTGCCGCGGCAAGCAGTCTTGGGCTTGTTGGCCTCCTCAATTTCGTCCAACTCTGCGAAGGACTCGAGGGTGTCAGTGAGGTTCTCTACTTCGGTAGCGAGGGCCTTGATCATTTCAGTCCGCGAGGCGATGTAGCGGATCAGGTCCTCATGCAGGGATTTCAGGGCAGGATGGCCAATGGAGCTCAGGATGCTGGAGTTGCGTGAGATCACCATCTCATCTTCCCTCTCCAGGTCGGCGACGTTCACGATGGGCTTGTAGGCCTTCTTTTTCTTCTTGGCAGGATTCATGTACAATGGCCATCGGGGAAAAAACAACAACGAGTTTTTATAGGGGAAGAGTGACCTCTGGCGGTCGATTTAGCAGAGTACTTGGATCTATGAAATATAATTTTTTAAATAGAATAATATTTTAATATAACATATATATATACGTATATTAGAAATGTATTTCTATGAAGAGTTAGAAAGGCACACATTACCTTTTATGGATGCCAAACAATTCTTATAACTTGAGAAACTGATCTGAGCAAACTCTCAACAAGATAATACAAGATTGTAAGAAACAAAGTGAACGCACATCATGTTACGTCAGGAACTTTTTTTAGAGACCTAAAGCCTAATTTATAGAGACAGACGTACCAGAAAAAAACATTAATATTTATGATGATATTGCTTGGAGAATTAAAATCAGAGCCATACCATACCCAACAAGAATAGACAAAACCACCTTCACTGCATGCAAAGGACCCCCTGATATCCAACACCGCTACCTCGAATGTCCAGCTGAGAAACGTTTTATCAACAAAGCTAAAGAAGTCTGCCAAAGAATCGACCCCCTATACAGGTTCAGCCCTCTTAACTTCATCTTCGACAAAGAAAAGGTTGAATTACGTCGTGTTTTAAATAAGGCCAAGTACAATATATATAAATTTTATGTAGATATTGATTTCAATTGTACCCCCTCCCCCACTAACATTCAAAACCTGTAACAACGTTTAGATGACCTAACAAAGATAGCTTTTGTTGTTTATATTTAAAAAAAAAGAAAAACAAACAAACAAACAGGTAAAGATGAAACTTTGAACAGAGGGAGATCTGGCCTATGGGACACGTAGAAACAAACCTAAAATACGGGCGGCAGCTGATCTATGGGACACATAGAAACAAACTTTGGAATACAGGCGGGAGCTGATATACAGGACACATAAAAACAAGTTTAAACACGTGCAGGATCTAATCGATGGCTTACATAGAGATGAAACTTCAGTTACCGCGGGTCTGACCGAATGATCCCGCGGAAAGCAAAAAGAACGAGTCAATCAAATCTTTTGTAGCGGGATCGCTTGCCGGAAGTTGTCCCGTGGGACTGGGGCGATGTAACCCCATCCGCCACGTGCGGGCTCAGGTTTCTGTCACAGATCCCCTCGGGGGGAGCACTTGGCCACAATCCTCCTCTCTACAGCCACTTTTTCTCGCCATTATGGCAACATTTACTTTATCGTAAAGATAGAGGCTGCCTGGCCGGCCTTCATAGTTCTTCAAAATATATTTGGAATATCGCGTGAGAACGCCTAGAATATTTTTTAACGCCTTGCAAATTGTCTTAATTTTTGTTTGCTCCTGACGAGGACAAAAGCTTTTTGTCGAAACGTCGAGGTAATAAAAAGATTTACTGGCCAAAGTACCTTTATTTTCAAGAAAAATTTATTTTGTAAGGGTTAACACAAAATGCAATAAACTAGGGCCTAAAGTAATAGTAACTAAACACACAAAAAGCGTACACTCAAAAGTACAACACACAAAAAAAAATAAAATAAAAAAAATAATAATAATAAAAAGGGAGGTGAATAATAACTCACAATTTGTTAAAAAAAAAAAAAAAACAGCACTTATCTTTATTGTTGCGTTGGTAGGGATCGGACTGGGGTTACACAGGGAATGCGAAGAGATCACCAGACAAGGATAAAACACGCAGAGAACACTATAAGCGTCTCTACACAAATCTTTAACCACACTGGCTTCCTGCATTCCCTTCAACCCCCTTTATATACAAACATGGCCACATTCGTCCAATTAGAATGCTTGAGAGATCGGTTTACTTAAGGGGGAGAAGTCCGACCACACCACCTTCCTGCGGTCCCCGCTGGACCCTTGGAATATTTTTACCAAATTCTGGTTCGTTTCCAAGATTAATAACGTGGCAACGGCACCAATTTTCCAATTGCTGCTGCTGTGATAGAGATGCATGGAGACATCTGAGGCTCTTCATTGGACACGACAACAACATCCTAAAATTGACATGGACCCAGAACATCAGCTTTACACACCCAAGATAGAGGACATTGCGACTGCTGTGATAGATATATATATGTATGGAGACATCTGAGGCTCTTCACTGGACACGACAACAACAACATAAAATTGACATGGACCCAGAACAGCAGCTTTACACACCCAAGATAGAGGACATTGCGACTGCTGTGATAGATATATATATGTATGGAGACATCTGAGGCTCTTCACTGGACACGACAACAACAACAGAAAATTGACATGGACCCAGAACATCAGCTTTACACACCCAAGATAGAGGACATTGCGACTGCTGTGATAGATATATATATGTATGGAGACATCTGAGGCTCTTCACTGGACACGACAACAACAACATAAAATTGACATGGACCCAGAACAGCAGCTTTACACACCCAAGATAGAGGACATTGCGACTGCTGTGATAGAGATGTATGGAGACTTCTGAGGCCCTTCATTGGACACGACAACAACAACAGAAAATTGACATGGACCCAGAGCAGCAGCTTTACACACCCAAGATAGAGGACATTACGACTGCTGTGATAGAGATGTATGTAGACATCTGAGGCTTTTCAATGGAAACGACAACAAAAACATCGGTTTACTTAACTAACAAAAACAACATTCTTCCCACTAAAGAATTAAAAGTGCAAATATTTGGCAATATAATTTTATAGTTATATCTATAAAACCCAGTTTACAACGATCCATGTTTTGTAAAAGAAAATCCAAGGGATTCTCAGGATTTAAAAAAAAAAAGTGGAGAATTAGATAACCACAAGGCCAAATAGTAATTTCTAAGTGGTTTTGTTAACAGCATAATCCATCGTAAAGATAAAGGTTGCCTGGCCGGTATTCATATTTCTATGAAAAATAGACACTTCGGCCAGTTAGAGTTTTTTATTTTATTTTTCTCAACGTTTCGACAAAAATCCTTTGCCTTCGTCAGGAGAAGAAAATAAAAATAAAACATTTGGCAAGGCGTTAAAAATTATTGTCTAGCGATAAAGAAGAGTGGACATTCCAGCAGTAGATGTCTCGAGTCTTGGGTTTCCTTACCACAATGACAGCTAGAGTCCTCAACCGCTTCTATTGTTGCTTTAAATCCCTTAAAATTCCCATGGTTCGTTGTAGTCATACATGTCTCCGTGGCGCAATCGGCTAGCGCGTTCGGCTGTTAACCGAAAGGTTGGTGGTTCGAGCCAACCCGGGGACTTTTTTTTTTGCTTTGTATATATTCCGCTTTATGCGTCCATCGGGGCTGAAAAATCATCCATTCTGGTTAGGAGACCCGTAAATAAAGATATTTCCGTCCAAAGAGAGTGACTATAACTCTTGGTCATTGTCTACCACGGATTGAACCATATTTGCAGCAATATTTGTATCTTAAGTGACTACAACGAACCATGGAAATTTTAAGGGATTTTTAGCAACATTTGGAGCTGTTAAGGACTCTAGCTGTCACTGTGGCAAGGAAATCCAGGACTCGAGACACCTACTGCTGGAATACCCACTCTTCTTTATCGCTAGACAACAGACAGTAAACAATGTTGTATATCTATATCAATTTGTAAATACTAGAGAGAATTATCACAGATTTAACCATTTTTGTAAATACAGTTAAACCTCTCTATAGCGCCCCCCCTCTTGGGACTCACCAAAATAAGGTGCTATAGAGAGGGGGTGCTATAGACAGGTCACTTTTAATGTAAAATGTTAAAATTTTAATGTTTAAAATCGGGTGCTATAGAGAGGAAGGCGCTATTTAGAGGGGGCGCTATAGACAGGTTTAACTGTATATTCATGATTATCTTTCTAACTTGTAAGGATCAGGTTCATAATATATATTATTGTTTCTTTTTTTCTAATTATTTTTGTATAATATGTTTATAACTGCTCTAGTTTAAAAATGTAAATCGACGCAATTATCTCTAGTCGGGATATCGCGGTTTGTGTGTTGAAATAAATAAATTAATATCCATAAAACATGGTTTTTACTCATGTGGCCCAATGGCTCTTATGTAAGCATTTGAATTATTGGTATAGGAGCTCTATCTATGTTTCCTTCCGTTCTTCCTTGTGTGATGTCGCTGGAGACCCACTGACGATTCTCCACCAAACTCTGCAGCGGTGGCAGAGTGTCAAATTATATTGACAAACAGTTATCTTTTATCTTATTTCAGTTTTAGCGTGAAGAATGTTGTTTTTGTTTGATAGTGAACCAATCTCCCCCGCCTTCTCATTGGAAGAATGTGGCCATGTTTGTATATAAGAGAGGGCTATGGTAATGTGAGAGTATACCTGTGTAACCCCGGTCCGCTCCTTATCAACGCTGTAAATAAAAGATAAGTACTGTTTTTATTTTATTTAACAAATCGTGTTTTTTTTTACCCTTTTTTTTTTGTTGGTGTTGTACTCTTGAGTGTACGTTTTTCTGTGTTTAAGTTACTCTTACTATAGGCCCTAATTTATTGATTTTTGTGTGATAACCCGTAAAAGTAACTTTTGTCAAGAGGCGCCATATTCATTGTGGGTAGAAGTAGGCGACCGTTTTTACTGTAAGTGCACCACATATCTACGCATGTGAAAAGCAGTTCGACTTTACATTTACAAATATGCCAGAGCCCTGATTGGTTACTTGCACTCGCTAGTGGGGTTGGACTTTTGCAAGAATCGGGGGCCATTGGAGCATTTTATTTTTTTTAAATCAGAAAAAAAAGTGCCCAATGCGGGAATCAAACCCGGGTCGTAGCGGTCGAAAACCAACGGTTTAGACCATCCTTCCATTGACTTCCCAATATTCATTGTACATAGTGTATATATATAATTACTCTAGAGGGGAGTGAGTGTTGAGGCGTCTCTGCGTGTTGTCCTCCGTAGGGGTGCCACTGACTGACGTCCAGTGAAGCTGTAAGCTGGCCGTCTTTCCTTGGTTGTCTGAGGCGAGGCACACGTGTCTTGAAACTCTTGGGTCTTCGCTCTGTGTGTGCGTCATTGGGAGCGCCCTTGCCGTGCGCGTAAATTGCACCAGGGCTAGGCCTGGTGTTGAAAAACCAAGGGGTGCACACAGTAGTACCACCCCCCCGCCTCCGCGTTGGTTCTCCGCGTCAACCTCAGAACCTCAGAGGTCCTTGATTCGACGGCAGATTCAGGGAGTACTGGGAACTAAGGGTTCGAGGGCTAAAGGGGGGGGGGGGGGGGGGGGGGAGTCCTATTGGAGCGTAGGACGGGTTCTTCTAAGTCCGGCGAGAGGGCTCGGTCAGCAACCTTGCCAATGACTCTCGGTGACGCCTGTGGGTGAGTGGTCAACCCCACAGAGCCAGACCATAATGGCGGGCGCGAGGGGCCTACCAATGGCCGCTCGGTGCATGGAGAATGCATCATTCCTTCTGGCTGTGTGTGGATCTAGTTTTCAGCGAAAGCCTGGGATGCAAGGGCCGCTGTTGAGCCTATATCATCCCTGGCTCAGTCTGTGATTGAGCCGAATTTCTATTCTGTATATATATAATTATATATTTAAAATAGTGCAGACTGTTCACTTTTACATGTATCGACAAGATGTCAATAAAATTATTTTAATTGTCAAAATTGTCTATGCTTCCTTCCTGCGGGGAATCTGTATAAGATCGCTGGTCTTAATAAAACTGTTTGTATATATGTGTGAAATTTAATTATCCAACCCTATTTATAAATATTTAAATAAAAAGGCATATATTGGATCAAAATATAATTTATTTTACCAATGTTTCAGTTGGCTGAACGCCAACCTTTATCAAGGTGTTATAACATATTAATGTGTGTCAACAACAAACTCAGCGCCACATAATTTATAAATATGAAAAAAAATATATATATAGGGAAGGCTTGGGTTGCATCATTTATATCTATTTATGAATTGCTCTATTTTCTAATATAATATTTTTATATTTCTTATAAAAGTTTCATATTAAAATATATTTTAAAATAATTCCAAACACCTTTCTTATAAAACTATAGCGTAATATATGAAAATCATAAGTTCAATGAAAGAAATGAAAATTTTAGGATCTCTACAGAATTTTTCTCCAATATTCTGACAACCAACATGTTATTCTTTAGATAATAAAAGGCATATATTGGATTTAAAAAATATTTATTTTGCCAATATTTCGGCTGGCTGAACGCCAACCTTTATCGAGGCATTACATTTTTGTATACACAAACTCAGCGCCGCATAGTGTTACAATATCACAGTTGAAATCAATTAAAATACAGAGTAGGTGGGAGAAATTTGTGCATGAAAAAAATATTATAAAAAATGCAATCAAAAATGTAAAATATCTTAAAATATAAAAGGAAAAAAAGTTCTATCTTATATTTTAAAAAAATTGTAATAAAAGTACATAAAAATAATTCATTAATAACTCATAAAGAGATAAATGTAACAATGTATGTATCTATTAAAACATTTGAAAATAAATTTAAAATGATTTAAACAATAAACTGTAAGAACCTTATAAAAAGTTTTAAAAAATGTGGGTATTTAAAAAATTTATTTCAAAATTTAGGAGATCGATTTATAAATAAGTAAAAAATATTTTATAAAAAAGCATTAAAATGGAAGTTAAAACAATTTAGGATGAATAAATGAGAAAATAAATTTGAAAATGGAAACTAAAAAGTTTAAATTATTGCATGTAAAAGCTAATTATATAAGGGAAACCAGCAAACCACTCAAAGATCGTATAAATCAACACAAATCAGGTCTAAGGAATTACAACCCACTATCTCTCCTTGTTGATCATGCACTAAAAAACAACCACACTCCGGATTTCGAAAATACAGCTATTTTATACCAGAACATTAAAGAAAAACACTGCCGATTGTTCTTAGAAAGCTGGGCCTCTGTAGAAGACAAAGATAGCATAAATAGGAAAATTGATTTACCAGACATCTACACACCATTTAGATCTTCTTAATTTTTTTTGTCTAATTATTTTAATTTCAATTAGTTAATTTTTATTTTTTAATTGACTTATTATGTACTATTTTAAAGGGAGAGGTGCCGTTTTTTTAATTTCATAACTTTGCTTTTTTATTTTTTTGCTTTAATTTTACTTTATATTTTGTTGTAATACTCGCGATTTCTTAAATTATATTTTCACACATTAGTAATTACCTGTGATTAATACATACCACTTGTTTAATTATTTTTACATTTATCGCTTCAAAACGCAAAAGTATTGATTCTTTAAATATATAACATTTTACATGCAATAATTTAAACTTTTTAGTTTCCATTTTCAAATTTATTTTCTAATTTATTCATCCTAAATTGTTTTAACTTCCATTTTAATGCTTTTTTATAAAATATTTTTTACTTATTTATAAATCGATCTCCTAAATTTTGAAATAAATTTTTTAAATACCCACATTTTTAAAAAACTTTTTATAAGGTTCTTACAGTTTATTGTTTAAATCATTTTAAATTTATTTTCAAATGTTTTAATAGATACATACATTGTTACATTTATCTCTTTATGAGTTATTAATGAATTATTTTTATGTACTTTTATTACAATTTTTTAAAATATAAGATAGAACTTTTTTTCCTTTTATATTTTAAGATATTTTACATTTTTGATTGCATTTTTTATAATATTTTTTTCATGCACAAATTTCTCCCACCTACTCTGTATTTTAATTGATTTCAACTGTGATATTGTAACACTATGCGGCGCTGAGTTTGTGTATACAAAAATGTAATGCCTCGATAAAGGTTGGCGTTCAGCCAGCCGAAATATTGGCAAAATAAATATTTTTTAAATCCAATATATGCCTTTTATTATCTAATGAATTAAGTATGGATTGCTCTATTTTCAAAATGTTATTCTTTATAAAGAGAAATGATTCTTTTTGGCAAAAATATCTTAAAGCGAATGAACTCTATATCAAAAGAGAAAACACACTTTAAAGGAAATGAATAAATTCTTGACGCGTGCCCACTTTTCAATATGCTTTTATACTCAAAAAAGAAAAAAAAAAAAGGAAAAAAGACACATGCGTGATTCAATTTTATATTTGAACAAAGAAAGAAAGGGAGTACGTATGTTTTGACTACATTTATAAAAAGATTTCTAATCCAAAGTTTGACTGATCTGAAATCCACTTATCGTTCATGCATCTGCAGATTTCATTTCTAAAGAGACACTTCTGAAGTGTCAATGGGCAGTGGTGGCGAATTTTTAGAGAGATTAGCGCAAGAGGACATTTGACCGTGTTGACTCAGGGCCATTCATCGTCTTTTGAATACGACGTAGAAATGTCAGGAATGTCACCGCCGCCGAAGTCTAATATATTACTTCTTCAATAAAGAGGGCGCTATGCTTTGTATATTCACAATGTCGGCGGTATATGCTGTCGATAGTCATGATCTGGGATCGAATCCCGTGTTGAATATGTTTTTTTTTTTTTTTTAATGCTCCATTAGTTCCCTGATTCCCGCATAAGTCTAACGCAGAAAAGGAGTGGTAAAAAGAGAGAAGAAAAAAAAAGTTCGAATTTATAAAGTGAAATGAGAAATACAATTATAGACAAAACTTAAGGAAGTTATACCTTTTAACAAGCATATCGGGATTCAGATAATAACTCCGAAATATATTTGATACCACAGTAACCTTAACTGAAGATACACGAGATAACCATGTATGAACAAAATTGCCTCTGTCTTTTTTTTTTTTTTTCTTCTTCTTCTTCTTAAAAAAAGAAGAGTCGACCAGAGATATCAAGGACGTTCCACTTTCTTAAGTTTTGTCAATGAATGCATATATTTGACAGAATAGGTCTCAGAATAGACATCACTGTCATTACTTTACACCGGTTTGAACCTTGGCACCAGGGTAGACCTATTTTAACGTGAACGACAAGGCCAAGATACCAGAGTAAAGTTGGGGAAAGAGGGGTGGACTCCAGCTGCCCCCGCTGCCATGTGGCAGGCGCCAAAACAGCATTCCTTTGTGGGGGAGGACAGAGTCTGGTCACATCTGCGGCAAGGAGAAGACGTGGCGACTTGCCTCCGGGCGTGTGGATGATCCTACAAGGCGGTTCCAGGAAATACTGACATCGGAGCGACCTACAAGGCGGTGTAGTCCAGGCTGGACGTGTAGTGTGGAACGGAACGTTTCACAAGAGGACGTCCACGGCGCCAAGGATTCTTCTGTCGGGGAGGTTGAAGGCGAGTCCCATTGTTGTATTCCTTCTGTTAAGTGAGATATAATAAAGCGCTAACTTTAGCTGCAATCCCTTCGAACTCACATGTGTATCTTTGTGGCATACTGATTAGACAAAGTACACGAATAGCGTCTGGGTAAGTCGTAACACTATTTTGGAAGGAGGCTTCCTGGGAGGAGACCTTTGGATCATTATCTGTGAGGGAGTTAAAGGCAATTGAAATAAATTTATTGACATCTTGTCAATAAGAAAACAATACGCACATTTAATATATACGATCGTGAGGATGTGTGTGAAGTGAAATAAAAATGAATATTTACATACATATAGACAAAACTTAAGGAAGTTGTACTTTTTGGCATGCATATCGGGTTCAGAACACATTTTGGCTTGTATTAGATGCACTAAACAAGACCCCCCTTTGGGAAAGACTGTTGATTATCATAAAACAGATCGAGGAGCATGAACCCATGGAATTTTTGTAATCTTTACACAAGGGGATAAGAAACAACAACAACATGTATATCGGGTTTCAGACCATAATTATGATTGACAGTGAACTTTATTGACACAATGATCATTCAAAATTATTTATTAAGAGACATAGTCTATGTGAGAAATACGAGGGCCATCCAATAAATAAGTTTCCCTATTTTCTAACAAATAAACAACATTATTTACAATTATGCAGTTATTTTATTTTCATTAAACAACTCATAAACTACTTCTCTACATAATCACCATTTCTGTCCAAACATTTTTGGTAGCGTTGTAGCAATTTTTTGATACCACTGTTGTACCAAGCCGTGTCCTGTCTTCGTAGCTAGTGGTTCGCCTCCAGCTGCACTTCATCATCATTCGCAAAGTGCTTGCCTTCAAGGTACAACTTGAGTGCTGGAAAAAGATGGAAGTCGCTTGGGGCAAGATCCGGAGAATAAGGTGGATGTGTGAAAATTTTCTATTTGAAGTTTTCCAGCAACGTTTGGGTCGTTCGAGCTGCGTGAGGGCGAGCATTGTCATGGACGAGTAACACTTTCCGAGACAAAAGTCCAGGAAGTTTCCGTTTTATTGCAGCTCTGAGTTTAGTGAGGACTTCGCAGTACCTCGCAGCGTTAACCGTAGTGTTTGGGGGCAGGTATTCAACCAATAAAATACTCTTATAGTCCCAAAAGACGATAGCCATAACTTTGCCTTCAGAGATTGTGACCTTCGCCTTTTTTGGTGCACTTTCCTCAGGCTTCTTTGACACCATGCTTTGTCGTTTTGTTTCTGGAGTTGAATGATGCACCCAGCTTTCATCTCCAGTGACAATACAGGAAAACAGTTGATATTTATCTCTTCGATGCATTTCCAGGAAAGGTCGGGCTGCCTCCATCCGTTGTTGCTTGTGATTTTCCGAGAGCAAACGCGGGACCCATCTTGCGCAGACTTTGCAAAAATTAAAAACATCTGACATGATTGTTCCAATCAAAGAGCGTTCAATTTCGATTCCAGGAGGCAGTCGAATCATTATTTCGTTAATGGTGCCGCGGCGATCTGCTTCCACCACATTCCGAACAGCAGCAATGGCTGGATTGTCCGTAGCAGTAACGGGCCTGCCGTCATCATGCACGTTTTGCCGTCCTTCCAAGAACGCCATCGACGAACCATTTGGATGCTCATACATCCTTCACCATACACTGACACTATATTGCGATGAATATTGACCGCAGTTTCATTTTTCGCCGTGAAAAAACAAATAACAGAACGGAGTTCGCAAGTGGACACGTTCACCAGTGGTAGCTCCATGGAAACTGAAGCGCTACGGACATGCGCGTACGAGTAGTGTGATTTTAAAGGTCACCTGCTTCCAACACATCCTAGTGACCATTTTTTGCAATACTAACTAATTTTTACAACGTTTCGTTTGCAGAAAAAAAAAAAACAGGGAAACTTATTTATTGGATGGCCCTCGTAGTTACCCAGAAATTATTTGAAAAGTAAAAATAAAAATCAGGTAAAAAGTTTATTTTAATTTTGAATTTGCAAGTTTTCGAGAAAATATACTGCTCTTCAACGGGCTAATACTCTATGTACAATCTCTTAATAAGTTTTATACAAAATAATTGAAAAACTTATTAAGAGATTGTACATAGAGTATTAGCCCGTTGAAGAGCAGTATATTTTCTCGAAAACTTGCAAATTCAAAATTGAAAGAAACTTTTTACCTGATTTTTATTTTTACTTTTTCAAAGACATTGATTTTTGTTACAATAGTTTAAGATTTTATTATTGTAAATATTTACAATTTAGTGATAAATATAAAAATATGTTCTCAGGGAGGGAGGCTCCTCCATCTTGTCTTCCTCCAGACAAGGACTCTCTCTCTCTCTCAGTTCTATGTTGAGATAAACTTATAGAGACATGTCTTAACAGACGCCAGGATGGCCAGGGTGTCGTTATCCAGGCCTTGCCCGAAGACCTGCAGGTCAGGGGGGATGATGGTAAATGCCTCCCAGATGAGAGGCCTGATGTAGCGGCAGGACCAGTAACGATGGGCTAGTGTCAGGTCGCTGGACTCACAGGCGCCACAGGTGACCTTTACTGAAGAAACACGAGATAATCAAGTGTGAACAAAATTGCCTCTGTCTCCTTCAAAAAATAAAATAATAATAATAAATAGACGACCGGCGCGACATCAAAGACTTTCCACTTATTCAAGTTTTGCCCATGAATGTAAATGCTATTATAAATGAATATGTGCAAGATGACTCTGATACCGATTCAGACAGAGTTGGATGGAAGATTGTCAGCGACATCTCACACATTTCGCGATCCACGAAAAAAAAAACTTAGATCGGGTGCTTTACCACTGTGAGGGAGAGAGAATAAAAATCAATAAAAATCCCTAAAATTAAAGATATGATTGTTTACTTATTTATCCTTTGTTTGATATTGATACTTGCTTGGGAAATATATACAACATGAATTTGAGCCTCTCCCAAACAAAGGTCCTGTTTAATGTATATTGCCACGTGAATAATTAGGGAAGACAAAAACTTCAGGAGGAGACAATAATTTATTTCAGGCAATGACAAACTATGAATGGTAAACAAAAGATAAGCCACCAGGAAAATTTACAGAGTAGCAAAATATAAGCATAAAAATGACCACTCTGTTAATAAAAAAATAATAAATTTAATAAATACTTTGTTGCAATATAATGCAAGCCAAAATGTGTTCTGAACCCGATATACATGCCAAAAAGTACAACTTCCTTAAGTTTTTGTCTATATGTATGTAAATATTCATTTTTATTTGACTTCACACCCATCCTCACTATTGTATATATTAAATGTGCGTATTGTGCTCTCTTATTGGCTAGATGTCAATACATTTATTTCAATTGCCTTTAACTCCCTTACAGATAAAGATCAAAAGGTTTCCTCCAGGAAGCCTTCTCCAAATAATAAAGCATAATAATATAATCTATATACATATAATACATGGTTCATTATCAGGAACAAACAAACAAAAGGGATTAATTGAGACGCTGGTTAGAAAGGGAAACACCTTCGGACTTGAATTGAACCCAAATAAGACAAAATGGATGTATATTACCAGAAATGATATATCACAGCCTCAAGATATTTGGGTAAATGGACTCATTATGAATCAAAAATGTATATAATCTTACTAGCTGAATGATCCGGGCAACGCCCGTGTTTTACCCGATTGAATGTTTTTATTCAAATACTATTTGTTACAATTATAAATTGGCGCCTTAAATAAATGCATATATTAGTTAATAACTATAGCCTATGTGCTTTATCTGTCTATGTGCTGTTGGCTTCCGTAGGCGTCTCATACTGGGAAAAAGAAAGAGAGGATTCCATTTAGTTATTAACTAATATATGCATTTATTTAAGAAGCGACCCGCTCCAACACAATAGTTACAAAAATGATAAAGCGAGTGGGGGTGGCATGATGGGGGGTACAAAGGTGGCGTGATTGTAGCCAACCAATAGGAGGGCGCCATTCCAAAAAAAAAAAAAAGCAAACGGTGACAGAGTTGATTAGGAGATGAGGAATGACGCTCGTAACTGTATATAGAATTAATGTAGATGAAATAAAGTAGCTTCAATCTCAATATCCCTTTTGGCCGGATCCTCAGGGAAAATACTTTTTTTTTTCACAAAACGACATGTTGAATAGGACTCTCTCCATACATCCTTACGGGTTTTATTACTATTTAAGACACCGGTATGATGTACATATTCAATGTATTATATATCATATCTGACAAAAGTTACTTTTACGGGTTATCACACAAAAGCAATAAACTAGGGCCTACAGTAAGAGTAATTTAATACATAGAAAAACATACACCCAAGAGTACAACACCAACAACAAAAAGGAGGTGAATAAAAAAAAAAAAAAGCACACACACAGGATTTGTTAAATAAAATAAAAACAGTACTTATCTTTTATTTGCAGCGTTGATAAGGAGCGGACCGGGGTTACACAGGTATGCGAGGAGATCACCAGACAAGCACACAGAGAACGCTTTAAACGTCTCCACTCGATCACCACTCCACGACTCCTTGTATTCCGTTTCAACCCTCTTTTATATACAAACATGGCCACATTGGTCCATAGACGTGGGAGATCAGTTCACTTAACAAATAAACAACATTCTTCCCGCATAACTGAGAAGATTAAAACTACTATGTTTGTCAAATAATTTGACATATCTTTAAAGTTCTAACAAACACTATATAGCACACATACTAGCCGTGATAAGTCTTCATCAAGAATTTTAGAAGCCCCAAGTTATAAATTTGGATGTCTAAAAATTTTTATAACTTATTAATGAAAAGAGATTGAGTCTATGATAACAGAGGGTGTGTAATGAAGGTGACGTCCATAAAATTAATACGGGAGTAAAATCCTAGGGAATAATAGAGCTGAGGAATCCTTGGTAGTACAGTTCTCCCATGTCGAGAGATTGGCTTATCTACTAATTAGCAGATGACGTTGTTCCCATTGAAGTGGAGCTATTGATGAGTTTAGAACCATTAGATGACGCTTTATCGGCAGGATTATAATGACAGCAGAGGCGGAAATGGCCTCAGGCCTAACTTCCTGTAGATAGTGATACCTGCAGACACCAGCGTTTAACACTTAATTGTGGACCAACCGACAACCATTAGCTATCCTCTCTCATGGTCGATAGAAACCCCTCCTCCTTCACAAATTAAAAGCGTCCTTATCAAAGTTTTGGAAAATGTGTTTTCCGTTGACGAAGAGCTGATCTATTTAGTTTTCTCTTATGGCAATACATTGCTTTGCCACTTCCTGGTTGGTTGCTTGTCGATGAAGTGGGCTTTTCAATTTGTTCCAGCTTTTGTTATTATCGGTTTTACCTACGATGGTAAAACCATGTATAATACATTAGCTAGCTTTTAACTCTCTAGGACTCAAATACCATTTTGAAAATGTTTTACTAATTTAAGGTTGACACATCGTTTGTATCGTTTTTTTTTCTTTTGTTTTTAAAAATCAATATTGTTTTTTTATTTTATTTTATATTTTGTTAGTGGTTTGGTTCATTAGAAAGAAAAGAGGATAGTGTTTGTAAACACTTTAAAAAATAAAATAAATAAAGCTATTTATATAAAACAATATAATTTGTCGTGTGTTTTTTTTTTATTAACGTGAATGGTAATGTATCTTTCTATTTATTTGTTAATGGAAACATTACTCATTGCTTTATATTGACTTTGTTCATTTTAAAATTATATTTTAATAAAAAAACTGGTTAATTATATATTGTTCTATTATTTTTTAAATTAGGTTAGGATATAAAAAGTGTAATTTGAATTATAGATTAGGAACACAATAAGATAAACAAAACCCTGAACACCTTCTAATAAACTGTCCGTTAACTTCTGATCTAAGGGAAGAAAACCAACTTTACCTGACAAATACAAAACAAGTTGTTTACACACAATAAAGACCAATACACCAAGTTTAATAGATTCTGCAGGCTGTATATTTTAAGGCAAAATTGTTGACTGTTCATATTTCAAGCT
This sequence comes from Cordylochernes scorpioides, assembly GCA_030710605.1. Taxonomy (NCBI): domain Eukaryota; kingdom Metazoa; phylum Arthropoda; class Arachnida; order Pseudoscorpiones; family Chernetidae; genus Cordylochernes; species Cordylochernes scorpioides. The sequence continues at coordinate 51,742,962 of CP092883.1, read as the reverse complement.
ACTCTTTATAATTACTATATGCAAAATTTGATATCAAATGTGTAATTTGTGTGCTTCCCAATGTTCAATTTTGTTAATTTCACAATGATTTGATTTGTATATATAATTTCAGATTTCCACGCAATTATCCTAATTGTGGATATGGCGTGTTTTTGAAACTGTTAAATAAATAAATAAAAACATATAAGATCCAAACAAAATTAATAAAGTGTGCCTAACATTTCGATAACTCAGCGTAGTTATCATCATCAAAGTACTGAATGCAAAAAGTTTTCAACTACAGCATACGCTTTATGTTGTATACATTTTTAAATTAAACTCATGGACAAAACTATGTGTCGCCGGTCGTCTGTTTATTTTAAGGAGACAGACGCAATTTTATTTATACTTGGTTATCTCGTGTATCTTCAATAAAGGTCACTGTGTATCAAATATAAGGTTACCCCAAAAGTTCGTAAACACTTGCAAAAAATTGAAATACCAATATTATTCGCCGTTATATATAATATCCTTGTATTAAGTATAATTGTATTATGTATTCGACGTAATACGCCGTAATATGCTACAATATTATTCGCCAAGTAATAAGAAAAACAAATTTTTAAGATATACACGACCTTTTGGGACCTTATATCTTTCAGAGTTATTGTCTGAATCCCGATATACATGCTAAAAGGTAAAACATATTTAAGATTTGTTCATGACTGTATCTTTCAGAGTTATTGTCTGAATCCCGATATACATGCTAAAAGGTAAAACTTATTTAAGATTTGTTCATGACTGTATCTTTCAGAGTTATTGTCTGAATCCCGATATACATGCTAAAAGGTAAAACTTATTTAAGATTTGTTAATGACTGTATCTTTCAGAGTTATTGTCTGAATCCCGATATACATGCTAAAAGGTACAACTTCCTTAAGTTTTGTCCATGAGTGTATCTTTCAGAGCTATTGTCTGAATCCCGATATACATGCTAAAAGGTACAACTTATTTAAGATTTGTTCATGAGTGTATCTTTCAGAGTTATTGTCCGAATCCCGATATACATGCTAAAAGGTACAACTTCCTTAAGTTTTGTCCATGAGTGTATCTTTCAGAGTTATTGTCCGAATCCCGATATACATGCTAAAAGGTATAACTTCCTTAATTTTTGTCCATGAGTGTATCTTTCAGAGTTATTGTCTGAATCCCGATATACATGCTAAAATGTACAACTTCCTTAAGTTTTGTCCATGAGTGTATCTTTCAGAGTTATTATCTGAATCCCGATATACATGCTAAAAGGTAAGTTTTCCTTAATTTTTGTCCATGAGTGTATCTTTCAGAGTTATTATCTGAATCCCGATATACATGCTAAAAGGTACTACTTCCTTAAGTTTTGTCCATGAATGTATAAGCTTTTGATATGATTATATAATTTTGGTGAAGATGATCTATTATGTGGTTCTAATTGTTTGGTTAAAAATAAATGTTAAAATATATTTAAAGGTCAGATGTTGCTACTCTAGAATATATAGCATAGAGTTCAATGACAAAAGAAACTTATTGCAATTTAACTTTTACATATGCAATTTCATATTTTTGCTAATTAAGCATGGATATTTGTATAATATATCAACATATTCCTCCCGGTATGTATATTGTTACATCAATTTTAATGCGTCTTACATTTATTAAAGATATTCTATGATATTCAATATTTATTTAAAACAGAATATTTAGATTATCATCACTCCTTTTTATAGTTTCATTCCTTTTGTAATATCTATTGTACATATATCTTGATTGGTTATTGGAGCGAAAGAGGACCTAGACGAAGACGGCGGATCACGACCTACGAGGAAGACCACGAATAAATAAACACAATAACGTTGGAGGAAATTTATTTTTATTTACTTTTATTTATTTATATTTACTTTTATTAATTTGCTTTGAATATGGAAACCCGCTCGGGAAACGTGTATAACACCAAGAAGGAAGAAACCAAGGTATACATGAGGAGGATTATGGCATGGTAATGCAGTCGTGGATGAAATCTTTAAAGTATAATACTAAATTTAATTGAACTTGATTTAATTGAACTAAAATAATATATAAAAAAACATAATTTGATTTAAGTACTGCCTGGCTTAAGGCGAGTAGAACAAGGAAAACAAAAGATTATTTACATAATGTACAAAGATTTGAGCCGGCTAGCGGGGAAGAGAAAATATCTTTATTTACGGGGCTGCTAACCAAAATAAATGATTTTTGAGCCCCAATGGCCGCGTAAAGCGGAATATACAAAACCACTATGACCAGGCTGGAGAGGCTAGGGACAGGATCTCCGTCAGGGAAGAGGCAGGTTAGGCCGGATTGGGTCCGCGGAGGTCAAGAGGCAGGAAGAAGGCGGGAGGACTAGAACTTTGCAGCTCTAGCTCTGGCAGTTGGGCAAGACATTGATCTTGCCTCGTGGTCGGCAGAGAGGCCCTTGGCTAAGCAGTTGGCGCACTTGGCCGTGCGCGGGTTGGCAAGAGTTGGACAGCTTCGGCCTTGGTGGTCACCAGAAGCGCAGTGGAAGCAGGTGACCGTAGCCTTGGTGCACCTATCGGCGTTGTGGCCGTAGCCACAGCAGCGGTAGCAGACGCGGACGCGGACAGACTCCTCGTAGTTCAGGATCACTTGGTCCACAATGATCCTGCCGCAAGACTAGCGGGGAAGAACAACAACGAGTTTTTATAGGGGAAGCGTGACCTCTGGCGGTCGATTTAACAGAGTATTTGGATCTATGAAATATAATTTTTTTTTAAATAGAATAATATTCTATAATATAACATATATGGTGTTCCATTTTTAAAATAACGATTTTAGTGCTTCATTAAAAATAATTTATTAATGTTTGTACAACTTATTGTTCTCTATGTGTAAGACTTGACATTGGGCAAAAGCCTTGCATCGATGTTTCCAGGAAATAAGGCTTCGTCTTAGAATGTTTTGATTAGGATCATTCCAACAGTCCTTAACAACTTTCCAGAGACCCTCTAGCGCCTTCGGTTTTCTAAATCTAAGAGCAGTTTTAAGAAAGCCAAAAGCACAAAAATCCATAGGGGCCAAGTCTGGCGATTTTTCAGGGATGTGCTTAAAAGGCATATACGAAATGCCGGTTTCATCCCTCCTTTCGTTCAGGTATTGACGTGTTGAACGTGATGTATGACTCGTGGTTTTATCCTGGTGCAGCCACACGGATCTTGAGTCACTTGGATACAAAAATGGGAGCTCATTGTTGAATAATATGTCTAAGATAAGTCTTTGGTAGATTTGCGAATTTATCTTGACATTTGGGTCCACCTTCTTTAAAGGAAGCTTCCCATTGTAGCAGAAACATGCAACGATCATGAAGACATTTGAGAAACTTTCCTTGCATTGCTTGACCCAGTTCTGGAAGGTGTTTATTTGAGAGTTAACGTAGCAAATGGCACGGGGTTGGTTGCTATCATTGAGGTAAACCCATGTCTCGTCCAGTGTAACAACATTCTTCCATTTTTCACCTGCCAGGTACTTTTCATAAAGGACCCTGCTGCAGGTCTTTCGTTCCTCAATAAGGTGCGGCTTGAGAATATGAACGTATTTTTAAGCCTATTTTTTCGTAATAATACAGTTAAAGGTAGAAAGTGGTACGTTGATTATTGTGGAAAATTTCCTTTGAGAAGGTGGATTCTCTCTGACAACCATTTCCTTCATTTTTCTTTCAGTTTGGAGTTAAAGGTTTCTTCAGGCACCTTTTTCAGAGGAATTTTTCCGCTTAATTTCATAGATATCAAAATTTTCTTTGTTTACCTTTATGATTGTGAACTTACTAATATCAATATTCTTTCAAATTATTAATAATTTGAATAAACGAGTATTTCTCCTCGGAAAATCTGAAAACGCAACTTTTTACAAAATAACATCTAATTTTAGGCATTTCGAATATTTAAAAATAGTTTTTTGATGAAATATAAATCAATGCTTGTGTTCTTTCGAATAAATATAACATCACTCGAATCGCACGCTTCTTTCGCGAGCTACAGCGTTGAAAAATCCTTATTTTAAAAATGGAACTCCCTTTGTATATATTATATAAAACTTATTTTTTAAGAGACCCTCTAGCGCCTTCGGTTTTCTAAATCTAAGAGCAGTTTTAAGAACGCCAAAAGCACAAAAATCCATAGGGTCCAAGTCTGGCGATTTTTAGGGATGGGCTTAAAAGGCATATACGAAATGCCGGTTTCATCCCTCCTTTCGTCCAGGTATTGACGTGTTGAACGTGATACTTCTTTTTTTGTTTTTGTATTTGGGTGTGTATCGTAGGCTAAGGAATGCGCGGTGTCGCTGGAGACCCGTTGGTGATATTCTATTGTGCTCTGTATCGATAGCACACACGAGGCTGACATCGCGCTCAGGCTAGCCCTACCTCACCCTGCTCACCCAGCTTCTGCGAGTACATCATGCGCAGCCTGCGGTTCAGGGGCCCTGTCCCTGGCGCACCGGTACTGGAACTGCCGCTGTATCAGACTCTTCATCAGAGAGGCCTTTTCCATCCTGCGGATGACTCCGGACCTTCGCGGCTGACTCTTCGGGACAGGGTTGGACAGGGATGCCATCCTCGCCGCGGCGAAATACAAGATCTACGGCTTCTTTGTAGGGGTGGAGATGGAAGGTGTCAGGGACGAGCTGACAATGTCAAGCACATCCCTCCGCAGGTGGTAGAGGTCCCCTATCTGATTCTAAAATTTATTTTCCCTCAATCTCTGTAAGCTACAGAGGTTTGAATAAAAGTTGTTGTTGTTGTATCGATAGCAGAGTTACCTTGTGCATAATATTTGTATATAGCATTTATATATTAATTTTCACATCCAATTATCATTATAATACTAATTGTATACTCAACCCCTATGCAACTGAAAATATGTCAATAAAATCATTTTTATTGCCCATTATCTACAGTTAATGTAGTGAAAGGAGATAACAGACCTTCTGTTCATCTGGAAGGCTCTTCGGAGTTGGGGAAGCTTCCTCGAATGTATATGTGATGAGGTATACTGTCGACTTTAATCTATGGTGTGTTATCCTGTCAACTCTCGCTATACTGTGTTGACCGAGAGGGACAGTCAAGGCGTGGAGAGTTTTCCAGTACCTCTCTGCACCTTGGAAGACCTTTAACAGTTCTCACAGAGTACAGGTAGTCGTGGTCGAGGCAGAGTGGAAAGCTTGGGAATGTCCATACACAAAAAACGAAGGGACACAGTTGTACTAGGAAAGTTCCGTGAACAGATAAAAGTCAAGCTAGGAGCGAAAGTATGGAGATTTGAGAAAAGTTCTTACTGTTCTACATGGTCGATGGTGCGGACCTTGGGGACATCTGACGAGGGCTCCCGCTGATGGTGAAGTGACTATATATTTACGCGAATTGACAGCTTTATATATCTTTGCCGAGAGGACGTATTGGATTTCAGAGGATGCAACAAGGGCGTGGATCGGAAGCGATATTGTACACTGGCAACGCCCTGACATCTTCTAGGCCTTGTTCGGACTCCTATATCAATCTCTTGCTTTAGCTCAACTCTTAATCTATAACAGCTTTTTATATATTTATCCTCAGTTTGTTCAAAGTACATTACATATGGTGATATAATGACACAAGCCAATCATGTGTATAATTATTTACAGAAGTGTTTATTATACAACATGAAAATCTTGTTATAAGTATTATACAATATGGAGTTGTTGGTTTAAATTACCATATATATATTTACAAATTGTCCTGGGTATTATTTCCCCCTAAACATATATCTCTTATATTTATTTTGACGTGATTTACAATTGATGGATGTCAATAAAATTGTTATAAACTCGAAAATCTACAGTTGTTCGCCATCAGTGTCAATTTGGGATGGTGAAAAACTTGACAAGGGGATGCTGCACGAAGTGAAGAAGTTTTTGTTTCATCGGCGCCACTTCTACGCAACAAAAACGACCAGTTTCGCGAACGTACTGTGACTTGCGAGGAGAGGTGGACTCTATGCAAACCGTCGACAATGGGTCCAATGGCTGGACCTGAAATGAAACAAACTATAGTTTCTCATTAGCAAAAATATACCGAATTCATGTGATTTTTTAGATTTATAAAGTTTGGTTTAAAGTGGAATATATTGCATCTAAAGTATCCGTTATAAAAAAAAAAAACCCTAATATTTTCTCTCACTCAGTATTACAAGCCACATCCCTTGGTTTTTTTGCTGTTACGATAAATTTAAACATTTATTAACAACAATAGGAGAATCCATCCAACGTAGAAACGTGGTCATTAACAACAATCAGAACATACAGTCATCTTAGAACCTGGCCCGTCAACAGCAATCATAACATATAGTTAACGTAGAAACGTATCCATCAACAACAATCAGAACAGATAGCCAAGGTAGGAACGTGGCCATTAACAACAATCAGAACATACAGCCATTGTAGAAACCTGGCCCGTCAACAGCAATAATAACATCCAGTCAACAACAATCAGTACATATAGCCAAGGTAGGAACGTGGGTCCGTCAACAACAATCAGAACATATAGCCAAGGTAGGAACGTGGGCCCGTCAACAACAATCAGAACATATAACCAGCGTAGAAACGTAGCCGTCAATAAGAATCAGAACATCCAGCCAACAAGGTAGAAACGTGGGCCTGACAGCAACAATCAGAACATCCAACCAACAAGATAGAAACGTGGGCCTGACAGCAACAATCAGAACATCCAGCCAACAAGGTAGAAACGTGGGCCTGACAGCAACAATCAGAACATCTAGCCAACAAGATTGAAACGTGGCCAGCCATCAAGGTAGGCAATCAGAGCATCCATCCCATGTATAGATTAAATTAAAGCTGCCATTAGGGCAGTCAGTAAATCTGCACGCGAGAGACGGTCTAATGGCAGGGGATTGTTTCCTCTCGTGTAAAACCAAACAAAGCAGCGACCGGGGTCACGTTAATTGGTGAAGGTACCAGGGGGTACAATGGGGCTATTTTCCGGCTCGGGGGGCAGGACAAACAGAGCCGAGGCGTGAGGGGGCAGGTGGGCCCTGGCTGTCATCGCCGGTTATCGATGGTTAGACGGGACAGCTGCTGCTCACGTCCCCGCGCATCTCTCACCATCGTCTTAATCGAACGTGACTTATTTACATCTTGGCTTCGTACTTCCTATTTACTATCATTTAGTGGAGCATCATGCTTATGTAAATCTATCGTTAATGATAGTTGGGTTAGGTTAATCCTCTTTTTGAATGGTTTTACAAACCCCTATAATCCTTTTTATACTAAGCCAAAGGGAGCACCCACGGAATATGTTTTGGGTATCATAATCCTTGTTGCTATTATCATTAAATGGACTTTTAGGATCTTATGCTCTTTTCTTGTTGCCATGGAATCGTTTTCAGGTTTATAAGTCTTGTTGCTTCTACCATAGGATGGTTTTAAGAATCCTCTCACAGAATCGATGTAGTACCTCTTAACCTCATTTTTGATAAACGTCTTACTCTAACATACATTGAATTTTGAGGTGAAAATATCAGACTTCCAGAGAAAAGTTTATTTTCAAAATATTTAATCTCTCGCTTTCGGGCACGAAAGCCCTTCTACACAAGCAAACACGATACACGATACGTGGTTGGCTTTTCTTTATTTGACAAGAAAATGGGTTGGCCAAATATCACGGAACAGGCTAAATCAACGTATAGTTAATTTCTATTATAAAATAAATGGAGCTTCCAGGGCTAAGTTTCTTATTCAACTTTTTATTTTCAAGCTTTCGGACTTGTCAGTCCTTCAACAGGATTATCATGTTATAACGATAATTTTACATATACAGAGTATTATATATATATAATCTGTTGAGTATTTTATTGATTAATTAAATTTAAAATTAAATAATAAATTCTTCACCACAATATTTTATATATCAAAAATCAATTTATAGAACCAGTAAACAAAAAACACTCGATTTATAATGGAAGATGATGGTTACGATATGAAAATGCTATGTAATAATGTCAATAAGTCAATAAAAATCTATCATCATTTCATACAACATAGCCTCAAGGGGCATCGCTAACAACAGAAATGACTTCAAGCTATCACTGATTATTGAAAAGTGAAGATGGGCTCAAAGATTAGTCATTAAGGAGAAATTTTGAAAGAAAAACTTGATC
>CP092883.1:51710914-51734643 GCA_030710605.1 Cordylochernes scorpioides | reverse complement strand
TGTCCAGGCTTATTTCCCTTGTGTGTAAACCTTACCATTCAGCCATCACGACTGCGCCACCACCTCAACAATCTTCAACCCCAAGAGTAAGGTTTCCCAGCATAACATATTACGATATATATATATATATATGTGGCAATATCGTTGCGGGGTTTCTTGTTGTTGGATGCGAATGGTGAGATTTGGTTGAAGCGCAGTCGTTGAGTGGTAAGTGAAGCACACAGTTAGGAATAATCAGGACACGTGATTGAGTTTTGAAAATAAAAGGCAACTGGATTGGAGGGAAGAAAGCTTGAGAAGAGTTGAACGATTTGACTTATTAATTAGTTGATCACATGGCGATGATGAAATGAGCTGAGCTGAGAGAGAGATCTCTAGAACAGATGTTACCTTGGTGGGAGCAAGTCGAAGGCTGATCCGAACTCGGTGGGAGCCAAGTCGCTACTGCAGGTGTTGTTCCTATGAGAGCGAAAACCTAACTGACCATTCTTGCTTTTCGATTTAACACCAAGCCTCAGTGTCTCTCTGATTGGTCGAGAGATGTCACATGATCTTGTCCTATTGGTTGACCTACTTAAGGTGCGGTCTTTTGATTGGCCCGCGGCTCTCCTTGATGAAAGATGTGGCCTGCTTGATATATCCGATTTCGCCAGGAAGTGTTGGGTGGCTTGACGCTTATAGCTTCGACGGATATTAGATACGTCCTGTTTTTGCCGGAAGTATTGAGTGCATCTTGGCTAAAATAACTTCTGCGGTCACTAGAGACGTCCGGTCTCTGCCCCTGCAATATTGACACAGGGGTGCCCAGAATAGTCGTGCCAGCTTTAGGTCTACTTCCTATATCTTAATGCTACTTGCTTCCCTCCAGTTACCTTGTTCTTTATTAAGTCTTCGAAAATCATACATGGTACATACATAGTGGGTCGGGGTTGCATTTAATTATATACAAATTATGACAGATGCGCCCCCTACATGTGAAGAATTCAAGAAGGGGTTAGCCTGAGAGAATTCTGTAAAATGAAAAATAATTTTGTGGGAAAATTAGTTGTAGGTATTGAGGGGCTATATACAAGCATTGCTGGTGACATAAGTAAGATAGAATGGGGTTGATGATATAGGTTGAGTATAATTAATAGAAATCAAAAAATTTTTTTAATTGTAAGAAATCAATGAAGGTTATGGTACATAGTGGGTAAAACAAAAAAAATGCGCCTAAACGAATTCTACTCGAGATAAGAAATGATATCGAGGGAGTTCTATTAAGGCTTTTGAAATCCAATAAAAATAATATAAAAATAGTTGAATGAATCAAAATTGAATGTGTTTGGTTGAAAAAGAAAAATATTTTGTTGCATGGTGACAAAGACAACTGCTTAGTTACTTTTTTGCTCGAATTCTGAGAAAAAGGAATCGAGGAAATTTCATAAGGTGCTTTGAAATCAAAACAAAATGAAATAAGAAGTTGAATGAAATCAAATTGAGTGTGTTTGGTTGAATGGTGAGAAAAAAAAAAGAAAAATGCCTAACCATATTCTAGCTCGAAATTGGGAATGAAATCGAAGGAATTCTATTAGGTCTTTTGAGAAATCAAAAATAAAAATAAAATAAAAGTTTTTTGAGCGAAATCAAAGTTGAGTGCTTGGTTGAATGGTGAAAAAAAAAAAAAAAAAGGAAAAATGCCTAATTACTTTTTTGCTTGAATTTTGGAAAGGAATTCGAGGAAATTTCATAAGGTCTTTTGAGAAATCAAAATAAAAATAAAAATAAGAGTTGAACGAAATCAAAGTTGAGCGTTTGAAAAAAAAAATGAAAAATAAAAAGGTTTCAACAACAAAGGGTGATTTAATGTTTTTAGTTTAATCGAAAACCAGTGGGTTTTCGTTGATAATTGAGTTGTGGCAATATAAGTCAAGTGGTAAATAGAATGATAATTGATAAATGAAAATGATAATATAAACTAATTGGTAAATAAAATGATAGTTAATGATTAAAATTGATAATAAGTTGAATAAATTGATAAATTGATTAAATATTTAAATTTTAATTGAGAGAAAATAATGGAAATGATTGATATGAAAAATAAGGTGTATTGGTTTGAACCCTATGGTATCTACATGCCCTGATCTACATGTATTGGTTGCTCCATTTTGCCCTATAATGTTTTACTTGCTCAATTATGCCCTATAAATTTTTTGTCTCATCTGTAGCGACACTTTGGTGAAAAACGTGATTCTAGCCCTCAAGTGCGTTTATGCTGTGTGTACAGGAGACATGGAAATCTATATAACCTTTATGTGTAATTTTTTGTCTTTGTGTGTGTGTTGTGAAAAATGTTAGAAGTCGGTTGTGTAAGAGATGTGTGAGCTAGTTCTAGGTGTTGTTTCGTGGATGTGTAATTGGGTGGTAAAATCGATATGTAGACTCGAACTGGAATCAAAACCGGTGGCATAGTGAGGTTCCCAGTCGACCTCAATAGGGGATCTTCTCATTGTAATTAGAGATACGGAAGTGGTGTGTGTCGGGCAAACGAGAGGGAATGAAATTGGAGATCGGACGAGGGCGCTTCGCTTTGTTTACAGAGGCCGAATTTATCCGCTGCGGACTACACTTCCGTCGTGGTGTCTCAAATTCTCGTTTCCTGCCGTCTATTTATTTTTGGTGCGGCTCAGATCTTGTTTTTGGAGCGTGATTTCTCCGACACTGTTTGGTCATCTTTTCAGTTACTGCTATCTCTTCGGAGTTTATTTAGATTTTCTGCGAGGATGGTTCCTAAAATTAGGAGAAGTTTTATAAATGCTTGTCCAAAATTAAAAACTGCCTCTTGTAGTTCGAAGATTTTCTGAGCGGGCATGGTGTATATAAACAAGTAATTGATGAATAAAATTGGAATATAGTTGTATGGCAGAAGTAACAAACAAAGGATGAAAATCAGATGAAAAATAGGGTATTGCCCCATGTTCGTCCACATTTTTGTAACTGGGGACTCTGAAATATTTGCTTGAACCTTATAAATTGTAGAATTTGAATGATTGGTAGGTTCGCAGTTCTCCTGTTTGATATCTTTAGGGAGTGGTGTGATATGATTGAGCTGGTTGTCAGGTTTGCAGTTTTTAACGTCGGGGAAGAGTGATGTAAATCGTCTTGTTGCAAAAATGGCAGGGGTCTAAATGCTTGAAAGGTTCGCTGCTGGTGGGTTTGAACCTTAATGACTCTGTTGGGAATAATTCGGGTGTTAAATGTTTTGAAAGGGAACGTGTAATTGGGGTTGTGCTTTATCTGATAGGTGCTAACGGCGGGTGGTGATATATAATGGATTTTTTCTGTATACAGTTTAAGTTTGTTGACGTGGATTGTGTCAGTGTCTCTTTGAAGTGGTTGATTTGGTCGATCTATGCGGACCACATTTGGTGAAATAATTTCTAATATTGTGTGAGGTCCTGTGAAATATGGCGCGAGTTTCCCTGTATTTGGGTGGTGATATAATTTTACTAACACTAGATCACCTACTTCGAATGTGGTTGCTTGTGTCGTTTGTCATAAGTGTTTTTGTCTTGTAAATGTTTGTTTTGTGTGCGTGTGTGTGCAATTTTTCTAGCTTTGTCGATATCTGGGTACGGTGTGTTATGATTAGAGATTTCTGGGGGGTAGGATACCAAACATTAAGTATATGGGTGGAAAACCTGTGGTAGAGTGGGGTGTCTTGTTATATATAAGTGTAACCTTCTTGACCAACTTGGTCCATGCGACCTTAGGATTTTCTAGGTGTAATAACCTAAGTTTTCCCGTGAGGGTGGCGTTCAGGCGTTCACATAGACCGTTGGCCTGTGGATTGTTGCTGGTTGTGAGCAATGGGTGAATATTTCTATTAAGTAGAAAACTACGAAATTTGGGTGAAGTGAAGGCAGGGGCTCTATCCGTAAGAAGGCGTTTTGGAGAACCATCCTGGAATACTCGTTTAAGTACCTGTTGGTAGGTGGTGGTACTGGTGGATTTAGATGGAAAAGCCCACGCGTAGCGTGAAAAATGATCGACTACCACATGGAGGTATATCTTGGTGTTGCCATATTTGGCAAATCCTGCTATGGTGTCCAGAGATAAAAGGTCGAAGGGTTCTTTAGATTCCGGAGGTTGACTTAATTCTCCGTAAGTGGGTCCTACTGGACGTTTTGTTAATTGGCAGGTGGGACAGGTCTTAACTCTTTGTTTAATATCTTTTGACATACCTTGCCAGTAATATTGTGTGGAGATGATTCGTGACATTTGTGAAATACCGGGGTGATTGTATTGTGTGTGTACTGTTTGTAAGAGTTGTTGTATGAGTGGTTTTGGAAGTATAATCTTGGTTACACCTTTTCGGGAAACTGTATGTAATCCATTATGATCAATGGTCAAACTAGACTCTTTCGATGGAGGAGATTGGTGGGTCTTGATAAGGGTGGCGTCCAAGAATCCACAAAACGGGTTACGGGACAAGAGATCTGCTTCGTATTGTAGTTTTCCCTTTATGTAGCGGACCTCATATTCGTAACTCGATAGTCGTAAACTCCATCGAAACAGTCTACCGGACGGGTTCTTGATGGTTTTCAACCACTGCAATGCGTGATGGTCAGAAAATATTGTAAATTTTCTGCCCATAAGATAGATGCGAAACTTCTCCACACTCTCAACGATTGCTAAGCACTCAAGTTCAGAGATGGAGTAGTTTTTCTCGTGTGGGCGCAATGTTCGGCTGAAATATTGAACTGGATATACGTTTCCGTCAGGGTGAACTTGTTTGAGAATGCCTGCTATACCGAGGGTGGATGCATCGCAATACACTTGGCATGGCAGACCTTCTTTGTAAAGGTGTAAAATGGGGTGTTGTGTGAGGTTTCCTTTCAGGTCAATGAACGCCTCTTGACAAGCTTCATTCCAGTTCCACACGACGTCCTTTTTGAGGAGATTGTTGAGTGGTGCTCGCAAGCGAGCGTATTCCGGAATGAATTTGTTATAGACGTTCACAGCGCCTAAGAAGGATTGTAGTGTTTTTCGGTTGTGTGGTTGTTTTATGGCGTGGATAATGTCGGTGTTACGTGTGAGTGGTGTGATTGTACCAGCTGTGATGGTGTAACCTAGAAAATTTATGGATTGTTTAAAAAATTCGCATTTTGCGAAGTTAAGTTGTAACTTCTCCGCTTCGCAAAAGGCGAAAAATTGTCGTAGGTGGTTTTGATGCTCCTCCAACGTGTTGGAGTAAATGATGAAATCATCAAAGTAATGTGCCACACAGTCAAGTCCGTGCCTCTGTAGGACCTGACTTATGGCTCGTTCGTAAATCTGAGGACTGGTTTTTAACCCGAAAGGTAAGCGAGTGGGTTGGTATAATCCTTCAAAGGTGGCAAATGCTAACAGTGGTCGAGAATCGGGGTGTATTGGGACTTGCCAATACGCAGAGGATATGTCGGCCGTGGAGAAATATTTGGCTTGTGCGAGGCGGTCTAGGATATCCTCGATTCTCGGGAGGGGATGGACATCAGAGCTGATTAGCTCATTCACCTTCCTATAATCGATACAAACCGTTTGGTTTTGTCGCGCTTAGTGACGAGGGTGACAGGGCTCGAGAAAGGTGAAAAAGATTGCTCTATGATGCCGTTCTCCAGCATTTGTTGTATTTGGTTACGGATTTCTTGTTGGTCACATATCGGAACACGATATGGACGTATGGTGATTATTTTTTCGGAATTCGTGGGTATTTTACTGGTGGAATCCGTAAGCATGGTACGTTGAATTTGTCCTGTGAAAAAATGTGAGTGTACCTTTGTAGAAGTGTTGTGAACTGTGGTGTATAGTGAGTGTTAGGTGTTGTGTTGTAGTATGCATGGGGTAAAGGGTCTTGTTGTGTATTAGTGTGAGTGTCGAGTTCGTTGTGTGGGTTGGTCATGTGAGAGTTGTGTAACGGTGTGTGATCACCTAGGTTTTTGGTATGCGAGTTATCCCGCTGTGTGGGTGCGTTTTGGACAGGTTCATAAGTTGAAGTTGTTGTGGTTTGATTATTTGAGGGCATGTAAAAAGGGCAATTGGCTTTAGTGAAAAAGGGGCATGTAGATAAGTGGGGTTTTCTCAATGAATGCACGCAATGGTTGTCATAGGCGGAAAGTTGGGATGTGGGGAAAATTTTTTGTGACATCGCCTGACATTGCCAGTACGTGCATACATTGGACACATGATTAAAATGGTAGGAAAGGGTAGACAATGGGGCGCCCAGCTGGAGTATAGTGCATTTATTAAAATCTATGGTTAATCTGAATTATGGAGGCTATTGATACTAAGAATTCCGAATGGCAATGGTGCATTTACTACATGGAAATACTCCTTTCGTGATATTTGTCCTATTGTCAGTGGGATAGCTAGTTTACCCATGGTTTTTGCAAATCCGTTTAGGGTTTGGAGGTGTAGTGACTGTCCCTCAAGGGTTAAATTAGGCAGGTGGGTTTTTAGCCTATGATAAATATTATATGGCACTATACTCAGGCTGGCGCCTGTATCAATTAAAAAGGGGCATGATACATTAGGGGTTAGAAAAAGTTTGACAGTCAGTTGGTTTAGGGATCCTACCTCAGTCTCGAAAGGGCTGCTCGGCTGGGGTGTCCCTGGCTTGACTTGGCTGTTGTGGAATCGTGGCTGGTTGTTTTGGGACTGTTTGCACCGTCCGCACTTTTTCGTGGATCGTCGGGACTGGTCGACGTCGGCATTCGCTGTGCCAGTGTCTCGCGCCGCAGAACTTGCAATCGGACGGCGGAAGAGGTGCATTCCATGCACCTGGGCGTCGGGGTGTGCTGTGGTACGGACCCGACATTGTGGGTGGTGGATCTTCTCTGGATCGCGTTGCCGGTACACTGGGTCCGTGGATCCGCTGTACCAGTCGGAACCACTCTCCTAGGTTCTCGGGAGGCACTACGCGGACTAGGCGCTGGTCGTTGAATGGCAGTCCTTCTGTCAGCGTCTCGAGGATCACCTCTTGTGGAAGTCCTAGTTGCAATCCCATGGCGGTTTTTTCCCGGTAGTAGGTCTCTAAGTTGGCTTGTCCAGTGAGTTTCATGGCGAAATATTTCGCAAAAGGACGCTTCGCTTGACTCAGGGTAGAGATCTAGGAGGATTTGTCTCACCTGGAAATAACTCCGGTCGGCCAGCCGAAGTTTCCTGAAGAGTTCCAGGGGTTGTCGCACCAGGTAGTTTGGTAGGCGCAGTAATTTTTCTTGTTCTCCCATGGATGCGTCTTCCATTTTTCGGTCGAACGTCTGGAAAAACTGTGTCGCGCTGTATGTGCCGTCGAAAGGCGAGATCGCCGATTCCGCTCCATCAGAATTTTTTGCCCGGGTCAGAAGCGTTGACAGCTGATTGACGGCGTCCGCTAGGGGCGCAGTTGTCTCGCTCGTCTCTCTTACTTCCTGCCTCCCTTCCGTTGTTGTTTCCATCGGGCCGTCCGACTTTACGCCTGTGGGATCCTGATTTAATTCCATCTCACTATCCTGTCGACTTAACCATTCTGTGGCAATATCGTTGCGGGGTTTCTTGTTGTTGGATGCGAATGGTGAGATTTGGTTGAAGCGCAGTCGTTGAGTGGTAAGTGAAGCACACAGTTAGGAATAATCAGGACACGTGATTGAGTTTTGAAAATAAAAGGCAACTGGATTGGAGGGAAGAAAGCTTGAGAAGAGTTGAGCGATTTGACTTATTAATTAGTTGATCACATGGCGATGATGAAATGAGCTGAGCTGAGAGAGAGATCTCTAGAACAGATGTTACCTTGGTGGGAGCAAGTCGAAGGCTGATCCGAACTCGGTGGGAGCCAAGTCGCTACTGCAGGTGTTGTTCCTATGAGAGCGAAAACCTAACTGACCATTCTTGCTTTTCGATTTAACACCAAGCCTCAGTCTCTCTCTGATTGGTCGAGAGATGTCACATGATCTTGTCCTATTGGTTGACCTACTTAAGGTGCGGTCTTTTGATTGGCCCGCGGCTCTCCTTGATGAAAGATGTGGCCTGCTTGATATATCCGATTTCGCCAGGAAGTGTTGGGTGGCTTGACGCTTATAGCTTCGACGGATATTAGATACGTCCTGTTTTTGCCGGAAGTATTGAGTGCATCTTGGCTAAAATAACTTCTGCGGTCACTAGAGACGTCCGGTCTCTGCCCCTGCAATATTGACACAGGGGTGCCCAGAATAGTCGTGCCAGCTTTAGGTCTACTTCCTATATCTTAATGCTACTTGCTTCCCTCCAGTTACCTTGTTCTTTATTAAGTCTTCGAAAATCATACATGGTACATACATAGTGGGTCGGGGTTGCATTTAATTATATACAAATTATGACATATATATATACAGTGGTACCTCGACATACGAGTTTAATTCGTTCCGCAACCTTGCTCGTATCTTGAATTACTCGTATCTCGAAGCAAATTTCCCCATACAAAACAATTGAACTACCATTAATCCGTTCCAACCTCCAAAATTTCACCCCAGCTATTTTTGTTACGTGGTTTTAAATAATAAAAACGTATTTATAAATATCAAAAATTTGTTGCTCAAAAACAAAAAAGAGAATGTAAAGAAATAAATTAGATATCCTCACTGTTCTTTGCCTTTTTCGCTACATTTTTCTCGCTTTCACCTTTAGGCCGTTTAGAAAAAAACATGTCCAAGGAGGTTTGTTTCTTCCTCCCTCTCAGAATGTTCCGGAAATGAGTTAGGCAAGTGTCATTAAAAAGGTCAGATGCACGACCTGTTGCAACTTTTTCTGGGTGCTTTTTTTTCTACGAACTGTGAAACTCTCTCCCACATTCCTAAGATCTCCTTTATCTCACTTGTAGAAATTTCACGTTTTAATTCAATACTCATCATCTTTTTCTTAGCACTTGACTTTTTACAAACTTTCTTCCGATCCATGGTTATAAAAATAAATGAACTAAAACTGTAAATGTAAACGCAACACAAAACACAACTTATCACAGCGGAAGCACGCTGCTAACTGATCGTGATGGCGCGACTGCGTGTTGCTACCTAACCGAACTCGTATCTCGAATTTCGCTCGTAACTAAAAGCAAGCTCGTATCTCGAAAAACTCGTATGTTGGGGCGCTCGTATGTCGAGGTACCACTGTATATATATAAAATAAAGAAGGCATCTCCTGACCACGAGCACATGTGCTTTTTAGATGGCAGAGCGCCATTTATTTTTTTCTATTGTTTTTCATATATATACAGGGTGTACCAGGTAAATTGGGAATTTCAACAATGGTATTTTAACTGAAATTTTTTGCAAGTAAAAATTAAAATATCCGAATGAAATTTGACACAGTAGTAGATAAAAGGATATAGTTTTATTTATTCAATGTAGTTTCCATTATTAGCTACAACAGTCTCGAGGCGAGTGCGGAATGAAGCACAGGCCTTGGCGACGATGACCTTGTCCATTTGGGTCATCACCGTGTGAACTGCTTTCTTGACAGACTGGATGGTGGTATGAGGAGCTTTGTTGACATCTCTCTCAACAACGCCCCATACATAGTAGTCGAGGGGATTGCAATCTGGAGAATTAGGGGGCCAAATATCAGGACCCCAGTGACTAGGGACGTTAAGTGTCAGCCACGATTGTGTCTTTTTTGCCTTATGGGCTGGAGCTGAGTCCTGTTGGAAGACATACTTCCTTCCTGCGGCCACCATGTCCATCCAAGGCTTCACAACGGTCTCCAGAACATTGATGTAGGTGTCAGCGTTCATCCTAAGGCCCTTCTCAAAGAAATGGGGAGGCATGACATCACCTTCACTGCTGATAACGCCAAGGACCATTACGGAGGCAGGAAATTTCGTGTGCATCACGACAGGTATCTCTGAGGGGTCTTTACAGATCCAGCGATCATTCCTGGGATTTACCTTTTGGTCCACGTCAAAGTTCTTTTCGTCAGAGAAGAACCTTAGCATGCCAAAAGAGTCGTGTTTCAGGTTGTTGAGGAGGGCAGCAGCCTTTCCTTTTCTGTTATTCTTCATATTCTCAGTTAGCAACTGACCTTTCCGAAGGGCATAAGACTTGAGACCAAGGTCCTCATGGATAGTTCTGACAATTGTCATAGAGCCAACGTCCATTTCCTTGGCTATGGCCCTCATGCTCTTCCCAGGGTTTCCATCAATCTTCTCCTTGACATTTTTGACAAATTCTTCGCCTCTTACCCTGTCCGATCGACGCGAGTGCTTTTTCCTTGTAGCTTTCCCCTCTTTGTTACTGTCGGCCTCATCAAACTGCTTCTTGACACGATAAATAGTGGTTTTGGGCAACTTAAGAAAATCCACTATCTCTTTGGGGCTCCTTCCGGCGCGCAGAGCAACGATGATGGCAGCTCGATTTTCAAATTCTCGGTTACTCTTCATAACTACACTGCGCACACATGTACTGTTGCATTTTACATGAATATGGCTACGTAATGAAAAAAAAAAAAACAAGTTTTTAATCTCAAGTAGTTTTTGTTTTATGGACTGTCAAAGTTAGTCCCAATTTACCTGGTACACCCTGTATATATTATATAATCTAAAAACTCAAATATTTCTATATTTTAAAAAATATATATTTTATTTTATTCATTGATAATATTACTTTTTTATCATCGTTTTTTAAAAAGACTTTCAGTTTTGTTGTATAGTTTGTTGTAAATATGCGTAGTTAACATATCAATCCTTTTAAATCACTAATATAGGATTAACTTTATAAATTCTATATAATGTGAAAATGACTAATGTGTAATCTTTCCTCAAGTAATTGAAAATAAAAGCTATACTTGACGGTAAATAATTATATTTTTTTATCACGACTGTACCTCAACCCTTTATCTTTTATCGATCCTTTGTCCTATCAACCCTTTATTTAACAACAACAAATTTATTCATAACATCAACATATATAGTCACGACCGTCTTTCCTCAATTCCTCATCGCTGTCACGGATGCGCGCGCATCATCATTATGATCATTATCATTAATGATAATAATAATAATTATTATTATTATATTATTATTATTATTATTTTATTATCAACATATATATTCACGACCGTCTTTCCTCAATTCCTCATCGCTGTCACGGATGCGCGCGCATCATCATTATGATCATTATCTTCTATAGAAGCTTCTATCTTTATAATTATGTATATTTACAAAAAGTCAATTCGCTCGCGCCTCTAGCGGTGAAAATGAGGGGTAATACCAGCTGACCTAATGTACATGTAAAGTTTGGAGCGGGACGTTTCACAAGAGTGACATCCACGGCTCCAATTTATAATTGTAACAAATAGTATTTGAATAAAAACATTTAATCGGGTAAAACACGGGCGTTGCCCGGGTCATTCGTCTAGTATATATATATATATATATAATTATCCTTTTAAATAGTGCACCTTTGCATGTATTGACAAGATGTCAATAAAATTATTTTAATTGCCTAAAAAAATATATCTACGACTGTCCGAACTTTTCAGAAGTGAGGCATCGTTTGTTCCCTGTTCTAATTAAAAACAAAATTCTATTTATAGATAACACTGGTCAACAACATTTTTGCCCAAGAGAACCTGATGGTGTTTCTGGTGTAACTTTTCATGCTGAACTCAAAAATATAATCAGAAATTTTCCATTATCCTGGTTTTTGCGTGACAGCCTTTTTTTTTTTTTTTAGTATTGAGATAAATACAGCAAAAAATGCTAAAAATATTACGTAAGCATTTTTTGCATAAACCTTATTAAATTACACTGGTTTATCAAAAAATATTTTTCTCTGTCCCAAAAGAAACAGCATCTTATCTAAATTTAACTCTTTGTGCTGATTCCAAATATACCATTAGTTTTTTTTTCTATCCCGCAAGATTTTTGAGATACTGACAAATGTTACTATTTACGGGATAACACACAAAGTTGCAATAATCTAGGGCCTACAGTAAGATTAACTTAAACACAGAAAAATCGTACACTCAAGAGTACAACACAAAAAAAAAAAAAAGGTAAATGATAAACTCACAATTTGTTAAATAAAATAAAATACAAAAACAGTACTTATCTTTATTGTGGCGTTGGTAGGGATCGGACCGGGGTTACACAGGTATGCGAGGCCAGACACGGATAAATCACGCAGAGAACACTTTATGCGTCTCCACACGATAATCCACAACACTCCTCTCGACTCTTCTCGCAATACCATAGCCCCCTTATATATACAAACATGGCCACATTCGTCCAATGAGAATGTGGGAGAGATTGGTTCACTATCAACCGATAACAAAATCCTTTCCACTAAAATCTGAGATAAGATTTTTAAAAATGCAAATATTTGTCAATATATAATTTGACAAAAGGTTTCCTTCTATAAAAAAAAGTAGAAACTAACCAATCTCCCAAACATTCCCATTGTCCCGTAAGGAAATCCTCCCGCTGTTCGGGAGGGAAAAAGCTCACGGGAGCCATGTTATTTAGTTACAAAAAAACTAAAGAGAGTAGAAGAAGGCATCCGGGTCCTTCCATAAAGGTGCCTTCCATCTTGTTCCTCCCATAAGATTCTTTAAAAAAAATCTGCGCAAATTACGCGAGTTACCATGAGTGATTACCAAACACACACACATATATAATATGCTTTAGTAGACAGAGTTTAATGGGGGACCAAATAAGCTCTCATCTGGGTATGTTTGGTAGAGATTTTGGGAACTGACAGACGCTCACTTGATGAGAAACCGAACGATCCATTTCCATTCAGTTCTCTCAAGTCTAAGAGCTAAAAGCTCTTTCTTCTTAACGCCTGTTTATTAACGCTTTCATCCTATCGACATGTACAACTTTCACATCGTTCATGGTGACCCCTCTTACTCTGAAGTTAACATCGGAGACCCTAGCTTCCACACGGAAAGGCCCATAGAGGTTGGAGTAACCTTCATTCTTAGGAACAGCAAGCATTACCAGGTCTCCTTTGTCGAAAATTCTGGAATAAGGTGGCCTAGGATTCATAAGCTTTTTAACAGAATTATCTGACATAAACTGTCTGACAGTTTCCTTTGCTTTCCGCATCACCCTTAACTTCTCAGCCCAAGAAGGCTTTCTAAAACTATTAACAGACCCAGCGCTACACTCACAGTTTCTGTTAAACTCAGTAGGTGGCAACTTTACAGCCTCGTTTTCAATGCGCTTCACTGACCTCTCCTCTAAGGAGCTTGAAACCATTGGTCTATGTGCACTGGCAACGTAGCTAAGGTCTACATAATCACGGTCCTATGGTTTCAAGGAAATCACGTTGCCACGTTCCCGTATTGGAGGCAACGGGATATTGAATCTCCTTATATCATTGATTCCCAGAATCCCGTCGTAGCCTTTATCTCCGAGTGACATTAGCCAAAACCTTATCTCTCCCAGCTCGCTGCCGTTTTCGTTACCAACTCTACAGGTTTTAACACGTGTAAATGTCTGCTCGTGGCCTGTCACTGAAACTATACGTAAGAATTTAAGTGCATCGTCCCAATTCTCCTTCAAGACATTGCACTTTTCAGAATCAATGATACTGACTTGGCTTCCTGTATCATATAACAGGTACCGCATATTGCCGTTAATATTAACCTTAACTATTGGCAGATTTCCAAACTGATCTCTGCCATAATAACGTATGTTCACTATTTCAGCATTGTCAAGAGTATTGCGGTTGGCAAACATAGAAGATTGTCTTGAGCAATCACTAGCTATATGTCCTAAGCTACACTCAGGTGGACTCAGCTTGATTTCGCCCAAAAATTTAGTCAGTCTATCTCACCTCTAAGGTCTTTAATACACTGCTCTTTTTCGTGCTTCATCCTGTTTACACTGGAACTAAGCACCT
This sequence comes from Cordylochernes scorpioides, assembly GCA_030710605.1. NCBI lineage: Eukaryota > Metazoa > Arthropoda > Arachnida > Pseudoscorpiones > Chernetidae > Cordylochernes > Cordylochernes scorpioides. The sequence goes on along the minus strand of CP092883.1, from coordinate 51,720,769 downwards.
TATCTCATTCTTTATGCTATTTACTTATTTAACACCTTCTGTTGAACATACCCCTTTCATAAAGCTGCAACGGTGTTCTACACTATATATATATATACAAACATGGCCATATTCGTCCAATGAGAATGCGGGAGAGATTGGTTTACTATCAACCGATAACAAAATCCTTTCCACTAAAATCTGAGATAAGATTTTAAAAAATGCAAATATTTGTCAATATATATAATTTGACAATGCATCTACTTGAAATTTGGAAATGTTTTTAATATATAGGCCTATATGAACGAAATATATTTATTCTAATGAAAAGTAGCGACAGTGGATTTCTTCAATACTTTGCTTGTGGTACATCCCTCTTGAGTGTCCAGCAGTAGTCAGCAAGAATACTGGGACTCCATTTACCTTGGTTCCGCTTCTCCATGCTTGATATATCTTGATGAAACCTCTCACCATGCTCATCGCTAACTGCACCAAGATTGTCTGGTAAGAAATCCAGATGTGAATGCAGGAAATGGATCTTGAGAGACATGTTACATCCCAGTTCCTTGTAGGAAAGCAACAGATCATTAATTATGTCTCGGTAATTTTCAACCTTGACACTTCCTAAGAAGTTCTTGCAAACGTTTCTAAAGGAATTCCATGCTGCTGCTTCAACTTCATTCAAACTATTTTGAAAATTTCCATCCAGCAGCAATTCTCGAATCTGAGGTCCAACGAAATTGCCTTCTTTAATTTTCGCATCACCAATGCTAGAACATTTTTGTTTTAAGTAGGCAAATCTACTGGCATTTCGATTCATTAATCCCAGTTTAATATATAATGGTGGTAAGTGAATATTTTCTGAATCGATCAGGGGAGGATTTACAATATTTTTATGTCCTGGAGTAAAGATTTCACGGTTTGGTCAGATTTTTTAATGTATTGTCTTTCGCTATCTCTGCTATTCCACTCACACAGATAACAACAAAATTTGTATATCTAAGCTGTAATCCACGCAAGAGAGCAATGACTTTCAAATCGCTGCATATTTTCTAACCGCATCTTTCATTTTCTATCTTTTTCAAAAGCAGTTTCATGTTTTCGTAAGTCTCTTTCATGTTGGATGCATGTGCTATTGGCACTGATGGAAACTTATTTCTGTTGTGAAGGAGAACAGCTTTCAAACTAATTTTTGAAGAATCAACGAATAAACGCCATTCTTCTGTATCATGGCCATGACCAAGCGTTTCCATTAGACTAACAAAATCATTGCAATATACTAAATCATTCTCTTGTGAAGTCTTGAAATTCATCTTGACGCTTGCGAAAAAAGCATTCTTTTGTGCCTTTATGCAGTTGATTCCAGCCTTTTAACCTAGAGCCTAAAAGTTCACTCTGTTTTTTGGATAAATCTAAATCACGTACGAGGTCGTTCAAATCTCCTTGGGTTAACAAATGAGATTCAGATGAAGCACCTGCTTCAAAATTTGGGTCATCCGACTGTTTCTCTCGTCTATCTGAATCATCGTCACTGAATATTACATTTTCAGGAGGCTGTGGCACAGGTAAAATATCACTATGAGGAACCGGTCTCATAGCAGAAGGCAAATCTGGATATTCAACTGTAGGTCTTAATTTGGATGTAATACCTGTAGTCTTTGTCAAACAAAAATAAGTCTGAAGAATGGTCTTTAAGTTCCCTCCATATCATTGGAACCGCAAAAGGCATATGACATTCACCTTTAATCCACCTTGTATACCACCAAATATATCAATTAAAACTGTTATTCAGCAAATAGCATTCCAGAGCTTGTCGTTATTTTTGAGTTGAAAGCAAAACAGATTGCATTATAAAATAAACATATTTAATTAAAAATTCGATAATTTGTTATTTAAATTAATATTTATGATCTTCAAGAGAAAAATTTAATTAATAACAAATAAAATAAAGCTTTTGGCTCCACATATCAACTCTTCTTGTCAAAAATAAAGCACTAGCTAATGCAATGATATTTACTTTAAAATGCTTACGTAACATTTTCTGCATTATTACTGTTTATACCAATTTATAGAAAAAATTGTTATCCTGCAAGAAATATGGGTGATGGAAAACATCTGATGTCATTTTTGAATTCAGCATGCAAAGTTACATTAGAATCAACATCAGGTTTTCTCCGGCAAAAAAAAAACAACAAATGTTTTTTTGTAGACCTGTGTAATTATACGGACCAAGATGATAAATATTCGGATTGAAGACTTTCTACTGTATAAGTAAATTGCAACGATTTCCCTAAAAAATGACTAAAACCATTCTGGTGGAATTTTATTCAATATTTTAGAAGATAATCGATAAAAAGACAAGAAGCTGGAAGGAAAAATTAAATCTTTATGAATAAAGTGATTAATATTAAAACAAGAACATTAAACCTCCAGGGAAAAGTTTCTTTTTAAAATATTTTTTATTTAAAAATCTCCCAAGCTTTTGGGCAAGAAAGTCTTTCTACGGGAGATAAAATTTTACATCTTTAAAACGTCAATAAAATAAGTTTTATAATACAATATAATGCGGCTTATAATTGTAGAATGACGTTTGAAAATTATCCCGCATGTGTTTCTTTTGAACGAAAAATCGAAATTTATTTTAAGAAGAAATAACATTATTTCTAACCGTAGGGATGAAGTATGAAAGGATGGATTGTGAAGATTTTTCCGTTTATCATTACTCTTCACAATTTATCCTTTCATACTTCACCCCTAAGATTAGAAATAATCGTTATTTCTCCTTAAAATAAATTTCGAATTTTCGTTCAAAAGAAACACATGCGGGATAATTTTAAAATGTCGTTCTGAGAAATAAGATTTGAAATTAAATAAAGTCCTTTGGTTGTTTACATTTATTTCAATGCAGAATCAACACGGGCTTCTGTTGCCAGTGCTTTAGAGTTTTGCTATTCCAAAGCGATATCTTCACTTAGGGGTTATGGGGTGGGTTCAGGGAATATTATGCAATAAATTTCCGGAATGTCTATTATTCTGTTAATGGTATTCTGACGAATTTTATAAATAAAGTGATTAAAACTAGGGTTTATGTGAATATGTTATTACCAGATTGGTTTCTATATAAACGGATGAGTCAATTTTCCTGTGATATCATAGGCGTATGTAAAAATTAGAGTTTAACGAATAAAGAATTTTTCAATATATCAATTTGTAACCAATCAGATGGTCACAAAATAACTTCTAAGGAAAATGATTATAATAAAAATATATATGCTTGAGCTATCCGGATGAGACTTGGTTTCAATTTAGTTCCAGAAGAATCCATTGGCTCAATTCCAAGCATAGAATATGGTATTTTCCAGAATAATTTATCCATTTTTATAATGTAAAAATTGTATACTTTACACATGATAATAAAATATTTAAGCACCCGAGGTAATATCGAATAAATTTCACATGCATGTATAAAAATACACCAAATCGTTCTTGCGGAGAAACTGCTCTTCACCTTATCTACGACTGTCCGAACTTTACAGAAGTGAGACATCGATTGTTCCCTGATCTAAATGATTTAACTCTCTTACATCAGCCACTTTGTCTATATAAATTTTATGAACTCTTTCGAATAATACATGTAAATTTGTAAATATTTAAATCAAAGTTTCAATTTGTTTATTGTTTTCCTCTGTATTAGGCACACATATTTTAATATCGCGCCTGGTTGATTGAAAAAAATGTATAAAATTGTAGAAAAAACTATAAATGACTATTGAAACGTGTTTCTTACAAATTTAAATTGAATCTTGGTATTTTATTATGCAGAGATTATCATATCAATGTTAACTAACGCTTTGTAATTTAGTAGATTGTATTTTCAAATAAGTCTTATTATTCACAAGTCCAATTACAGTAGAACCTCCCTGTAAAGGACATCTAATTAAAGCCAAAGTGTCCTTTAGGGAGAAGTGTCCTTTTACCGGAGAGTTGCTAAATAGTTTTTTTTTGCTTATCCCTAGTACACGTGGTACAGGCCATGATAATCATGGTGGGTAGTTAGCGACTGCTTTTACTGTAAGTGCACCACATGTCTACACATGTGAAAAGCAGTTCGACTTTGCACTTACTAATGCCAGAGCCCCGTTTGGTTACTTGCACTCGCTGGTGGGGTTGGACTTTTGCAAGAAACGGGGGCCATTGGAGCATTTTTTTTCTTTAAACAGAAAAAAGTGTCCAATGCGGGAATCGAACCCGGGTCCTAGTGGTCGAAAACCAAACGGTTTAACCAGCCTTCCACCGACCCCCATGCTAAATAGTAAAAACGATAATTTTGCAAATGAAAACTGCCTTTGTGGAGAGGTGTCAGCTAGCGGGGTGTCCTCTGATGGAGGTTATACTGTATATACTACACAGTAAAACCTCTCATGAGAGACCCCGTCCTCTAAAGTTTCCATATTATACAATTTGAATAACACGGTCTTCTAACTTTACCTGATATTTGCATTATTTTCTGCCCATTGATTCTTTGTGTTGCAACTTCAGAGCAACACGCAGCATATTTCCGGGATGTTGATTGTTTCAAACTTTTGATTGTGTCTGATGCTATCATTTATATTGCAAGAATTTTACAACATTGAGATTTAAGGATTGTACCCATCTAATGGGAAGGAGAAGTTAACCCACATCGGTCCCCACTGGACCCTTAGAATATTCGACCAAATTCTGGTTCGTTTCCAAGGTGAATAGAGTGGCAACGGCACCCATTTTCCAAACAAGATAGAGGACATTGCTACTGCTGTGATAGAGATGCATTGGGGCATCTGAGGATCTTCTTTAGACTCGACAACAACAGAAAATTGACATGGACCCAGAGCAGCAGCTTTACACACCCAAGATAGAGGATATTGCGACTGCTGTGATAGAGATGCATGGGGACATCTGAGGATCTTCTTTAGACTCGACAACAACAGAAAATTGACATGGATCCAGAACAGCAGCTTTACACACCCAAGATAGAGAACATTGTGACTGCTGTGATAGAGATGCATCGAGACATCTGAGGTTATTCATTGGACACGACAACAACAACAGAAAATTGACATGGACCCAGAACAGCAGCTTTACACACCCAAGATAGAGGACATTGCGACTGCTGTGATAGAGATGTATGGGGGCATCTGAGGCTCTTCTTTGGACACGACAACAACAGAAAATTGACATGGACCCAGAACAGCAGCTTTACACACCCAAGATAGAGAACATTGTGACTGCTGTGATAGAGATGCATGGAGACAACTGAGGTTATTCATTGGACACGACAACAACAACAGAAAATTGACATGGACCCAGAACAGCAGCTTTACACACCCAAGATAGAGGACATTGCGACTGCTGTGATAGAGATGTATGGAGACATCTGAGGCTCTTCAATGGACACGACAACGACCACCATTCTAATGTCAGTATTTGGATTGGAAGAAACATTGATTACCATTAGAAATGTTTTTCTTTTATGAAAAACTCCGGGGATAAAACTTTGGACATACAAAAATGTGCAACAGGCATCTATATGGGTGACTAGAAATTTGCATCTCCTAAAAGGAATAAATTATATAATTAAAATAAATATAAAACACTTTTGAAAAATACAAAATAAAAGTTTTATTATGTTGTACTTAATTTATATTTACATTATGAGGACATTAAAAATTGACATGTACAAAAATAAAGTTGTGTGAAAATAAAGTTTGTCAAAATAATTGGATGATTATGAAATTAATCTAAAGTAATGTCTCATCAGGAAGGTACCCACCAATATTTTGGCATATCATGGAATTTATATTTTTAAAATCATTTCTTTTCACAATACAATGCCATTTTTTCATCAATAGATTTCTTCTAATACCTTTATTGTAATATTCTTTTATCAGGAAGTTGTAAATTGGTAGAGTTAGTTTGTACCTAGGCAAATTCTTCTTTATATGTTTTCGTATTCCATTAGATTTGTTGTACAAGTATCCTGCCCTTTTTTCAGAATTAAGTTCCAATAGAAAACTGTGTAAGTTCATTTGGCCTCCTATTAGTTGACCTTGCATCAGCACTATTTCTTGTTGACAAAATTTCCACCAGCTTGATAAACTCCTATGTGAAGCGATGAGACTGGGCTTTGAGGCTTCAGGATTATATAGAACAAAATACTTGACGATGATTTTAATTGATCTGAGATATTTATTGATATTATTATAAACAGAATTTGACTCTAAAAAGGTCTCCAAATCTATATTTCTTGTTTTTTTAAGAATATCTTTCAAAAAAGGGTTCTTGTTCATAGCGATATAAAACAAAGGACTTAATCCCTTCTTGTCTTTCAGGTTTATGTCAGCGTTAAAATTTAGAAGCTCAACAATCAATTTTTTACAATGAACTGTCTTTTTAGCAGCAAAATGTAATGGTGTTCTGCCTAATGAGTCCTGTTCATTCACATTAACACCTGAAAATATTAAGAATTTTATCATAGGTATCCCAGATTTTGAAACTGCCATCATCAGAGAATTCATTCCTTTGTTATCTTTATCGTGGATATTAGCCCCTGCTTTTATCAGAGCATGGACGCCATTCAAATGATTTTTACGAGCAGCCACCATTAAAGGGGTCCTTCCTTTTCTATCACGCAAATTTACATCTGCCCCATATTTCAATAAAATTCTATATATTTCATGAGTGGGAAATGAATTTTTTCTACAATTTTTATATGGAACAACATGAAGAGCTGACTTTCCATGAGCATCTTGATTATTGACATCAACCCCCATTTTCAATAAATACACAATTATCTTTATTTCGCGTCTAACAGAAACCATAAATAGAGGCTCGCCTTGATAGTTTTTGGCATTTATGTCAGCTCCATGATTTACCAAGTATCTTGATAATTTTAAATAACCTAGTGAATTTGATATATATAAAGGAGTTACATTATATAAACCAACTGAATTTATATTTGCACCAGCCTTGATTAAATATTTAACTATCTCTATTTTATTTTTGGATACAGCACTATGTAATGGGGTTACTTCAGAATAATCCTTAACTTCTATATCTGCTCCATTTTCAATCAAATACCTTACTATATCAGTATTACCTAAACCAGCAGCCAGGACCAATGGAACACAACGTTTTTGATCATATTTATTTATATATCCTTTAAATTCACCCAGTTTCTTGATATTGTCGAGGCATCCTTTTCTGATTGCATCATTTAGTTCACTCACCTTCGAAAATATTTCACCAAGAGTCGGACGAATAAGTCTTGACATTTATGATATAACCCTCTTGAAAAATATTTAACTGGAAAAAAAAAAACAGGTTACTGAAGAGAAATAAATATAAACCGGGTTCCTGAAACACTGAAGGTTACTGAAACAAAATAAAAAACTAAATGTTCAAAAAGAAACGGAGTAGCTGAATGATTTTTCAATAAATTTTAATATTTTACTCTACAAATGAATAATCAATGAATTTTAATTTCATATATTTAATAGATTGAAAAAAAAAAATACTTTTAAAAATTTAATTTATAAAAATAACTAAAAAGGAAAAATAAAGGCAGTTAAACCTGTCTATTGCGCCCCCTCTAAATAGCGCCTCCCTCTCTATAGCACCCGATTTTAAATACGTAGTACGATGCGATTTACATTAAAAGTGACCTCTCTATAGCACCCTATTTTGGTGAGTCCCAAGAGGGGGGGGGGGGGGGCTATAGACAGGTTTAACCGTATATTAAAATATGCTATTAAACAATTAGATATAGTTGAGGATAATTGAGAAGAAGAGCAGGAAATAATCATCGTAAATTTAAAACTTAATGTCATTTAATATCTCAAAAATAAAAAATAAAAATCTCAAAAACTGTTTAATAATGACAACTTCCAGTGATACTCGTCCGCACTCCATTCTCAGCATAAATCCCGGAGTATATTTTGGTAAATTCAGGTAGCGTCTTAGAAAGATGTTCTGAACTTGTTCAACTACTTTTATTTTGTCAAGTGCCCAAAAGGGTGCGGCCTATAACATGTGAGGTAAAATTGTCGAATCAAATAATATCATTGCCGCATTTGAAGAGTTCGTCTTGAATATTGTCAAGACCTCCCATACAATTACTGCCAGGGCCCTTGTAATATGCAGATACTTTGTTTAGTGAGTTTGCACTTGCAAGCGGGTATCCTGAGTATTGATATTTCGTAGTAACAGACAGCTGCCGCTCTCCCCAAAACCATTTGTCATTTTGTGCTAATCGACTTCTGAAAACCATAATTTTTGACTTATTTTCATTCAAGGTTAATAGATTTCTTTCAAAATATATTTTTAGCATATTGATTTTTATTTGAAGGTTATCTTTAGATTCACCAATCAGGACAATGTCGTCTGCATATAGAAAAAGATGAAGATTTTCATAATTTGGGAGGTATATTCCAGGTAAATCTGAATTATTGAAAAGATCAATTAAGTAATTTATAAAAAGCATAAATAAATAAGGTGACATCGGTTCCTCTTGTGATCTGAATACCACCAATTAAAATAAGAGGGGTAAATGAATGTTCAGGCCTTAGAGATGGTCTTATCAAGTGTACCAAACAAAAGCCAGAATTTCACACATCAGGCCGACACATCAACGTTCAGACCCACACAATATCAGACTACAGGACAGCTACCAAGTGGTTGGAAGATCTCCACTACACCTTCCACTTCAAGATCTTAGACGACGAAAAGAGCCTTAGAGTGGTCGTCAGAGGTCTCGACCGTTGCATCACCTTCCCCGAAATACAAGAGGATTTGGAAAACAAGGGATTTGAAAAGTCCAAACTTGCAAGACTACGAAAATCAAGAACAGAGGAGGAGCTCCCACTAATCCAGGTAACCCTTCCTAAGACTGCAAGGAATAAAGAAATCTACAATATCACAGATCTCTGCGACATGAAGTGCAAAGTCGAGGCTTACAGGGCTCCTAAAGGCCCCGGACAATGTCACAGGTGCCAAAACTTTGGACACTCTCAATTTCAATGTAGAGAAACTCCGAAATGAGGAGAAAATCATTTCACATCCGAATGCACCAAAGAAAAAGAAGTCCCATATAAATGTGCAAACTGCCAGGGACAGCATACCGAATGTTGGCGTGGTTGCCCACTATACAGAAAGATAAATTGAGTGCCCCAAACCCAAAATAATAAGAAACCAAACCCCAATACAGAAAAAGAAAAATACAACCCTAAAGATCCAAACCCTTCTGAAATTCCCCAACCCTCTCAAAACAAGAACAAAACTCCACATGTCAATAAAGAACGTCCCAATCCTCCTTCAGCCACTAAGGTCAACCAACTAGAGAACGCTATCAAAAAGGGTCTCAGTGACCCCGCAATAATAGCAAACATTATGAAAAACGTTGTAGACACCATTAGATGTAAATGAATCACAAAAAAATAATAATAAATAATAATCTTCGAATCGTTCACTGGAACGCGTGTAGTCTCTGAAACAAAAAACAAAAATTCTCAGAATTCCTGAACGACATCGACATCGCACTAGTGTCAGAAACCTGGCTTAAGCCTTGCCATAAAATGAGGATTCAAAACTTCATCACCCTCCGCAACGACAGACTAACCGGACAAGGTGGTGGAACTGCCATATTTATCCAGCCATGCACCTATTCATGCACCACCTCAAGCGGGAAACAACAGGAATTTCATTTAAAAAACAAAAACGGGTTAAATATGAACCTGTATTCGTGCTACAAACCACCAAACACCTATCTAGATCAAACCGATTTATATAACATTTTCTCAACAGACACTCCGACCATCATAGCAGGGGACCTAAACTGCAAAC